>CAUJNA010001513.1:668547-768547 GCA_963377175.1 Effrenium voratum
AGTCTTAACCTTGAGGATCACGTTGTTTTTTGCTTGCAGGACTCCAGCAATTTGTTTAGGAAGCACTGCAATGAGATTGCTGAAATCATGTGTTGGAGGCCTCTTTATCGGCCAAACTGCTTGCGTGCGGGCAATGATAATGTGAGAATATGGCGCATATGACACAGCCAATAGCTTTGCAGGCGTTTGGCTGATCCCTCGTTGGCTTGTTTGATTGCAAACACGTGCTACGAGGGGGGAGGATACGAATGGATTGATGAACATGATCAAAAGCAGCCGTTCATGCACAGGCCGAGCACAATGGTTTTGGGCATGGGGATCAGAGACTGGACTCGAGAGCCCATCTAAGATTCCTCACTTCAAGAAGAACAAGGCCGTGGGTGTCATGAAGCCGGGCCATGTGTGCGGCTCAGGCGTTGTTCCGTTCGCAAGGAGACGGCAAGGGGTTAGTTACGATTGTTTGCCTGCGGCAAGATCTGCGTGGAGTTTCATTGAGGTGTGACAAATTGCAATGCAATTCTCGGCTCCAACAGTTCTTATCCCTCTTCTCCCCCTTATCCCTCCTTGCAATTCTCATCTCTGGCAGTCCGCTAGCTGGACTGCTTGCTCCACCTTCGTTTTTCGGCAACGGAAGCTAGAAATTTCACTCAACAAGAAGCCAAGCGCCAAAGGATTGTGTCTTCTCGGCGGCTGTCGAGGAGGCAGAAAGCGGATCCTATGATTCAACATGGATGTCAACACAATGGCAGAACATGTTGAAAGTCGGGGACATGCGGGGTGACTTTGGCTTTGCTTTCAAGTAGTGAGGCAGTCTCCAGCGAAGGCTCACAGTCCAAGGCTTCTTTGGGCCCTTTCAAGACCAATGCTCAGGTCTTTACAGTTGAGCCGATGCTGAACCTCGGAGTCAGCAAAGAGAGGCTTGCTGACATTTGCTGAGACAGGGGCTCGCAAGCAAGTCGTTCACCTGACAGATGGAAGAAAACTTGTGGTTCGTGCTGTGATCTGCACGCTGAGCTGCTTTCGCAGCGAGCAGTGCTGCCCAGAAATATGGTGCTGGTTCGGCACCAGGAGTCTGCTTGCACCGAAAAGCCCTGGATATGTACATTTGTTGTTTTGGATTGCGAGAGGCTGATGTCAAGCCTTTCAATGTTGGGCTGCATTTCATCAGGAATCCCGAAGACTTGCCCTTGAAATCCACGCAGATGGGGTAAAACGAGCTCCATGAAGTTCCTCGGAGCCATTGCCTTGTTTCCAGCTCGGGAATTGTGATTTGCCTTGTGCAGGCTTTGGCCTGACGGCTGGACGGCTGTGACGAAAGACGGCAAGCGCTCTGCGCAGTTCGAGCACAGCTTCCTGGTGACAGAGGAGCCGGATGCTGTTGCGTCGTGATAATTCACTAGCGTGACTCTGATGTGGAGGGCACTTGCCAATATAGGGCCATGTTTTTGTTTGTTTCCCGTTTTCAGGAGATTTTATTTGCTGAGTGCGGCAGTTGGGTTTTGGGCTTTCGCAGCTTTCGCAGCTTTTCCGTTCTGGCTGTCCACGCTAAATGCAACCGGACCCACCCTGAATTATTCCTGACAAGATGTCTGAATCAAAACTAATCCAAACCCAATCCAAAGTCAAGCCCAAATCAACGTTTAGACACCTAAGTCAATCACCCAAACCCAGCCCACCCTAAACCCCACCGATCATGAACCTGCCCAAGCCAGCACCAAACCAATCCTAAGCACCCGAACGCAAAGCCACCGATCCTATCCACACTGGACCCGTGCTTAACCACCTGAAACCCAGGCCCACCCCACACGCCCTGAGCCTGCCCTTCCACTCACTCACTCGTGCCAGCCTCCAGGCCACCAAGCCAGTGACTAGGGAAAGCAACAAGTTCCGCGTCCCCAAGGAACTTCAGCTTTACTCACAGAATGATCAGGAGGCATGACACTTTGACTTGGCAGATGTTATCCAATATGCGCTTTCACACATTCTTTTCAGCTGCTCATGCATATTCAAGATGCGTGCGTAGATTGCTATTCAACCAGGAGGTGTCATGCCAGGGATCACTGCGAGTGATATTATTCACCCACAGCATTGAATTCAGCATTGGGATCTATTTCACTTTTCTTAGAGAGACATACCGAGATGGCTTTCAATGTGACATCGACCAAGTTATGCTTTTGCACATGAAAAGCGAGCCCGATGTGATCATGATTTTGGCAGTGATCCGGCGGTCGGTGGCGCCAGGACGGCTTCGAGGTCCTTTCTGCGCGCAGGGGCTTTGACAGGACTGCAGTTGCAGCTGGACACGCCAACTGATCAGTGAAGATCAGTTGACTCGACACCCGGCAGGACATCCATGCCCGAGTACACTGCGGACTTCTTTCAACGCTGAGGCGGCCAAGGCTGGAGACTGGGATCCATGGGGTTGAAGCCTGGAATTCGTCATTCACATCCAGCTCTGCCAAATGGAGTACCATTCGGTTCATACCATTACACTGAGCACTTGACCTTGGATGACCCTAAGTTGCGCAAGGTATGCAATGCGTCGTCTTGATAGACGACAATACCTTTGGCCTGAGCCCGGAGAAAAAGCAACTCGCGAGCTTATGTTTCACAAGTAGGCCGAAAGTTTGTTCAGGTGGGAAAAAAATGAGCGCTCCGCAGGGACACCTTGAAAGATGAGCAATGGTTTGTGCTTCTTCAATAGAGCTGCAGGTTGCGCCCCTTGCGAGATGGTTGCCCTTTCGGGGGAATGCTTGTGTTGAGAATGAGTGGCCATGTGTGAACTGTGCAGTGCCAGATACGCGTTCATCGCCTTTGGCATGTGATCAACGAGTCCCAGCGGGCTCAGGAGAGGGGCAGCGAACCAAGGCCAAGCTGGTTGTGAAGGGTGCTCATGTTTTGGCCGATAGATTATGGGTGAGTCCTTCAGAGTTCCGCTACGTGTAAAGGACGAGCTCCACTGTGACCGCCAGCTTACACAACAAATGCGTCCAACATCCTGGAACTTCACTTTGCCTGCTCTGGGACGTACTCTGCGGCCTTCGGGCCGGATTTCTCTCATAGTGGCTTGCTGCCCATTCCAAACATCGAAGCAAACCCTGTCTGGACTTTGGATGCGTCGGCTTGCTTTTGCTCTCGGTGCTATTTTTCATACCGAAAGCGAACCTGTTGTGGGCTTTTGGGGGAGGTTGAATCAAACTCGGCGTGGCGCAGTACTTCGAATATCGCAAGCGCCTCCCTTTGCAGATATTTTTGTGGGTTGGACGTGTCTTGCCGTGGGTCGGTGCCAACTAGTGGGTGTGTGGTGCGTTGAAGCGCTTGCGTCGTGGCGCGGTGCAATGGTTGAATCAAGACATCCTCCGCTTTGAGCCAGTACATCAACTGTTTCTGATCAGGCGGCTCGCGTGTCCAATCAATCTGGGGTGCCCCTTGAACCAGCTGTCGGGCTGTCCAGCGGCACGTGTTTGCTTCAAGAGCCCCACGTTTGGGTAACCACGGTGACCTTGTTTGTTGGTTTTGAGTATATTGGTTGCTTCGTGGGGATTGTGAATCCAAAGCTGGACTGACATGAATGTGCGCACAAATGAGCAGGATGCAGCAACAG
This sequence comes from Effrenium voratum, assembly GCA_963377175.1. Lineage (NCBI taxonomy): Eukaryota > Dinophyceae > Suessiales > Symbiodiniaceae > Effrenium > Effrenium voratum. The sequence goes on from CAUJNA010001513.1 coordinate 672,152, forward strand.
CGGCATGGTGGGGGTGGCTGCTGCTGCTGCTGCTGCTGCTGTAAGTAGGATGTGTCAGTTTGTTAAACAGTTGCTGCTTCTAGATTACAGCATTGCTAATCTTTGCTCCAAGGTTTCGCACATTCGAATCCCAATGTCTTGGCCGCTTTTTTTATCAGCGGGCGACTTGCCTCGCATGCTGTATGAGGAGCTGACGGCCAGCGCGGCTCGTGACTCCTGCGCCGCTTGCCTGGGTAGCGAAAGACACCGGAGGTGGACACGTGGCCGACTTGGACGCGCAAGGGCGCGCCGAGCAAATTCGCCCTGAAGCTGGGCGACCCAAGCCAAAGGCTATGAAGTGATGACCCTGGATCTTGATTTCGGGGTCATCACTGAGAGCAGAGTGCTTGGTTTTGGCAGCCATTTTGGAGATTAAGGTCGTGAATTGCCCCTTTCGGACAATTTGGAGACGTCGCACTGGAAGGTCAGCACTTGTTGGACCCAGTTGAGCAACCAAAAGAGTCGGTCTTTGAGTGAGGGTCGCCTGCTCAGGACGTGTGCACAAAAGCTGCTCTCTAGCTCAGATCTGTCAAATAAATTGGATCCCAACTTGCCCTGACACTCGCTGCTTGAGCTTCGGCGAAATACTGGCTTGCCGTCGAAGAGTACGTGCTCGTGGCCGTTTGGATGTCAGCGCATGATTAAAGAGATGTTCATCAACCTTGCATGATGTGTGAGAGCACACACAACACCAGCTCTTGTTGTTTCAAAGTATTGCCTTTGGCAAAAAAATGTTTTTTGGTTAGCACCAATACCTGTTAGCCGTAGATGAAATTTGAACCATCCTGGAGCCATATTTTGCCAACGTCGCAGTTAGCTATCCTTGGGCGTTATTCAGACTTTGTCCAGGCTTCCCTCAGAAGGCATAGCAGCCAAGGTTTTCCCTGCTGCGCCCTGCACGTTACAAGTCACATCAAGAAAGGACTCCAAAGGAGAAGGACTCCTTTTGGCCAATCACAGGCAGGCCATACGCGGTCTGGCAAGACGTTCACGGCTCTCTGCCATGCAGTGCCGCTTCTGCGGCTCCTTTGCCGGGCACCTTAGTATCCCGCTTTGGTGGTGAAGCGGTTTGGGCGCTCTCTTTTTGCATTCCTACCGAATATTGGGCTACGCAAAGCTAATATGCTAATATGCAAGAGGACACGCGGTGGTGGCACATAAATCCTGAACAGCATGATGATAATATAGTTTGCCATAATATGGCGTCACCCCTGCAGTGGCAAGCTGCGTGCGGAGCAAGACCTACTGGTACCGTATGACTCTGATCTAGGAATCACCATGACAAATCGTGTGTTGGTTCTTTGGCTGGAATTGCCTGCGAGAATGCCCAGGACGTTACCACTGTGATATCAGTCTGACTCTCTCAGTATTGCTATGTACTTTGTATTAGGGATAGCTCAGAATCTGACAGCGCAGCTTGCCAGCCGCACTCTAAGGATTTGGTCCAGAATGATGCGCGTGGTGACACGGTGTGCCACCCAAGCTTGGGGGGCCGGGCCGCCTGCTGACCTTTTGGTTGGTTCCGAAGGGAAGCCAAAGGGAAAGCAAACGTTGTGGGTTCCGTTGTTGTGATGCAAACCCCAACAGAAACTTGGGCTCATGGATGTTGTTTCGTGGAATCCCGGTTTGGGCATATCTCTAGAGAGCGCGTGTCGCGTAGACCCTCAATCACCAAGGCCTTTTGAGCTTGCGAGGCCCCAGCCCCCCGGCCTATGGTCCCTTGGCAAGCCATGGAGATCTCACACCGCCAGGTCTGTGGCAGCTGTGGGGAGCTCCTGGAGGACCGGACCATGGCCTGGGGCTGTTGAGTTCGGGTTTCTGTGAATGGGCTTGGGGAAGCAAACCGGAAAACTGAGGACTCCGCAAATCGTGGGAGAATGCCTTTCTTATCCTTTTGACTTGGCCGTACCATCAGCTGGAGAGATTTGTTCGAGGCGCCCTGTGCCGGGGGCAAGCATATCTTGAGCACAGATCAACAAGTGGAGCTATACATTTGCGTTTGTGTGGAGGGTTTTGCTGCCCCCAGACAGGTTGGCTCGCAAAAGGGGAGTGAGGCTTCAGCGAGCCAAGGTCGCAGAGGCCACCTTCATCACCACAGCCTCAGGGGTTCGGAGCCTCAGGTGCCAGAGCTGAGTTTGGGTTGACCACTTGTAAGGCGTTTGAGAATGACCCAGTGTCGCAACCTGACCAAAGTGACATTCTGCAATACTTATTTCAATCCGAATGCAACACATCCGAACTCTTGGGGTTTGTCAGTTGAAATCTAAGACAAGTTTGGAAGGGAACGTGCCAGCATGTGCCAGCGCTCAGGGGAAGGCCTTGGCCGGGGGCCGTGTGGAGTGCGCCAGCCAAGTTGGCCTCGCGGGCTTCCGGGCGGTTGGCATTGCCCCAAGCGAATGAGTGAATGGCCCTGGCCCAGTCCCTGCCTAGCTTTGAGGGAGCTTCCTTGTTGAGCCTTGGTTCACCGGACTTTTGAATCGCAAGCAAGACTGTGGCATAGTCCATTGCCTCCTTTTGTATCATCAACTCAAGCGCAAAAGTGCGACTGAAATGGAGTTGACAGACAGCGAGAAGCTTCTTCCTTCCATGAGATGGAAGGTCACGGCCTGTTTTAGTTGTATGCACTGCCTTTGGGCAACGTGCGTTCTCGTGATGTGGAGTCTGTCGCAGAGCAGCTACAAGCACAAGGGTCTCCTCTCTCCACAAGCGTTGCCATACTGACATGCAATGACCTGTCTACAACTCTGCTATTGTATCGGCATCTAAACAAAAAGTCAATGTTCCCTCGGTTTGGCCAGATGTCTAAGATTCCTTATTAGCTTTATCGAATCAACGCAAGAGATGTCGGGATGATCGTGCGCAGGCCTCGGAAATCGGTTCTTGGCAGGATTATGTTGCAGACATGTGAACTTTGTCGCCATGATATGAGCTTTGTTTGGTTTCGTGAAGATTTCATGAGTGTGTAGATCGAAGCCGAGCAAACCTGCCTTGCTGCCCACGAATAGAAAGCACCGTCCCTCGCATGTAGCTTCATAGACGACATAGTGGATAGCAGTCAGCAATACTTCCACTAGACGTCCTGCTGCCATGACGTTTGTATGGCTCCAGTGCTACTAGATGTCTGACTTGGTCGCTCTTGCTGAGCAGTAGCTGTTCCTTTCTCGTCGTGGGGCCTGGTCAAAGCACGTCCCAGCTTTGCTTTCACCTATGACCAGCTGCGCATGCAAGCCTCCGTTATTAAGTGTTAATCCGGATGGCTTTAAACAACATGCAATGGGGAAGGTCATGCCGGGAACTGCAAGGCATGCTCGCATGTGCAAAAATTACGTAAGTCTGTGGCATCCTTTCGTACACTCAATCTAAGAGATGAACCCGCTATTATGGGAAGGACTTGGAAGCGAACCCTCATGGATCATGTTTAACTGAACAACTCACCGGCCATCCCTTGGAAGATCTTGGAAAGCTGTTTTTTTCTAGTGACATGTCTTTGCGAATTCGCCGAACACCCGCGCCAGCTTTACCACTGGCCTCTTCAGCGGCCCATCCAGCCAGGCATGTGCTGGGATATACAGCTGCTTGCGTGGGGAGGTGATTGAAGTTTTTTCAGAATACAGGCTGTGTCCTAGGCTGATGCTGGGCTGAGCCAGAGGAACTGGAGATTTGCATGGGAGAACAGGTTTATGTTGTGTCGGATTAATCCGGAGGACCATAGCAATCAGGTGTGCATGATACTGTGGATGGACGAAATTCTTTACCACCTAAGACACCCTGGAATGACGATTCCTCTGTGAATACCAACAATGGTCTCCCGTGGTTTCAAGGTGCAGGATTCTGTCCATCCACGGTATATGCTAGGGAGGTTCTTCCGACCTGGGTCGCCGGGATAGATCCCAACAGTTGCGGCAGGAGGTTGCCCTCCATAAGGGCCTCTCCAGGCCACGACCTCAGATGAGTCAAGCTGTCCCATGCGCTCAGGGTCACTGATAAACACGTGGTGCTTTGGTTCCCTTGCACTGCCATTTAGATAGTGTTCAACCAGAGAATGCTGGGGTACAAGAAGAGGCTGGCTGGCTGGCTGGCTGCCATCACCCATCCAGAGGCGTCCCATTATTACACTTTGCAAGCTGAGTTGCGGTTGAGATGCTGCTTGAGGGAGTGACTGAACTGCTGCAATGTGTCGAGAGTCTATGATCTATGAAAGTTCAAACGCTATAACATGGCGCAGCATGGTATGGCACGGCCCATCATGGTTTTGTGGGTGAGGCACAGGTCAAGTCTTTTCACAACGTGTCGTGTGTGTGTGTGTGTGTGCAACTGTCTATGTGTGCTTGCGTTCCTTTTGCGTGTGTGTGTGTGTGTGTGTGTGCTGCGTGTGTGCGTGTGCGTGTGCGTGTGCGTGTGCGTGTGCGTGTGCGTGTGCGTGTGCGTGTGCGTGTGCGTGTGCGTGTGCGTGTGCGTGTGCGTGTGCGTGTGCGTGTGCGTGTGCGTGTGCGTGTGCGTGTGCGTGCGTGTGCGTGTGCGTGCGTGTGCGTGTGCGTGTGCGTGTGCGTGTGCGTGTGCGTGTGCGTGTGCGTGTGCGTGTGCGTGTGCGTGTGCGTGTGCGTGTGCGTGTGCGTGTGCGTGTGCGTGTGCGTGTGCGTGTGCGTGTGCGTGTGCGTGTGCGTGTGCGTGTGCGTGTGCGTGTGCGTGTGCGTGTGCGTGTGTGTGTGTGTGTGTGTGTGTGTGTGTGTGTGTGTGTGTGTGTGTGTGTGTGTGTGTGTGTGTGTGTGTGTGTGTGTGTGTGTGTGTGTGTGTGTGTGTGTGTGTGTGTGTGTGTGTGTGTGTGTGTGTGTGTGTGTGTGTGTGTGTGTGTGTGTGTGTGTGTGTGTGTGTGTGTGTGTGTGTGTGTGTGTGTGTGTGTGTGTGTGTGTGTGTGTGTGTGTGTGTGTGTGTGTGTGTGTGTGTGTGTGTGTGTGTGTGTGTGTGTGTGTGTGTGTGTGTGTGTGTGTTGTGTGTGTGTGTGTGTGTGTGCTTGTGCTTGTGCTTGTGCTTGTGCTTGTGCTTGTGCTTGTGCTTGTGCTTGTGCTTGTGCTTGTGCTTGTGCTTGTGTTTGTGTTTGTGTTTGTGTTTGTGTTTGTTTTTGTGTTTGTGTGTGTGTTTGTGTCTGTGTCTGTGTCTGTGTGTCTGTGTCTGTGTCTGTGTCTGTGTCTGTGTCTGTGTTCTCTGTGTGTGTGAGTGCTGTGTTCTGCTCTGTTCTGTTCTGTTCTGTTCTGTCCTGTTGTGCTCTGTTCTGTTCGGTTCTGTTCTGTTCTGGTGTGTGTGTGTGTGTGTTTGTGTTTGTGTTTGTGTTTGTGTGGGTGTGTGTTGGTGTGTTTTGTGTTTGTGTGTGTGTTGGTTGCCCCTGTCGTACTTTGGGTGGCGCATGCCGCATTGGCGGCCAAGGATGGGCTACATAGCAGAGCGCTTGCAGCTGCCTGCCCAAATTCAGGCTAGCCCTTCTTGCGTCGTTTCACTAGGTCTGAATGGCTTTAACACATGACAAACAACTTCGCAGGACCGTAAACATGAATTTATGGCAATGATACACATTACTTGTTTATTATTTTCCTATTGCAACATAGACACTTGTTGAATTTCAATGCTAGCGTGGTTCAAGGATTTGTAGAGATGTATTAATGGTAATGCTGAACGTTTACTTGGGTTGCATGTGAGAGAAGGATCGGGCGAGTTGTCCCGCCCTTCGTTTGAGCTTGGTTAGTGACCCTTGTGCCTTTGCCGCATAAATGACATAGTCCAGGGCGGGCTGGCAAGCCATTGCCACTAGTGTAGCATTGAACAGCTGGACAGTCAGATTGGACGGGTTGATAGACTGGGCGTCGGAAGCTTGGAATCAACATCATTTTACAGAGCCTTGCCTCTAGCAACAGTGACGAAGCGACCCTTCGTCAGCAACTGTCAGCATGGGGCCGCAGCTGGCAACACTTGTGCACCCGGCTTGAGCGGGTGTCTTGAACAATCCAGTCAGTATGACTGGCACACAGCGCGCGATCCCGTCAGTGACTGGGTTTGGCTATACTAATGTCAACTCCTCTCGGTCACCATGTTCATGATCGATTGTAGGAGTAGAGACTGCCTGCCAGAAGACAGCACTTTTCTTGGCGCAGTTCTTTCCGGCTCAAACAGTAGCCCAGTCAACGTCAAGGATGTGTTGAACGCCACTCCAAGCCTTAGGTTCAACATGAGGAACCGTGCAGCCTTGAAAGCTTTGCCAGGAAGCTGGACGGCGCATGTACCAGTTAGCCTGCCAGTTGAACTTCTCTGCCCGGTGACCTGGAGAGTCCGAGTGGGGGCAAGAGCTCAGCAAGTTTCCCTGCTTGGCTCACATGGCTTTTTGCCAAAGGCAGAGTGGCCACGGTTCGGTTCGGTTCGGTTTCCAAAAACCTAACCTGTTTAATTACGGCTCGGTTCGGTTTCTCATCTGAAATCGGTTCGGTTCGGTTCGGTTACTATGGTATTTTTCGGTTCACGGATGATTGCACTGTGCCACTTCCAGCCGCGCGCCACACTCTTAGCCTCGGCGTGCCAGCCTCCTGTCTCTATCACAAGGCACTCATTAACACTTTCAGCACCACCTCCATCCCCAACTCCACTTTCACAGCCTCACCTCCAGCCTGCCTGCAGCCTCACCAGCCTCGCCTCCAGCCTCACCTCCAGCCTCACCTCCAGCCTCATTTTCAGCCTCACCTCCAGCTGCAGCCTCTCCACCCCCAGCTGCACCTCTCCCCTTCAACCTCACCAGCCTCACTTCCAGCCTTACAACCTCCTCCAGCGCTTGCAGCACCTTCACCTCCAGCCTCACCTCCAGCCTCGCCTGCCTTCCCAGCCTGACCTGCCTTCACCTCCAGCCTCACGTCCCCCTCGTCAGCCTCACCAGCATCACACCAGCCTCCTCACCAGCCTCACCTTCGCTTTCACCTCCAGCCCCACCACCTTCACCTCCAGCCCCACCACCTTCACCTCCAGCCTCACCTGCCTCCCCTTCAGCCTCACCAGCATCCCCTTCACCTCCAGCCCCACCACCTTCACCTCCAGCCCCACCACCTTCACCAGCCTCATCTCCAGCCTCAGCTCCAGCCTCACTTCCAGCCTCATCTCCAGCCTCACTTCCAGCCTCACCGATTACCTTTAGCCTGCCTCCAGCCTCACCAGCCTCACCTCGAGCCTTTCCAGCCCGACCCACCACTTCACCGCCACCGTCAGTTAGCAGCCATACGCCCAGCTTCACCTCCAGTCTCATCAGCTCAGTCCCGCCAGCAGATACCTTCCCCCAATATGTTGGTTGAGCAAGGGCAAGGGCCTTGAGGTCGCTTTTGGTGGGATATCTTTTGGTGGCAATGCATCACAGCCTGCCCTGGGCTGCTGAAGTTTAGTTTTGTTTAGCAACCTGGGAGATTGCTTGTACTTGGGCCTACTCCAGAGGGACCACTTATGTCTTTGGACCCTGTCCAGCTAAATCTATGTAAGAGCAAATTGTTAGCATTTTGGCTGAAGTTGCATTCTTGTCTGAGGGAGCCTTGTCTGGCTGCTCGCCAAGCTCTAAACCTAACGATTCGGTTGTTTTCCTCTGGACGGTTCGGTTCGGTTCGGCTTGTGAAAACAACAGTTCGCAGACGGTTCGGTTCGTACGGTTCGGTTCCACGGTTCTCGGTTCGATTCCTGGGTTCCCTGCAAAGGCTACGTTTCTGCAATTTGCGACCATAGGGTGCATGCAGGCATGAATTTGATGAAGTCACAACGCCATTCGTCAACCCGACCCTGCATTGCTTTGCGAGCAGGCTTGTGAAGGGGCTTAGCCGTTAACGAGTACAGCAGTTCATCAAGTGTATATATGTAAGCCGAGCGCTGAAGCGCGCAGCTTGCAGGCTGGGCAGTCGCAGCGCTTCGTTACAGCAGCCTGCCTCTATGTGGTTTGCAGGCCGGACTTGTGTCATTTCTGGAAGCTGTTGCTGAACATAGCGCTCTAATCTGATGCATTCCTGAGTATTCACAGCTTGCTGACAGGCGGAATCGATCTCCGCACATGCTGATCGACTTCTCTGATGTTGTGCAAGCTCCAGTCAAGGCCAGTCTTCTTGCTACTGTACATAGAGGGAGGTCTGAATATAGGAACGCCCCTTTTTGAATGGTTTCATAGGGGACCAAAAGGCAACCAGCCACAATGGAGGGGCTACGAACTTGAGAAACCCCCAAGCGGTAAAATCGAGCACGCATGTGTATGCTGCTTTAGGCTTGCATGGGTTGCACATGTGAGCAACGGCCAGTATTTACCGTCAATATAGCTTAAGTGGCTCACAATGCGTGAATTTCATTCAACTTAAATGATAGAGCGAGAGAGAGAGAGAGAGCGAGAATGAAAAAAACAACAACATGGAAGGCTAAACTTTGCCCTGGCAGACCATCGGCCGTGTCTACATGCGGCTAATGCGCCGCCTAGCGCTGGACTTAGCAAACTACTTTCATGCAGGCCTTGTTTTACCAGCCAAACGAAACAAATACTTCGCCTCAGTAGGAAGGTTCAAGCCTTGGCTGCAGTGCACACAGTTGAGACAGCAAAACAACTGGCTGGCCAACTAGTAGCGGGTGTTGTTACCTGATACGCAGAGCAACGACCAAGCGAGCGTCAATGTCGGTGTTGGTTGAAGCTAGCTCCTTCATGATCATGCCCTGTATCAGTGAAATGAATATGTTGCTGTAGTTCGATAGACTATTATTTTCTGATCATATGGTGTGATGGACAGGGATGTTTTGCAACGCGATGGTAGGCGGCGAGGGCTTCATTCGCAATGAATGCAGGTTAATCATGAGGTGTGTCCTCGGATCAATACCTTGTGTGGTCTGGGGCATCCACAACTCATTCTTTCAACGACCTTGTACTATTACAAACAAAAACACCTTTTGTTATTTGAACCGTTGAACAGACTTTCAACGCTGCCGAGACAGGCGATACGATGCTTCCCCATTTGGGACAGCAAACCGCCACAACCCCAGGTAGGTGGTGATCTTGCCCACCAGCAGCTAGCCAATGCCACGCCCTTGACCGCGTGGGATTGCAGGGTTTGTCCGGCCCTTGTTTACACATGTCACTAAACAAGCATTGTTTAATCAGGCGCATTTGGATTCCCTGTCAAAGAGACTGGGGGATGGTTGTTGAATTCTGTTTGCCCAACCCTGTCTTGTGGTTGAAAGAAGTATGACGGTCGAGCAATTCCCGCTGTGCTTCGAATATCTAGCACTGAGTTGATGTGTGGCTTGTATCATCCGCAGTGCCTTCGCTGATGGTGGCCTCGGATTCTGGCAGGCCGCCTTGAATTTGTTAAAGTGGTTGGGCCTAAGTTTAATCAATCAGAGCATTTCTCCACCTTCTCCACATCCTTGTGTCCTTGTTGGCTTACACTGGCCAGACAAAAGTTGCGCTTCTTGAACTTCAAAGTACAGCCCTTCCTCTTAGAATCCTGGACCTACAGTGAGCATGAGACCTATGCAGGATGTGCGCGGTCAAATTTGGACCCGGGAAGCTTCATATTACGAGAAAATAACAAGGGTGTGATGGCGCTTCTTAGTTCGATGCGCGGTTGACCGCATAGTGTTCCGAAATCGGGTAAAGAAGCAAGCCACCTTTGTTTGAGTGAAGTGATATTGGTTCTTAGCTGTATGTCATGGTGCAGTCAGATCGTCTGCGACCTCCCTTCTCAGGTCATAGAGGTACCGTTGGTCGATCCCTCCATTTTCATTGAGCGCCCGACTCCCAGCCTCGTGGCAAAGCTCGCCCGCGCAGAGGCTCAGGCCCAATGTGGCATTCCCTGGCCATTATGATATTGCGTGGAAGATGAGGCTGTTGCTTGCTTTACATACCCCAACTCTGAGTTTCTCCTTTAGGTGTGTTGCATTCGGGGTGCAGCTGCATTCAGGTCGCATAGAGTGAAAGGCTGCAGAGGCAAGCAAGTGCGACCTGAGCAAAGTGGCAGTCTCTTGAGGCTTTGCTCGCCGACTCAGCTTGGGCAGTATGCAGCGGAAGGCCCGGAACCAGCAGAGGCTGACATTGCATTGCGGTTGGACAGGAGAGAAGGTGGCTGTTTGTATGTTGGCGCGTTTGTGCTTATTCATCAGCTCGAAAAGGCCCGCTTTCGATTGCAGGTTCAGAATACTGCGATGCGGCTTATCCAGTTCATGCAACTCGGCAAAATCTGAAATGGCAGGAAGCCTCCCAAACGGCCAACAAGGTTTGTGGGTTGGATTAAAGCCGGATCCACACCCCGCCCAACTGCACTTGAATGTTTGACACAATGAGGCACCGCGACTGGATTTGCGTCGGCCTTGCCTGCATGATTGAGCCATGGTGTCCAAATTTAATGCACCCGGAATGAGCTTCTCTGAACTCATTCATGGCATATTTGCGATGCCGTCTTTGGGATGCTCTATGGCCAGGTATTTGAACCTGAGGTAGTCTCAGCATTCATCACCCAGATGGGCCGCTATACTCTGAAGCCAACCAGTTCTTTCAGGTGATCTTTTGATTTTGCTTGAACTCCCATCCCAAGGCCGCTCTAAATCTGCCCATGGACAGCCAAGTCCACCACAACAGCCAGGTTCTTTATCTTATGTTTTGCCGAACCAGCAATAATATGCTTGGGGATGGCAATTGTTCTGGCTTCTGCTGCCCTGTGTCAGACGCCTGGAGCATCATGCAACAGTAACCAAGAGGTGGCGATTCGCAACGAATGCTAAACCCAACGTGCTGGAGACTAGCTGTTCTCTCGGAACCCTCGGCTTGGGGTTGTGATGCCTTCGGGATACCCTTCACGGGTTCTGAAAAACAAAAAAATGGTATTGGATGGTATTGGGCAATTAAAGGCGTTTGTTCCACCCCTTCTGTAAAAGCATTGGTTCCAGCTTGCACCCAAGGAATATCGTGTGTGCATTCGGGGTGCGTCCACTGGCCATGCCAGGCCGCCGCCCCAACGGTCTGTGCGGTGCCGCTCTGCTTATCGCCTCGTCGGAGCCTTCGGTCAGAATCCGGCGCTCCGACGGGGCGCTTTTCGCTTAGATCTGGGGCTATGATTTTTCGATCTCAAAGACTGACCTTGGCGCTTTGACACAACTGGTATTTGTGCCAGTGGTTTGGTGGGCACCAGCTAAAAATCCGCCATTGAAAAGATTTGAGCACAGGGTTCCCGATTCAATCTCACTCAGATTGAAAAGCGGCTGAAGACAAGGGATACAGCACAGTTCAATATGCCTTACCAATGTGCATGACAATGTGGATGGAAGTGTAAGTGACATGCGGCCGAGATTTGTGGTGGTTCAGTTCGTGTTGTCCCCAGCCAATCGTCCCCGCTGTTTGCGCTTCATTGATTGACTTGTGGCAGCCAATTTGGGACCAGCTTGCCTGGGCTGGTGTGCAAAGCAACATTTGTTGAAGTGCAAGCAAGCAACTGAATACATTGGTGACAAATTCATGTGCGGCCACTGAATGGGAGAAGATGTCTGAAAACTCCGCCCAGGTTCTACCATGGCTTCAAATGCTCTCCGAAGGATCAACGTTCGCAGATGGGTTTAGTCAAAGGTGCAAGCGTGAGTTGCGTATTTGCCCAGTGCACATGCCAAGCACTGAGAGCAGGCGCTTTGCAAGTTACAAGTCAGCCTTCGTTAGGAGATAGCTGATGTGGTGCGGATGTCCGAGGTGGGGACATGGACCAATGAGTCTCCAAGTTCAGTGAATCTGAACGACCGCCCCCACAAAATGGGAAGGCACGTTTGAAAAAGCGTTCTGGTTGGTGTCTTGGCTTTTCTTTGGCTTTTGTTTGGCTTGTCTTTGGCTTGTCTTTGGCTTGTCTTTGGATTCTCTGGCTTTTGCGGCTTCCTTTTGCGGCTTTTGTCGCATTCTTAGCTTGGGCTGCATCCAACAATCGACCAAACCTCAACTGACCATACACAAAGCCTTTAACAACTCTCCAAGCCCAACTAAACCAACCTGAAGCAATTGGCTCAATCCTATCCTGCCGAGAACCCCAAACTGTAAGCCAATTGGGACTTTCCCTTTCTAATCTTTACTTACCTTATTAATCTCGCCAGCCCAACTACCAACTTTTGCTTGCCTTGCTAACCTTCTGCCTGCGCTTGAAGATCTTTGTCGGCAACTAGGCTCTTGCGCTCGGCGGGATTGGCTTATGGATGTGGGCATCCGTACTCAGTCCGGTGTGCGCTGGTTTTAGGGCCAAAACGACTGCCTCTCTGCTCGTGCTGCTCCTCACCAGGTCGCCACAGTCAAGAAGGTTTTGCGTGCCAGACAAGTGTCTGCATGTACGTGCCCCTTGGCAGCCACACTACCAGCCACCCGCCAAGCCGCCCAGAGTCTTGATCCTACGGCATTACACAGCCACGGCTGTATTGTGTCCGCGGCTGCGGCCCTTGCCATGAGTTCTGCTGCGCCAGCCAGCCTGACTTCAGCCACTTCAAGCTTGAAGCCTCGGATAAAACTTGCACAGGCTTGCAATGCTTCGATCGACGACCCTGGGCATGCGCAGCTGGCTATGTTCCTTCGCCAGGCTTCGGCTTGCCCCGCAGCAGCCAGATCAGTGGTTTAAGCGTTGCTGATGTACCGTTGACTCGGTCATGGGAGCTATTGAGCTCATGGGAGCTATTAGCTCACTGGCTGTGACCCGGGAGTTAACAGGGACGGCGCAGGTCTCAGGCCTTCTTGTCGTGCTTTGTGCTGCAGTCTCACGCATCCACTTTGAGCACTGGATTGGGCGATCTTGCGCTCAGGGCAAGCGCGGGTAGGGGGATGCCTGGTTTTTGCGTGGAGGGTTTTGCCCTGGTTGATCGTCCTTCGACATGTCTGCCGGGACTGCTGCACCCTTGTGACATCACGACGATGCCTCTGTTTTGGGAAGGACTCGTTTGGGCATCCCATTCCTTGTAATTTGCGTAGCAAGCGCTTTGCAGCAGCTCGAGTGACAACGCGGCCCGGAGGCTTTCTAGCCTTCGTGCGACTCCAGACAACTACCCCCAGCCCTGGTTTGAGTTCCCCATGCTTCCCCCCAAGGGGGTCACTCGCCAAAGCTGCGCTCGCTGTCGGTCCATGGCCTTGCGAGTGGTGCCGACGTGTGGTCCAGTGTGGTCCCTCAGCCAACGCCGGCACGTGCCCCCAAGGCGAATTTCCTTCCAGGCCTTGGCCAACGTGGGCTGAAAAAACAACCCCGCGCCTTTTCGTTATGTAAGGGGCCGTCCCTTAACTTGTTTCGCAGGCCAAAACCATTGTAAACCGCTACACAGGAAAAAAACCGATACCCCCAGAAGCCATGAAGACACACATCAGGTCCTAGTTGTTGTCGCAAACCAAGATTGCGGAATCATAAATTTGCAGGGCCCAAACCGATACCCAAACCGATACCCAACCGATACCAAACTCATTGGCCGCCATGCCGAATCCAACCAGCTGCCCTCCAGCCTTCTCTGGAGCTGCCAACATGTACTTTGTGTACTACATTTGTACTGAAAAGTTGCGACTTCCGCTGTGGAGCTGCCAAAATGTACTTCGTATACTACACCATACTACACTTGCTTGCACTGAAAAGCTGCGACTTTCGAGCCGGAGCTGCGCATACTACTGAAAAGTTGCTACTTTCCAGCTGAACATGTACTTTGTGTACTACACTTGTACTGAAAAGTTGCGACTTTCCAGCTGGAGCTGGGAGCTGGCAGAGTGTACTTCGCATACTACACATGGAAAAGTCGCGACTTTCGAGCCAGAGCTGCCAAAACACTGCAAACCGATGCAGAGGAAAAAAACCGATACTGACCGATACTGAGGCATAAGGATACAAGGGTTGTCCACGGGGTTTTTTTTCAACCCACGTGAGTCAAATCTACGCCCACCCCAAACCAAGCACGCAACCAACCCTTAAAGCGACCTCAAGCCAGCCCTGAAACGATTTGGCCAGCGACTGATACCTGACACACGTTGACAACCTTTGCACCCTTCACACCCACCTACAACCCTGCCCAAACCAGCCCTACCCCCAGACCAACCCTAAACCAACCCAACCGACCCTAAACCAATTCTAACCCGCCGACGGTTCGGGGGATTAATAGAAGCCAAAGCTTGTTTCTTGCGCAGTCCCTCCAGGGCCTGCGAAAGTCAGTTTTCAGGCTGCATCACTTAGGCGCAATGTCAGATTGGTCATGTTCAGCCATCAACTCACAAGAGCAGCGTTGGCATGTATTTCTTTCGTATTCAGGTGAACTCTCTTCCTGTTGCTGGGGCCTGCGTAGGCTGTAGCTACACGATTCGTGAGGCCCAGCAAGGTTTTCAGGAGCTTGCGCATACTGCCTGCGCAATCCTTGTGCATTGTCGCGGTAGGCCCATAGATGGACGTTGTAGCGAAACAAAACCTGATGCACCCGCCAAGGAGAACATAGGCTGCGCAAAGCTGCTTCGCCTCATGAATGTGTCGAAAACATCTATGACCACTCACGGGTGCCGCCCGGGAAAGTTCCGCGAAGGCTCTTTGCAAAGCCTGATGTGGCGTAGGCTTGCCTAGGCCTCCTTCCACGAGTTTACACACCTGCGTATCCCTCCATGGCTTCCAGAGTATAGGTCCCATACACCCCCAAAAAAGACTTGGCAGAAAAGGTGCACAAAAAGAATTGTTTGTCAAAGAGACAATAGATTTGGATTGATTCGGCCATGTCACTTCAATGCACCAGGGCATGTTGAGGGCATCCAGACATCTGTGCTGCACATTTCGCACGTCCAGGCGACCCTGCTTTGCCGCGTGCGTGAGCTGAAGGAAACCCCGATGGCGATCCTCAGCGCTGTCACCAAGTGTGTCAACTGAGGCTTACAAGCTGCCGGAGTTCCGTTTTAGGGAATATCCTCAGGTAGACTTAAACGCGGAGCTTCCCCTTTGAAGAAATCAGCAGTCCTTGGGTTTTAGTCTACCTCTGAGTCGTCAAAAACGGAACGCTAGAAGCTGCTGAGAGGTGACATTGCTGTGTTTGGTACTTGCATTATGTCTAAATTGCAACAGTTGTTCAAGCGGTTTCATTGTTGGGTCTGCAGGTGTGACCAATCATTCATCATTTGCATGTCCCGGAATGCGTTTGATTCATCCCTCCCATTCTCATATACCGAGTCCAGCCGAGGTCGCGAGGAGTTTGAGAAGGCGTGGGACATGGATCTGAGTCGCTCAGGTGGTGGATTTGCACTTGTTGTGTGTGCGGAGTGGTCAGATGATGTTAGAAATGTCAACACAATTGATGCCGTGGCGTTAAGTTACGCCACAACGCTGGCTGCACAGGTCATGAGATAGTCAATTCACAGATGCCTGCGTGACCACATCTCGGGGGTTATTCCCTGTGATGGTTACTTTCTGTGCTGCCAATCTCAATCCAATGAACCATACACTGGTGCTGCCGTTCCTCGCCTTGGTTCGGAAGTGCGTCCCTGAAGGCCAAGCCAGAGGCGTTGCTGGGTGAGGCGTCGGTGAGTGTGCTTCCCCGAACGAAGCCAGACGCGGTAGGGAAGTTTGAACGAGAGGTCTTGCGCATGAGGGGAGTTTCCGTTGTGAGTCATCTAGCTAAGGCATCTATGGTTTTAGCAGATTGAAACGGAGTACCAACGGTGGTTTGATCTGCAAGAAGGTGCAGTCCAAGAAGGTATGGTATCTTCTTCCCAGAGCCATTCTGTTCCTTCACAAACACTAGGTCGTAAGCCATTGCCTTTCGTTTGCATCTGAAATGAGCCATGACGACATCTTTGTCACGGGGATTTTACAGGCGATCGTCAGATTCAGATGTGCCCGACACATTGTGCCACCCAAACAAGCCACCAGATATAGAAGAGCTTTCAACATCAAACACGATGATTCTCCAAGTGGCATCAAGAAGTCGAGCTTGGCGATTTGCATCAGGAGCAGCAAGCGCTGCCACCCTGTTTCAAAGCCTCACAGGTGGCCCAGCCCTCAAAGCCTCAAGGCTTCACGGCATACTCAGGTGAGAAGTGCGTCCTTTCAGTGGGCCATTGGTGCAGAGACGGAAAGTGTCCGCGCAGTTTCCACGTGAAAAGGGCCCCCATGAGCCTCATAGCTTGTCTATTGTGCCTATCCTGAGAGCTCACTTGGCACCTGGTGTTCCACTCGGCAGCTGACCGCCTCAGGCCATGAAGTCTTCGGCCCAGGCACGTAGTTTGCCATCCGTCAAGTACCCTCCCACCGGTTGACATCCCATTGACATCAAACCTGACGGACCATCTTCCTTTGCAAGAGACCCTTTGTTAGGTTCCATGTTAATTGGTGGGAGGGTACAGGTTTGAATCGCATGCTGTTCAGCTTGGCTCGGGGCTGCCGATTGGACTGTGCGGGCTTTCTGACTGGGAGCAAGCTTGAAATAAGGCCTTGCCCTCACCTTGTTTCAACGTACCAACAGGATTAAGCTATTCTAACCATTCTGTCCATTCTGTTGAAGCACTTATCGAAGCAACTCAGCACCAACCAGCTTCCAGTATTTTCCCACGCCTCCGCTTAAGGCGGCCTTGCCACCGGCACCTAGCCTGCAGGCCCTGGAGGATTTGGCGTGCGGGCAAGAGTTGCCTGAAGCAAGCTATGCCGCGTCCGCTTTGTTTTGCAAAAGGCATTTCTAGTTGTTTCTCCTAAGTATCCAGAGGCGGCACGCAGACATGGTGACCATGTCCAAGAGCAGCACCTTCAAGATCCTTTAAGCCCGTGTCGAACCCGCAGGACAAGCCCCATGCGAAAGATGCTCCGGTTCAGGCTTGGTCACGTTTGGGCTGGCGTGAAGTCCAACGCCTCGGTAGAACGCTGCCATGAAGCTTTGCGACCCAAATGCAATGCATGGGTTTGTTGTGCTTGATGCGCAGAACACCACCTTCCGTTGGCTGATGTTCAGATTTGAGCTGACAATGAAGAAACCCACAAAAAATGGTGAGGCTTTGCCCAAATAAACACTATCATACTCGTCCAGAATGGGCTTTGGGAAATCACGACACCGTGATATTCGAAACCATAGTACACAATGTCGGGAGTGCTTTGACACTATGGCTCTGTCTTTGGGATGTCGTGATGAGTTCTGCAGAGATCATTCCCTTTTTAGAGAGCTTCATCACCTTCTCGGCCTATGAATGTTCGTTCGGGCAAGGTTCAAAAAAGGGGCATGCCTGTGTTGCCCGCTAAGCTTTGGAGCATGGAGCAATCGATGCCAGGATGCTCTGATGCCGCCCCCTCCAGTGCCAAACAAGAGGTGCGCAATTGCTCGGACTCGCTCTGTCAATGGAACGCGTGTGAGTTCAGGTGTCGACTTCGGGGCAAGAGCCAAGCGATGTCGGCAACAATGCGTTACGCAATCCAGGCATAGGTTGATTATTTTTGTTTGCACGTTTAATGAAAACTCCTGGCTACAGATCTGCGTGTGTTTACCAGCACACGGGCAGGTGTCAGTCGCCCAATGATAAGTAGATGTTTGCGCAGAGAGCTAGGCTCCTGCACGATCCTCCTGCTTAGCTTGCCAGCCATCACCCAAGATGGGGCACACAGAATACCGCAGCCACACTGCAGAAGTTTGGCGATTCCAATTTTGCAGGCATCAAGTTTGCGCTCAAATTCCAGGCCAGCATTTTTGTCAACAGGCATCCTTCCATTGAGGTGCCGTTGACCCAACTCCCTTGTGCCACTTGGCTCTCCGCCAGGAAGCGGCCAGCTTTAGAGGCCTTTTGCGGGCCGTGCTGTGTTTGTGGGACTTTAGAAGAGGTTTGTCTATCAAAAAAACCGCATTCGAAGTGAGGTGTCCTGACACAACTCAGCCTGTGTGTATTGTTATGTTTGCGTTTCCGTATTCCTGCTGTGTTTGTTGGTGGTCTTTGTGTGTGTATGGTCTCTGTGAGCTTATGATAGAGGTAGCCTGTTCAAAGTGTTGAGAAGTGGGAAGGGAAACTAAGCACTTCGAAGTTTACGGTCCCTCTCACTTGAGCCGTGCTCACTGTGAAGCAGGGTTTCTGATATGTTTGCGGCCTTGGTTCCTTTGCTTAGAGTTCATCCACTGTGCTTGCTTTGTTATCTAGCCTTTGCCCGGCCAATATGTTCATTTCTGCAGTTCCACAAGAGATAGCAGTGGCTAAGGATGCCTATTGAAAAAGCAGCTTTCGGCCGAGTAGCCGTGCAAGCAAGAGACCATTTGCATGGGCCTGGCTTCGGACTGCCAGGGCGATCAAGCAGATAGGCCTGGTGCATTGGAGTGCAACTTCAGGCAATGCATTTTGGGTACCCATTTTGGACCCGCAGCCAGTGAGTCTTAAGTTCAACATAAGTCACCAGCCGTGGCTGGAACAGCGCTGCAAGCAAGAACGGTATCAAATGATGTGTCGACACATGTTGTTACATATGCTGAGCTGGTGTTCATACAATGCTGCAACCGGGTTTTTCAAGAATACCAAGCGCTTGAGACGGCAGGTACACAGCTAGGACTCCATCAGAGGAACAAGTGCGAGGCATTGCCAAGGACATTGCGCCTGAACCTCAGTGTATCATGGGTAAAACTCAGGCATGCGTGTGTTGAGTATTTATATAGGTAGGATACATGTTGTTTATGATTCCGTGAACAGGAAGCAATTGCCTAGCAGCCGCAGAGGAATCTCAATGTCCGGAACCCAAAGTTAGTACATGGGTATGTTTGCTTTAGGAGGGTACCTTGTTGTTGGTGTTGTTTTGGGGGAAAGCAAAGGACACCACCTGCTCCGGATGTCCCGTTCAGAGAAACCACATGACTCCTTTGAGAACAACTTGTCAGCCGAGTCAACAGGTCCCACGCGCAAGTGGCAGGTCTCATCACGGCATCGAGTCCATCCTTGAAGGCCGCAAAGAGCCGCTGGTGGAAGAGAGGCGGGCAGGTCTTGTGTGGGGGGGGGGGTAAAGAATCCGTCTGCATAGCCTTCTTGTGGCGTTCGAAAGATCCCAAGTTGCATTGGACGCTAGGGTGGAGAAGCTGATGGCGGGGAAGCCAGAGTTTGCGGAGGCGAAGGCCTGCTAGACTGTGCCTGACATTGGTGTACATTTGGCCTGCTACACTTCACCTGGCGTATGTTTGCCCTGATTTTGTATTTGGACCCCGAGTTACTGCGACCTTAATTTCCTCTGACACAACCTTTGCTTGGGAGCAGGGCGATTTGTTGATTCTCTCATATCATATCTTTTCAACATGCACGAGTGGCCTGCGATGGCCTCACCAGGAGCCGCGAGCCGAGGAAGGCTCGCAGTGTGTTGCCATGGCACCCGATCTCCAAGTCCACGTCACAGGTTCAAGTTCAATGACCAAAACAAACAGGAGAGCCGAGCTTTCCGAGAAGGCTCATTTTTCCTTGGGCATGTATGCTACTGCTCTTGTGTTTTGCTTTCAAGACTAAAGATGGTCTTGCGCTTGCTCACTCTACCTTGATACCAAACGAGTTAATCTCTTCCCCCTAATGAAAGGAATCCACATGTCTCAGGCGAAGAAAAAAAACATGTGTCTACTGCAAAGTGCTCTTCTTTTCTTGTACCACACAAAACACGTCCAGGATGCAATTTTTAATTCTGGCATCTTGATGGTTCAGACTCCTCTTCCTTTGGATTTTGATGGGTCTGAAAGAAACTGGGTAGTTTTCCGGGGACCATTTCTTCTGAGTCAGGGACGGTAGGGAAATCACTATTTTAGTATTGGCTTTAAATTGGCTACTCCAAATTTAGTATTGCTGGACCTGGATGTTTTTGAAATTCTGAAAGTGTTGCTTGTAATGATTAGGGGGACCTTTATCATCGGAAGAAGTCAGGCGGAGACCAATTGATTTGACTCCAAGCTTCCAAGCTTCTGCATCGGATTCGTGTATGGTGGCAGACTGACAGTCGCCTTTGCTTCCATTAAATGACCAAATCCTTGTCGGCAACTGGCCAGATGAACACGTTGAGTCCCTGGATGATGTCGATGACGAAGAGCTTGAGCGCTACTTGCTGGATGCAGAGGAGGGGAGTGCCAAAAGCGTCCATACCCCCACATTTCAGACACCTGGCTGGCAAGGGAGTCCATGCAGAGCGCACAGCTCACTCGCATGGAACTATGCAGTGTTGCCTTGAAACTTGCATCTTTCAAGGCTGCTTTGTTGCCCGATATGTTGGATGCAAGCGCGAAACACCACAATGCCCAGGCATGGCTGCTCAGCAATGGGCAACTACAGATCAGGGCTGTTTTAATTGACAATCTTTCTGCCCGAACAGGAGAAGCAGCACAAGTCCGATATTTGGCATGAGGCGTGACCCCCAGATCAAAGGCACGCGTCAGGGTTGTCCCTGCGTGTGGAGGCGAGTGTGCGTGATTGCACTGCGCAGACTGTAGCCAACATTTCTTGAGAGATTTCGAGCGCACGCGGCTTGAATTCCGGCGATGTGACACCCTTTCATGTCCACAAGATGATGGGTGTATCAAACAGCCCTCAGCATTCCAGCTGAGGTGAACAAAGATTACCTCGAGGCTGGCTCACTAAAGTCGCAAACACCGCGAATACCATCGTTGCCTCCAAACTTTGGCGGTCATATCGCAGCGAAAGCACGGGTTGGTGCATCGCTGTTGTTTCTGTTTGTGTTACCTCAATACAAATTTGCTTGGATCTCGACTTTGTGGTGACGTTGATTCAGAATCCAAACACAAAGACTGCATTCAATCACTCGACCGATGTAGAATATTATTGTTTTTGCCAGGAGTGGCATTTGAGATCTTTGGAGGCAGGCGGATGGATGGCTGCACTCGCATCCGCTTTGTGCTAGGGGGTTAGGCAGTTGGGGCAATTCAAAGAATCAGATGTCAGGTCAAATCCGAACATGTGCGCACGTCCAAGCTGTGACAATAGCAAAGTGAAGAGCACCTGCACTTGCTACAGGAAGCAGCCAGATGAAGCATGCAAAGCGTCACATACTGGAGTTCAGCATGTCGTTGGGTTGTGTTGATTACTCGCCCTGCTGCCTCAGCAAAAGCGCAAGAAGATGCGCGAGCACGCCGCCTCGGCGCGCTTATGTGGGTGAAGCGCGCGAGTTCGATTGGGGTCTCACAGTAGACATGGCACGCATCCACTTCCAAGTCCAGTGTCTTTTGGCCTGCTTCCCATGCACTGCAATAGAGTGCACTGACGTGCATAGACTTCTCCAGGTTTATTAATTTTGCGCCAGGCCGCTCAGCACATTGCTCAGCAATTTGTTTGCCTTTACATGTTCCTGTACATTCTGCATTTTTGCAGCAGGCGAGTGTGGGCAGTTCTGCTTGTCTTGTTGCCTGATTTGAGGGCATGTGGATAACCCGTGGCGAGTAACCCGTGGCGAGCTTGGCGCATTACAGTGTCATTACAGCTCATAGGCGACCAGACGAGATGTCCATCTCTTCTCACAGGTCCCAGGAGCTGACAGTCCAATGTCACACAGCAGCGAGTCGCTCATTCGAGATTCACCTGGCTGAGTCCGTGTTTCCAGTCAACTCACCAACGTTATCTCAATGTGTGAAATGATGAATACGCTGCCAGGTGAATGCCGAAAAGGCCAAGTCAGCTGCAGAGGGCACTCAAGACTCCGCGAGCGAGACCAATGGCAGTAGCAGGCCGGAGCGGCTGAATCATCCCAGTGTTGACGTGCGGCAAGCGACAATGCTGCTTTGAGCAGCAATTCAACGATTCACTCCTGAAGGGGAGACAAGGAATGCCTTGCCGATGGTCACTTGTGTTTGCCGGGAAAGTGACGGCAAAGCCTCAGCCTGGCCAGGAAAGCCCCCACAAGCTCTCGCAGGAGAGGTTCTGCATCGAGCTGCACCCAGCAGGGGGCTTGGAGAGCTGTGTATCCATCATCAGGGCTTTTGTTCGAGGGTCACAAGACTGGTGGCATTTCTGCATTGGGTTACGAAAGTTTATCGTTCTCATGCTGCCCTGGTGTATGCACCCCAATCACGTGGTGAGTAGAGATTGACTGTGTGCACTTGTGCAAGTTGCATTGTTCACAACTGTTGGGCCTGGATGTTCAGCTTCCGTGTGAACAATTTTGCGATGGCTGGGTCTGGTGAGCAGGGAACCCCTGTCGAGGTCAGCGCTTATGGGTTTGGCCAAGAAGGGCAAGGCACGTGGCTTTTTTCTGGCTCGCTTTGCAGTCAAGACGCAATGTTTCAGCATTTAGGTATAATGTGATCAGTCTGCTATCTAGAAAGACTTGGGGCTTCCTTGCTGTGATTCTGCACTGGGGAGGCAGCAGCGAACCGGATCAACCTCGACGCTCTCGAAAGCTTGTTCTCCTGATGCGTCGCTAATGCGGCCAAGCAAGTTTGCACACGCTGTACAGTAAAAAGTGGAGGGCAAAAGGGTTTGCAGGCCTGAAGTCTTGAAGTAGGACATAGAACACAGCCGCTATAGCTGAAGCACGTCTCGTTAGTGTGGCCCGTTCGAGCTTGGTCGCGTGTGAGTGCGTCGCTGGTCACATGCTAGGGTCTGCCTCCAGATGCCTCTTTCCCCCTTTCGGCCTTGTGCTACTACAAGAGTCTCCACTTTCTTGCTGGACCCCGTCTTCAGCATTCTCTAGGCGCTTTTGGCCTCCCACTTTCCAGCCCAGTGCCCACCTCGCGTTAGTCTTCGCTAGTCTACGCTGATCAGCCCTTCACCTACTCGTTCTCCAAAGTTCACCCTCGTGTCTTTCTCTCAAGCCTCTGCCGTTGTTTCCACATTTCACCTTCTCCAAGTTTCAATCTCTTTCAGTAGTCTTCACTTGCAGGCCGTTGCGTAGCCAGCTTCCACTGCCACTCAAGGGCACCCGCTCAGCACTGCACAAAGGCCTGCCAGGTGGTAAGAGCACCGCTCAAGCGCGCCCGCCCAGCACTGCGCACGCATGAGCGAGTGTGCTTACCACTGCCCCCCCCTCCCAATCCCACCCCCAAATTACGAACCTCCTGGTTGATGGGTATCATAAGATTAAGATGATTTGTCGATGCCCAACCATCCTGCGCTTGCGAGGACAAAATAGTGAGCCCTTTCGCGAAAAGATGCGTTCGAATGCTACAAGCAGGTGAAACGAATGCAATTACAAAATAGCTCCGCAGCATACCAACAACCTTGCACTCGCAACAGAGTAGACACAATTTGTGACCCCTCTCAAAGGAAATCGTGTTTCGCCGCTCGACTTTATCGATGTTGTGTGAACATGAGTCGACGTATGTCATGCACTCGACAGGTGAGAGGACAAGATTGCGAGCGTTTTCGAGTTAGTAATTAGCCTCTATTGAATACATTGCTTCTGGCATCACAGACTTGCCGTACTTCTCAGATATTGAGCCGTTCGGCCTTTGGTGTTTCTGGACGTTTGCATACCTATAGTTGCTTGTCCGCAGCCTGCTGTTTATTTCAAGGTAGGCTGTCCAATTCAACTCCAACCCATG
The DNA here is from genome assembly GCA_963377175.1 of Effrenium voratum. Taxonomy (NCBI): domain Eukaryota; class Dinophyceae; order Suessiales; family Symbiodiniaceae; genus Effrenium; species Effrenium voratum. The sequence goes on from CAUJNA010001513.1 coordinate 695,672, forward strand.
ACTGGTATCTCCGATGGCCTGTACCTCGATGCGTCTGACCTTGGGATGTCGCCAGTGCGGACCCCAGCTTGATGTGTGTGTGTGTGTGTGTGTGTGTGTGTGTGTGTGTGTGTGTGTGTGTGTGTGTGTGTGTGTGTGTGTGTGTGTGTGTGTGTGTGTGTGTGTGTGTGTGTTTTTGTTTGAACAAAAGCAAAACCACCAGTGTTTGATTTGGGTCCCCCCATGTACACACATACCCATGTTAGTCAGCGTAGCCTGTGTTGCCTGTGTAGGAAAGCAATGTGTGTGCAGTGGGTGTCTGAGGATGCTGAGGGCTACCATGAATTCTTGGAGGACATCGGCAGCGCGCCGCCGTGGACTTTGCAGACGCTGCCCCTGGGATCTGTGAGCCAGCCTGCAGCCGGCTGTTTCTGAATACCAAGCTTGAAACGCGTGAAGGAGACGGGGGGGAAAACAGAAGCACAGACTGGAGAGATCTAGAGAGAGTGAGAGAGAGAGCGAGAGAGAGCTCCCAAGGCAAGGCTACTTCGACCGTCGCTATGCAGGCCAGGGTATGTGCTAGCGCCCATGAGCTTGACTTGGTGACATCAAAGCTTGCATGTTGTTGGACGGCATGAACATGTAAATCTTTAGTTTGTGCAAGCGCATGATTGGCTGGGACTGTCGTCGTGTGATATAATACAAACAAGAAGGAGCAAGAGGCCACAGGGTTGGATGCGGCATGAGGAAAGTCTGCAGCGGACAGATGTGGACAATTACAAGTTGTGTTCCATTCTATTTCCCCGGGTTTACCAGTGTAGCCCAGCTTGAGAAGCAAGGCAGATGGAAAAGAAACCCCATGGTATTTCCCCCAGCCCCCAGATTTTCTTGAGTGGACCAAACAAAAGGGGGTTACCGAAAAACGGCTATTTGGGTTTTGACCTTGGCCCATGTGCAACTGGCGCGCTGCCAGCGGGTAAACATTTGCACTCAGGTTGGGATGATCCGCCCAAGCTGCAGCTGGGCTCGCCTGTGCGTCGCTTGCAGTACCTGGACCAGGTGAGAAGAGTTGGAGTTGGCGATGGCGATTGGAACTTTCCTTGTTGGTCAAAAAAAACACGCTGATGGGTATGGACACTTGCCATTACTATGGCTACAGAATGGATGCTTCCCGCTGGTGTTTTTCTTTAGCACACACTTACGCAAAACAGACAAAGCTGGCCCCTCCTTTGAATCCGGAACACGCTCATAAATGGTTGGTGGATACATCCCATGAAAATGAGGTTCATAGCCAACCTGTGTGGCTTGGAAGGGTGACAGGTGATGCCACTCTGAGCCTTGCAAGGCACTGAGATCTGCTGACCCGAATCTGGACGAGCCCTTGCGGGTGCTGGATGAGGAGGCGATCCTCATGACGGATTTGGGTGCTTTTCAGAATGGCCGCGGGTCAAAAATAGGGCAACCCCAAAATGGAAACCTGGCAAAAAGGAAACATGGACTAACACCTGCGGTCCCCTGGTGGTTTAACTTTGACCCATGGCCAAATGAGGGTGGTTGATTTTCCTGTTGGGAAGCAAAGGGAGACCCCGATCTTCAAACTCCCACCTGGTTTTGTTGCCCAGCAACGATCGTCTTGCACTCGTACATTGTGTGGTTGATGTTGTTGTTTTTTTTCTCTGGAATGTCCGCGAAGTTGGGTGCTTGCGGGCGCCAGGTCAAGAATGCTCTTCTGCGGACTCTGCTGAAGAAGGAGGATGGCCTGAGCGATGAAGTCAGCCCCAGCCTTGGCTGCTTGCGGATGCGTCCTGGTAGTTGTTAAGGCGCCTAATCACCCAGGCGCTGGTGAAATTAAGCTTATGCCGCATGCGACAAACAAGCCCAGATGTCCAAGGACGAGATCATGACAAGCTAGAAAGTCCTGTGAGTAGAAAGTGGATGGGATTTCTCAAGCAGAGATTTGCCTCTTTTGCCCAGGCTTTCTCATACTGCTTGTTGGCGAGCTTGGCGCTCACCTTTACGACGAGCGAGAGCATCGCAAAAACGACAGGCTGGAGAAGGGAGAGAGGACTTGTGCAATGCGTTGGTTCTGGCATTTGAAGTGCGATCTTGGCGATGATCATTGCAACCCCTTTGCGTAGAATACGTGCTTTTGTACACATATACATATATATTGCAACCCCCCTTCATGGACCCAGGTTTATTTGGTTTCCGCACTGCGGCATTCAAAGCTGTGCAGGCACCAAGCAGAGCAGGCTGCACTGCTGGCTGCTGAGAGCAACCGCGCAGCCTTGGAGGAGCAGCGTGACCGCGCGCAGCAGCAGGTGGAGGCTTGGGCATTGGACAGGTTCGCTCGCGCAACCAGGGGACTCCATTTTTCTTGTGCCGGGAAAAGCAAACAATATGACCTCTATATGTAATTTGCATATGGAATGGTTGTTCGGCCAGTTCCATATTGACTTCTCTTTGAACAGCGACCAACAAGGGAGTTCCCAAAAGTTTCGCATGCCTGGCGTTACTCTTTGGCCTGCGAGAGCGACGAAATACTAGAGACTGCAACAAAACGAGGAAGTGCCGTTTTCGGAGTGGTCAGTCTTGTTTTGTCTAAGTATTAGGCACAAGCATGACGGATAGCAACGTGTCTCAATATAGTTCCCTGGTTGTTGGTGTTTCGAAGATGTTGCGGAGATCTGAGAATTGAATTGGAGTTGTACACAATGTAGTGTTAAGGGCATCGCATTGATTGCAACTTTGAGGATGCGCGTTAGATTGTCGTGAGCCGCGGGCAAATTATTTCGTCCGACATGGCAATAAACGAATGTCAGCATTTCTAAAATTGCTTTGATCAGATTGGGATTGCTGTCCTTTGAATTCGAGGCCGTGCTCGTGAAAGGGAGATAATACATCATTGTTGCACTTGACATGATTACGTTTACGAAAAGGCAAAGCAAGACCTCTAGGATTCAAGCTTTCTTAGTCGCCATCGTTGTGTTTGTGCTGAGGATGTGCTTCCTGCGCCAGTGAGAACGGACTGATGTAGACCAGGGAGACCAGTGTGTGGAAAAAGAACCTTTGCTTCCTGGCCTTCTACATATTCTGTATGCCTGTTCCGGCTAGGCTTGGAATGCCGCATTTGAAAGACACAAATCGGGCCATAGTTTTCTTGGGGCTCGCCACGCCTTTGCTTACAGATGTGCAAGACATGGCTCTTAAGCCGCCAGGAGCTGAACCTGGAGGCAGAGGCCCAGCGCCTGAAGACGGAGAGGTTGCAGCAAGAGCTGCTATTTCTGAAGGCGGACGGGAGTTCCGACGGATGGAGAGGAGATGTAAACTTGTGAAAGGAACCGACATTGACATGGTCTTTTCCCCTTGCAATGCCACAACAACCCCGCAGATAGCACTCAACCCTACCAGGAAGCCAGCATACATGAGAGTATGTTTCGAGCTCTTGCTTGTGTTGGGCTTGCCGTATCCCAGCAAAACCGTGGGAACCCGTGTGCGCGAAGGAAGGGTAGGCACCATCTTATGATGAGGACGGAGAAAGAGCCCGACAACAGCCAGACAAATCTGTATGCCATCGACGTTACTTAAGAACAAGCAAGATAGCACTCTTCTGGTCTCTACACCTGGGACGCCACATTCTCGACAACATAGTATACTGAAGTGTTTTGTGAGTTGTGCCCATCCAACTCTACTCATTTGCCGAGGAGACTCGACATTGGTTGACTCATCCACAAATGGGGCAGCCAAGTGGGGTTGTTGAAAGTTCTGCTTCAGGACCCTACAAGGATCCTGCGTTGCCTTGCAGAGCTAACCCTCTCTTCCTCCGGCATTGCTGATTAAGACGATGCTGATGCCAATGGCTCCCTCACTTCACCAAAACACTGAGACTCCAAAGTGGGCGGCGTGGCACGGTGTGGGTGTTCGTTCTGAGCTCTTGAGCCACGATGGGCATACATGTGCATAAGTGGACGGCAAGCTGTGAGAAGACTAGAGAGTGATGCACAGAACAGCAATGTGAACAACAGCACTTAATCGCGGCGTCGCGGAGGACAGAGCATGAGAGAGCACTGCAGGAGCGAATCTGCCCCGTGTTCCACCATTCACTGTCAATCATGTCTTCAAAGCGCTGGTGCTGTTTGATCGAGGCATAGCTCATTCGGATGTATTTTAAGGAGGGGATTCCGGATTTTTCATAAGTTCCGGCAAGGTGTGGGTCTCAAGTGGTTCGTGCCAGGGCGCAGCGGAGAGCGGGGAAGAAATGGCGATGGAGGTGCAAGAGCTTCGCGCCCACAGCCTGAGGCCATGCCGGAGACAGTTTGTACATACCGTGCGGGTATCGAGTATCGAGAGACGCACCCAGGCACCGTAAGAGCAAGCCAGACGTGCAAGATCTTTCTCAACCATGAGTCAGGCGCCCCCCCTTCCCAGTTTAGCCATCTTAACAGCTTCCCTCAAAACAAGGGCTGCTTTACAAACCAGGAGGAGTACGGTCTGCGACGGTTGGCGGCAGAGTGGTTGTGGAGATGCCATAGTCAAAAGGTCAGCCAGTTGTCAGCAGCCCTGATGGGTATGTCTGGGGTTGGTGAAAAAGGAAAACACGAGTACACCCACCTTTTGTGGGGGTTCCCGAATTTGCAGAGGAGCAATGGACAGATGGAATGGACAGCATTACCGTTATGAGTAGGCCCCCATTGTTTTTTTTCCGGGGTAGTTGTGTCGGTTCCTGTCTTGTTTTCCTGTGCTCCCGGGGGGTCTCTATAAGAATTGTGTGTGTGTTTCTTTGAGGCTGCTCTTCATTTTTGGGCTGGAAAAGAAGGAGAGAGGAATCCCTATTTGGAGACATGCCCCAAACAAAAAAACGGTCGGTGGTCATGGCACGCCAGAACCTGAAGCACCAATGAGATCGAACCGACCAGACTCGCCCTCCAGGCTCTCCTCGGAGCTGGAGCAGCTGGCCGTGGACCTGCGGGAGGCCAAGGCGGCCAAGGCGGCCTTGGTGGTGGCCCACGAGGCGCCTCAGAGGGCCGTCCATTTCGACGAACGGAAGAGGGAGCCGCGAACAAATTGTTGGGGGGTTCCCCCCAAAAGCCAAAAGGAGAACCGCTGGGTTTAAGTCTATCTTGGGGTACTCAAAACGTAGAACCCTGGTACAAATTGCCGTCTGGGGGGGGGGGGGCCGGGGGGGCGGATTTGCATGGGTGCGATGTTGGGCCCCAATGACAGAGAATCGCAGGAGAGCGAGGGCGCTTTGGACGAGCTCTCCCGAAGGCTGCAACACGCACAGCTGGGAGGCGGGGGCTTCTGCAGGGGCTGTGGTCACGGGGGGCTTTGAAGAATTGACCCACACGCCAGGAATGCCAAAGTAATTGTAAATGCTTCGCGCTGCCCGCCTCGGCCAGTATCATCCGGATTCTTTTGGTTGGGTTTGAAGTGCAGTGTTTTGGTTTGCCTTGAAGCGCCGTGTTTTCTGAGTGAGTGAGTCGGCACCGAAATGCGCTGGTTTCCAAGATGTAGGGAGCTGACAGCCATAGTCCAAGGTTTGGGGAAGGGGTTGGTCGCCCCCCCCCATTTCTTTTTTCAACATTGCATGCCTAAATTGCACTGATCCCGAAGGAAAGTTGCATGAGCTGTGATCGATGTGCACAAAAAATCCCAGCCAGCCCTTTCGCCGAGGCACGGTCAGTGAGGATGCTGCAAAGTTGCAGGTAGCCCAGGCACCAAAACCTTCTGCTTTGCACCACTGCGCAGACATGGAGATATGGCCGTGGGTCAAAACGCATGGTACCATTTTGGGGTAGATGCACCACCCATTTTAGTCTACTTTAGTGGGGATTGGGGTGTTCACTGGGAGTACGGGATTTTGACCCATGGCCATATCTGGTAACTTGATTCGTGGATTGCTGCCCGACTTCCACACGTTGGCAGGTCAAAAAGCAGGCGGGCTGCCATCGTGCATGGGCTGCGGTTCAACCGTGACGCCAGCTTGAAGGAACTTATGTTTGAGGGAGTCTCTGGCAATCTCTGGCATAAGTTTGCTTGAAGATCCCCGGAGTGAGCACCAACCCACAGACTTGAACCTCAGTAGGCTGGTAGGTTTCGCCTTGCCGGTGTCGTAAATACCTGTTTTACGTTGTGCAAACTCATGACTGAATTTGGGGCATCCTGGCTTGAGCGCGAGTGGCATGTCATCCAAAGAAGCGACCAGTGGACGTGCTTTGTGAACATTTTTGAAGGCTGACTTTTCGAAGCGAGTAATGGCCCTTCACAGAGGTTAGCAGCAGATGGCTGGAAGCTGCCGCAACGAAGGTGCGCTCAGCAGAAAGGCAGTGATGTAGTAACATGCGTAGATGAACTACTTACGCAAAGCTCGTCAGTTGCGACTCATTGCTGAAAGCAAAGCAAGGACTGTCAGCCACCTGATCATTTCCGAGCTAGGGGCGTGTTTCAGTGCCACCACTTTACACATTCATTTCTTCCAAAGCTTGCGCGCGCCTTGTTGCCTGCCAGTTCACCGTGCAACAGCCAGAGAAGCGCCGTGCCTAGCGGTCAAGGGGGTCCGGGGCAACTACGTGCCCAGGGCGGATCCACCCTACAGGGCAAAATGTCAGAAACGTTCTGATATTTGTTAGATTGATCTTCGCTTGGGTGTTGGAGTGTTTGTTCTGAAACTGACACCACGACATGTTGGTCGGGGGCGAGGCGGTGCATATCTGTTTCTGTATATTTATATCAGTATAAATCTACCAAGATGCTGACTATTGATCCCCGTGATGACATGCTGAATCTGGAGCTTGCAAACATGCGGAAGTTGGAACACAAATGACATGCAATGTGCCTTCAGACCTGTCAGTGCGATGGAGGAACATATCTACGTAAGGAATGCCAATCTGTTGGGATCGGCTACTAGAAGTAGTGGAAGGCTGGCGCAAATTGAGCAAAGCGTTGAACCGCCATGGACGATGCGCCAAACTGCCAAGTGAGCGCCTAAGGCTGCTGCGCAGCACCTTCCTTGGTTGGCGGCTGGCTCGCTTGGAGGATGGCTGGGGAAGAGAGCTTGGTCTATTTGCACAGGATGCGTGAATTGACGCCGAGCCTGGCATGCAAAATCTGGGCAAATTGGTCAAGCTCACTTAGATCTAAAGGAAATGCACAAAATGTAGTTTGATATGTCTTGATTGCGTTGGCCAATTCAGATGAAACATTGGCACCGAAGACCTCTTTCTCTGTCGGGATTCCCCAAATCTTGAGCAAACAATTCAGCGGGGCATCGCAGTGAGAGATTTAGAAGAACATCACCGTGGCCTGTATGCTGTTTCTGTCAATGGCCATCCAGATTTGGAACATATGGGTGTGTATCAGACACCCATATGTTAGGCAAGCATCAGGATGCTCAGGTACTTCTTAATTGCAAGCTATTCCCGCAAGCCATTGCCAGGCCAAGCTGGCGGGCCTCAGCGAGGAATCTTTGCAGGTGACTCTGATGTCAGACAACGCTTTGTTGCAGGCTGCCGTAGGCGTTCTCAAATTAGTGATAGCTCGTGGGCAAACTGGTGAGACGAATCACTGACACGTCGTGTTGTGTGGTGCCGTGTGATCGGTGTTCACTGAACGGCAATGGGCGATTTGAAGTTGCCGGATCAATAGGTCGTGTTTTGCCACTCTGGCAGGTGGAGCTCAGCTTGACGCACGCCTGGGCCTTGTTGAACGGAAGCTGCACCGAAGTCTTGGAGGGCATATGCTGCAAGGACTTCGTGAATTTGAGGACACGTGAAATCTGGCTGCAATGTGGCCAACCTATGGCGAACGTCTGGACCGGCGAAGCTCATGCTAACCACTTTTGCCGGAATGGCTTGGCACAGAGCGGCGGGAAGGGTCCGACGCCGGCCAAGGCCACCGGCTGCAAGGTGGAGGGCTGCTGCTGCCGCCGACAGGCGCGCCTGCAGATCTGTTGGGTTTGAGTGCGGAGTACCGGAAGTTGAGGGGTAACCACGGCACGGATCGTTTTGTCAACCAAGAGACACCCTTGCTGAGATGTATTGTTGCGTTTGTAAGGATTCCGTTTTTTGTGTGGAGCGGCATCAAACGTGGTTGTTTCATGTTGTTTCCAGGTTGAAGTTTGGGCAGCCGCAAGCGGTTGCTTCCCAACGTAGTCAGCCTGCCCCTGCTAAAATGATGCCACGACCATGTCATGCTTTCTGCATGTAACATGTATTTAAATGTAACATGTAACATGTTTGTGTTCAATGTAGCTCTTTGTTTTTTAGTGTCGGCTGTTTCTTTGCTACTGTGAAACTGCAGGAGGAATGGCAAATTGTTTGCAACTGTGTTTTAGTTTCCCCTACCACCCCAGAAAGGTTATCAAAACATCCACCCATATGTCTGAAATCGCCCAGAATTGACAAATTCATATCTCAACTTGTTGGAATCCCAACGGCCAAAATCTTCAACCCACTGGTTTCAGGGTATGTCAAGCCCTGACTCAAGGAGGTATTGGAAACTCGGAACACCAGCTCCTTTTTTGTTTGTTTCCCCGAGAAAAACGCTGGAGTGGTTCAGTACGTTTTGGTTGGTTTTGGCTTCAAAACCTTTGGTCGCGAGTGAACAGGCATCACTTGGCATGTGGCCTTCGCATGTGCTTCAGCGCATTGAGCAGCCACGTGCCTTCCATGTTTGGGGAGCAGATGGTCGCAACCCTTCCCCTTGCGAAAGTCAGGAGCGGAAAGCGGCATGTTTGAGTTTTTCCGGATTGGATCAATCGTTGCAAGTTCCTTCCAAACCAGGCTGGACTGCGCCTGCCTGAGTTGACACCTAGCTTCAGCATACTGCACAAGTCACAGATCGCTCAATGAATGTGATGTGTTTGGTTACGACCCTTGCATGAAACTTTCAAAGCGGGCGGCTGGTGGATCTCAAGTGCACAGTCACTCGTGCATCCACAAATGCGTTGTGTGGGTGCTTCCAGGTAGTTACCATTCCACCAAGAAGCACTACAAAAGGAAAACCCTCGCGGCTCAGAAACCTTTCACAGCCTGAACGCTGTGCTGAGGGCGCCCTGCTGCCGGAAGGCGCAAGTTGCCAGCCTGCAGGAGGCTGGCCTGTGGATTGAAGGGGTGCATTTTTGTTTGAGCAGACATTTAGAGGGGGGAACAGAGCAGAAAAAGATAAAAGTGAGCCTTGGGGCCCTTCACAGACAGTGGTTTGTGTTGAGTGCCGCGGCTCCGATCTATTCTATTGATTAGGGGATGTTTAAACGCATGCATCCTTTGTATTGTTCGAAACGGGCGGGCTGATTGGACACTCAGGTAGAAATTGCAGAGTGGATTTATGTTTTGCAAAGCTCAGTTGAAGCGAGGCTTTGGAGAAAGCGCGGCTACAGCCAGCAGGCAGGACCCAACAAGTTTGAAGGGATCAGGAAGCCCAGCCCGAATGGTCCTTTCGAAGAAAGCAACAAACACCTACGTGTACTGGTGTACCTTTGTTGCACCTTCCCATGCTGCTTTGCCTTGATGGGAGAAAGGCTTGCTGCTCATGTGACTGACCAAACAACTGATCCGGCTAGACACACGCACGCAATGCACAGTTGCGCACCTGTCCACAGGGTGTAGTCAGTCTGAAGTTGAGTCAAGCCCGGTCAGGGCCAGCGAAGGCAAGAGGAGGACAGCCAGGGAATCTGGTCAACTGCAGTGAAAGCTCATGCACAGTGTACCTCTGGCTTGTGCAATGCACAACTTGTGTTTTTGCAGTGCCGTTGGCTGGGTGCACTGCTTGCGAGGAAAGGTGGCTGGAGACTCAGCCGCGGAATGGAGTTGGTCCTGATTGGGGCTGGTGCTGCTTCTCAAAACAACTGCAGACATGGGGCCCCGCATTTTCGAGCACGGGCCGTTTGGATGTCTTGCGACACCTTGAGACCAATCCGGTCGAATCGACTTTCCTCGGGTTTCTGTAGCCAGTTCCCTTGGGATTGCGATGGCGCCCAGGTCTCAGCACTGGTGCCTGTGTTGATGGCTGCCATTGCCCTGCACTACGAGCCCTACATGAGTGGCGGCTTCTAAGACGTTTGGTGTCAAGTTCCAGAGCAATTCTGATGTTATTTCGAGTACTTTGCGGGGCCATCAGCAAAGTGTACATAACATATCCAAATCATCACAATCATCATATTGAATTCAATGAAATTGGAACGGGTAAAAAAAAGAAAAACCAAACAATAAATAGATACGTTACTTAAGGATTGCCCCCCTATTTTGCCATCAAGGATTATATAGCCATGGATCTATGATTTTAATTATTTTACATGAGTTAATCACAAATTGTGAGCTCTTATTATTGGTATAATATATGTCGATTTATGAATATATTGATATATGATTTATATTAAATTGATTATAGAAATAGGATATGTTATGATGGTAATATTTGGAAATATAATTGTAGATTAATTAGATATTATATTATATATTATATAAAATTTATTATATATAATATAATAAATTGATAAATTTGAATTGAAATATATTAAGTTTATTGTATAAAATAAAATTATGAAATGTATTTGTTGTATTTGTGGGTGTATTTTGTTGGATTGGTTTGTTGAAAATTTCTGGATATTTTGACAAATTGATTTGGATTATTTTTAGAAAATATTATATTTTATATAATTCTTATATTTGAATTTATTTGGGCTATTTTGATTATTATTTGGAATATATAAAAATAAAACATATGGGAATTAATTATGGATTGGATATTGAACCAAATCATTATGGTTTTTAAAATATAGATTTGGAATATATATTGGTTTATTTATAATTATTTTGTTTGATTTATATTTGGAGAATATGAATTAAAATTAATTATTGTGAGTAATGGTATTTTGCTAATATTTTGGACGAACTTGATTAGGTGTTGTTTATATAATTGGATTTTTTGATTGATTGTATTTTTGTTTGTATTTACATCCATTACGGCCTGGATTTTGGCTCCTGAGAGCTCGGCTATATGAAATTTTATGAGATTGTATTTTTGATTTATTTTATTTATGGGTTGAAATATGTTGGAATTCTTTTTGATTGTATTGCCTTTCTTGGCGTCCGCCTTAATTTACCCCTAATTATTGGTTTGGATTGGTGGTTTGATTTTTTTACCCCCTTGGATTATGTTGAAATTAAATGGACACCATTTCCTAATCTCCAAAATACCCAATCTAAACCAATAATTGAGGCAAATTAATACTGCGCAGGCCGACCTCTATGAATTCATGAAAACCAACAGATATCATGTCGGTTAACCTTTATGAATTCATCCCAATATTTTGGGCGAAATCAATTCAACTTTGTTTATATCCTTGATCGTTTTTGCTTGCGTTTGCAACAATTGCGTATGTAGACGGATCTTTTGAGGCCGACGGTCCGCGGATTCGTTCTCATCTTGTTTGGGCGACCGCCTTTCGCTGACTCTTTTGGCGTGATTTTATCGCGATTAGCCCGGCCCTCAGTGCATCTCGCAACCTGTGTTTGGAGAACGGCATGTTTTTCGCACTGAGTTACAAAAAATGTTTTGCCGGCACGGGCTCTATAAGATTTGCTCTTTTTTTTAGCACACCCACCACGGCCTGGACCTTGGTCCCTGAGAGCTCGGTTCACGCGTTGCTTTAGGAAGAGCGTATGAAGTTTTGTGAGATCGTGTTTTTGCGGATGTTTTGGTCCTGATTTGTGGATTGTTTTTGACGGATTATTTTGTTTTTTTTGGCGCCCGCAAGCTGATACTACGTAGGCCGACCTCCTTGAATCTATGAAATCTAATTAATACTGTGTAGGTTAATCTCTATGAATTCATTCCAATGTTTTGAGCGAAATTAATTCGGCTTTGCTTACACCTTCGATATTTTCTGGTCGATTGCGTTTTTGTATGCGTTTATAACAATTGTGTATGCGAATGGATCTTTTGAGTGCAACAGCCCGCGGATCCGTTCTTATCTTGTTCAGGTATTCGCCTTTCACTGGCATGACCTTATCGCGATTAGCCCGGCAGTTAGTGCATCTCGCGACCTATGTTTGGAAATATTGTTTGATATATACGATATAATCAAATATGTTGGTGCTTGAATTGCAAAACATATTTTGCCGGCACGGGCTTTCCAAATTTTGATACTTTTAGCACACCTACCACGGCCTGGATCTTGACCCCTAGGATATTACTTCCTAATCTCCAAAATACCGATCCAAACTACCAATCTAAACCAATAATTGAGGCAAATTAATACTGCGCAGGCCGACCTCTATGAATTCATGAAAACCAACAGATATCGTGTCGGTCAACCTTTATGAATTCATCCCAATATTTTGGGCGAAATCAATTCAACTTTGTTTATATCCTCGATCGTTTTTGCTTGCGTTTGCAACAATTGCGTATGTAGACGGATCTTTTGAGGCCGACGGTCCGCGGATTCGTTCTCATCTTGTTTGGGCGACCGCCTTTCGCTGACTCTTTTGGCGTGACTTTATCGCGACTAGCCCGGCCCTCAGTGCATCTCGCAACCTGTGTTTGGAGAACGGCATGTTTTTCGCACTGAGTTACAAAAAATGTTTTGCCGGCACGGGCTCTATAAGATTTGCTCTTTTTTTTAGCACACCCACCACGGCCTGGACCTTGGTCCCTGAGAGCTCGGTTTCATGCTTGCTTTAGGACGAGCGTAATGAGTTTTGTGAGATCTTAATTTTGCGGATGTTTGGTCCTGATTTGTGATTGTTTTTGACGGATTAAATTTTGTTTTTTTTTGCGCCCGCAAGCTGATACTACTAGGCCGACCTCCTGAATCTATGAACTCTAATTTAATACTGTGTAGGTTAATCTCCTATGAATTCATTCCAGGTTTTGAGCGAAATTAAGTTCCGGCTGGCTTACTACTTAGGATAATTTCTGGTCGATTGCGTTTTTTGTATGCGTTTATAACAATTGTGTATGCGAATGGATCTTTTGAGTGCAACAGCCCGCGGATCCGTTCTTATCTTGTTCAGGTATTCGCCTTTCACTGGCATGACCTTATCGCGATTAGCCCGGCAGTTAGTGCATCTCGCGACCTATGTTTGGAAATATTGTTTGATATATACGATATAATCAAATATGTTGGTGCTTGAATTACAAAACATATTTTGCCGGCACGGGCTTTCCAAATTTTGATACTTTTAGCACACCTACCACGGCCTGGATCTTGACCCCTAGGATGTTACTTCCTAATCTCCAAAATACCGATCCAAACTACCAATCTAAACCAATAATTGAGGCAAATTAATACTGCGCAGGCCGACCTCTATGAATTCATGAAAACCAACAGATATCGTGTCGGTCAACCTTTATGAATTCATCCCAATATTTTGGGCGAAATCAATTCAACTTTGTTTATATCCTCGATCGTTTTTGCTTGCGTTTGCAACAATTGCGTATGTAGACGGATCTTTTGAGGCCGACGGTCCGCGGATTCGTTCTCATCTTGTTTGGGCGACCGCCTTTCGCTGACTCTTTTGGCGTGACTTTATCGCGACTAGCCCGGCCCTCAGTGCATCTCGCAACCTGTGTTTGGAGAACGGCATGTTTTTCGCACTGAGTTACAAAAAATGTTTTGCCGGCATGGGCTCTATAAGATTTGCTCTTTTTTTTAGCACACCCACCACGGCCTGGACCTTGGTCCCTGAGAGCTTCCCACGCGTTGCTTTTTTATTTCAGACAGATCCCGTTTTTTTTCTATTATTTTTTTTTTCTTTTATTTTTTAATTTTTTTTATTATTTTTTTTTTTTAATATTTGGTTATTAAGGAAGAGCGTATGAAGTTTTGTGAGATCGTGTTTTTGCGGATGTTTTGGTCCTGATTTGTGGATTGTTTTTGACGGATTATTTTGTTTTTTTTGGCGCCCGCAAGCTGATACTACGTAGGCCGACCTCCTTGAATCTATGAAATCTAATTAATACTGTGTAGGTTAATCTCTATGAATTCATTCTAATGTTTTAAGCGAAATTAATTCGGCTTTGCTTACACCTTCGATATTTTCTGGTCGATTGCGATTTTGTATGCGTTTATAACAATTGTGTATGCGAATGGATCTTTTGAGTGCAACAGCCCGCGGATCCGTTCTTATCTTGTTCAGGTATTCGCCTTTCACTGGCATGACCTTATCGCGATTAGCCCGGCAGTTAGTGCATCTCGCGACCTATGTTTGGAAATATTGTTTGATATATACGATATAATCAAATATGTTGGTGCTTGAATTGCAAAACATATTTTGCCGGCACGGGCTTTCCAAATTTTGATACTTTTAGCACACCTACCACGGCCTGGATCTTGACCCCTAGGATATTACTTCCTAATCTCCAAAATACCGATCCAAACTACCAATCTAAACCAATAATTGAGGCAAATTAATACTGCGCAGGCCGACCTCTATGAATTCATGAAAACCAACAGATATCGTGTCGGTCAACCTTTATGAATTCATCCCAATATTTTGGGCGAAATCAATTCAACTTTGTTTATATCCTCGATCGTTTTTGCTTGCGTTTGCAACAATTGCGTATGTAGACGGATCTTTTGAGGCCGACGGTCCGCGGATTCGTTCTCATCTTGTTTGGGCGACCGCCTTTCGCTGACTCTTTTGGCGTGACTTTATCGCGACTAGCCCGGCCCTCAGTGCATCTCGCAACCTGTGTTTGGAGAACGGCATGTTTTTCGCACTGAGTTACAAAAAATGTTTTGCCGGCACGGGCTCTATAAGATTTGCTCTTTTTTTTAGCACACCCACCACGGCCTGGACCTTGGTCCCTGAGAGCTCGGTTCATGCGTTGCTTTAGGAAGAGCGTATGAAGTTTTGTGAGATCGTGTTTTTGCGGATGTTTTGGTCCTGATTTGTGGATTGTTTTTGACGGATTATTTTGTTTTTTTTGGCGCCCGCAAGCTGATACTACGTAGGCCGACCTCCTTGAATCTATGAAATCTAATTAATACTGTGTAGGTTAATCTCTATGAATTCATTCCAATGTTTTGAGCGAAATTAATTCGGCTTTGCTTACACCTTCGATATTTTCTGGTCGATTGCGTTTTTGTATGCGTTTATAACAATTGTGTATGCGAATGGATCTTTTGAGTGCAACAGCCC
Source organism: Effrenium voratum (assembly GCA_963377175.1). Taxonomy (NCBI): domain Eukaryota; class Dinophyceae; order Suessiales; family Symbiodiniaceae; genus Effrenium; species Effrenium voratum. The sequence goes on from CAUJNA010001513.1 coordinate 710,794, forward strand.
GCGGATCCGTTCTTATCTTGTTCAGGTATTCGCCTTTCACTGGCATGACCTTATCGCGATTAGCCCGGCAGTTAGTGCATCTCGCGACCTATGTTTGGAAATATTGTTTGATATATACGATATAATCAAATATGTTGGTGCTTGAATTACAAAACATATTTTGCCGGCACGGGCTTTCCAAATTTTGATACTTTTAGCACACCTACCACGGCCTGGATCTTGACCCCTAGGATGTTACTTCCTAATCTCCAAAATACCGATCCAAACTACCAATCTAAACCAATAATTGAGGCAAATTAATACTGCGCAGGCCGACCTCTATGAATTCATGAAAACCAACAGATATCGTGTCGGTCAACCTTTATGAATTCATCCCAATATTTTGGGCGAAATCAATTCAACTTTGTTTATATCCTCGATCGTTTTTGCTTGCGTTTGCAACAATTGCGTATGTAGACGGATCTTTTGAGGCCGACGGTCCGCGGATTCGTTCTCATCTTGTTTGGGCGACCGCCTTTCGCTGACTCTTTTGGCGTGACTTTATCGCGACTAGCCCGGCCCTCAGTGCATCTCGCAACCTGTGTTTGGAGAACGGCATGTTTTTCGCACTGAGTTACAAAAAATGTTTTGCCGGCATGGGCTCTATAAGATTTGCTCTTTTTTTTAGCACACCCACCACGGCCTGGACCTTGGTCCCTGAGAGCTCGGTTCACGCGTTGCTTTAGGAAGAGCGTATGAAGTTTTGTGAGATCGTGTTTTTGCGGATGTTTTGGTCCTGATTTGTGGATTGTTTTTGACGGATTATTTTGTTTTTTTTGGCGCCCGCAAGCTGATACTACGTAGGCCGACCTCCTTGAATCTATGAAATCTAATTAATACTGTGTAGGTTAATCTCTATGAATTCATTCTAATGTTTTAAGCGAAATTAATTCGGCTTTGCTTACACCTTCGATATTTTCTGGTCGATTGCGATTTTGTATGCGTTTATAACAATTGTGTATGCGAATGGATCTTTTGAGTGCAACAGCCCGCGGATCCGTTCTTATCTTGTTCAGGTATTCGCCTTTCACTGGCATGACCTTATCGCGATTAGCCCGGCAGTTAGTGCATCTCGCGACCTATGTTTAGAAATATTGTTTGATATATACGATATAATCAAATATGTTGGTGATTGAATTGCAAAACATATTTTGCCGGCACGGGCTTTCTAAATTTTGATACTTTTAGCACACCTACCACGGCCTGGATCTTGACCCCTAGGATATTACTTCCTAATCTCCAAAATACCGATCCAAACTACCAGTCTAAACCAATAATTGAGGCAAATTAATACTGCGCAGGCCGACCTCTATGAATTCATGAAAACCAACAGATATCGTGTCGGTCAACCTTTATGAACTCATCCCAATATTTTGGGCGAAATCAATTCAACTTTGTTTATATCCTCGATCGTTTTTGCTTGCGTTTGCAACAATTGCGTATGTAGACGGATCTTTTGAGGCCGACGGTCCGCGGATTCGTTCTCATCTTGTTTGGGCGACCGCCTTTCGCTGATTCTTTTGGCGTGACTTTATCGCGACTAGCCCGGCCCTCAGTGCATCTCGCAACCTGTGTTTGGAGAACGGCATGTTTTTCGCACTGAGTTACAAAAAATGTTTTGCCGGCACGGGCTCTATAAGATTTGCTCTTTTTTTTAGCACACCCACCACGGCCTGGACCTTGGTCCCTGAGAGCTCGGTTCACGCGTTGCTTTAGGAAGAGCGTATGAAGTTTTGTGAGATCGTGTTTTTGCGGATGTTTTGGTCCTGATTTGTGGATTGTTTTTGACGGAGGATTTTGTTTTTTTTGGCGCCCGCAAGCTGATACTACGTAGGCCGACCTCCTTGAATCTATGAAATCTAATTAATACTGTGTAGGTTAATCTCTATGAATTCATTCCAATGTTTTGAGCGAAATTAATTCGGCTTTGCTTACACCTTCGATATTTTCTGGTCGATTGCGTTTTTGTATGCGTTTATAACAATTATGTATGCGAATGGATCTTTTGAGTGCAACAGCCCGCGGATCCGTTCTTATCTTGTTCAGGTATTCGCCTTTTACTGGCATGACCTTATCGCGATTAGCCCGGCAGTTAGTGCATCTCGCGACCTATGTTTGGAAATATTGTTTGATATATACGATATAATCAAATATGTTGGTGCTTGAATTGCAAAAAATATTTTGCCGGCACGGGCTTTCCAAATTTTGATATTTTTAGCACACCTACCACGGCCTGGATCTTGACCCCTAGGATATTACTTCCTAATCTCCAAAATACCGATCCAAACTACCAATCTAAACCAATAATTGGGGCAAATTAATACTGCGCAGGCCGACCTCTATGAATTCATGAAAACCAATAAATATCGTGTCGGTTAACCTTTATGAGTTCATCCCAATATTTTGGGCGAAATCAATTCAGTTTTGCTTGTATCCTCGATCATTTTTGCTTGCGTTTGCAACAATTGCGTATGTGGACGGATCTTTTGAGGCCAATAGCCCGCGGATCCGTTCTCATCGTTTGGAGACATTTTTTGATATACACGATATAATTAACTATGTTGGTGCTTAATTTGCAAAAAATATTTGCCGACACGGGCTTTACAAATTGTGCTATTCTTAGCACACCTACCACGGCCTGGACCTTGGCCCCTAGGATATCACCTCCTAATCTCCAAAATACCGATCCAAACTACCAATCTAAATCAACAATTGGGGCAAGCTGATATTGCGCAGGCCAACCTCTATGAATTCATGAAATCCAGCTGATATTACGTAGGCCAACCTCTATAATTTCATGTCGTCTAGGGCCCGCTCTTTATGTTGTTGAGAGAGCTAGGATAATTCTGATGGAAGCTGGAGGATGCGCAATTTCCGAGAACAAGGTTCGAAATATTATGTTTTAGATTACACAGGCTGGATCGCCTTAAATCTGAGCAATTTAACGATACGCATCGCCGGGACATAAAATTCGAAAACCTCCTAGTCGCTTCCTCGGCCCGGCTTTCAGATGCGTTATGTGGGCTTGTTTTGGCTTATAGGCTCACGGAGGAATAAAAAACAATCTTCCAGAGGAGCAGAGCGATTTATCTCAAAATTGGAATTGAAGCATTAGCATAGCCTACTATGGAACGAACGCATCCATGAAAGACGTTTGTTGGGAGGTTTTTCAATATTCCGTAATTATTTTGATTAAAATATCGTGCCCGTTTTGCGAGAATTTGGTGATGTGAGAAGCTCTGAGCCGCGGCCCATTATTATGACTAGTGGCATTTTTGTTTTAAGCGAAACCAGTTCGGCCTTGCTTGCACCCAGGATGTTTTCTGGTCGATCGTGTTTTCGCATGCGTTTGTAACAATTGTATATGAGGATTGATTTTTTGAAACCAATAGTCCACGGGTCCGTTCTTATTTTGCTTAGACAATTGCCTTTCACGAACTATATATTTACACTAATATTCGGCTCTTAAGACACACTTTTGCTTTGTGTATCGTAGTGCTTTAGGAAATACACTGAGGTGCTGCTAAGAAGTTTTATATATAATTCGTTTTTAGATATTTGGGTCTTTAGCTCAATGCAGAATACAGTCTTTCGAAATGTTTTGCTTGGATAGGGCCCAAGGCAAAAGCTCCAGGTTCATTTTGGTTATCGCTCGAAATTGCGAGGCTTGTGGCGGTATTACGGCGGAGCTATATATCCCTAGGAGTGGTAATTAAAGGCAATCAAACATGCACTCCCTAAGATAGGATGGACTAGGGATATAGGATTTGATGTGTTTTTCGATATGGCCCAATGCTTTGCATTTCTGGGTAATAATTATGATAGCTGTATATTTGTTTATATATATTTGTATTACGACCCTACCCTATACCAATGTGGCATTAATCCCGAGATCGTGTTATGCGCTTTCCGATGAATGTGTATCATGTTTTTGTGTCCGTGGTTGGTCTTTGGTATTATTTTATTGGGCCGTCCTTAGCGACATAGGCCTCTTTTTCCAGGCGCATCTAAGAGCGACTAGCCCGGCCCTTAGCGCATCTCGCGATTTGTGTTTGGAGAACGATATACATTTCGCATACGAAGATTGTATAGTTTAATGTGTTTTTGACAAATTTTGTTAGTGTTTAAGTTGCAAAAAATGTCTTGTTGACACAGGCTCTACAACATTTGTTTTATTCTTGGCATACCCACGGCCTGGATTTTTCTCGGCTAGCCATTATTTTCTCGAAATATTCGAAAACCGCTTTTCGTTAAGGATTTGCTCGTTATATTTTTTTATAAGTATAATTATATATGTCTGTATTGTTTATTTCATGTTCTGATTCTGTTATTCTCTTGCTATGGGATTCATCCCGTACGCTACTAGAAAGTAGCGGGCCCCCACTAATATATATATATATATAATTGAGGATTAATACTAAAGATATGATTTTGGGATAGGTGTATTTATTTAAATTGATTTTTATAAGGATTGGAATATTTATTGTAGGTGCAGGGGGCTTAATTTATAATTATATATATATATATAATTATTTTAATTTAACATATATTTATATATTAATTTATAATTATAAATAATTTACGTATAATTAAAATATATATTTAAATAAATATTATTATTTAAATAATATAAATTTTCTTAAATTATTTTTTAATATTTATATAAATTACAAAATAAATATAATATAAATTTATATATTTCTATTTCTTAAGAAAATATTATTATGCTTACCGATACATCAATTTAAATTAGCATAAATACATATAAACATTTAAAAAACTAAATATAATTAAAAATCAAAAATATAATAAATATAAATGTTGTTTTTTCTTTTAAATATATTTATTCTATATATAAAATATCGATATATTTCAAAAAATATCTTAAAATATTTAATTTAAAAAATATAAACATAAACCATCATTCCTCCATATAAATTATACTATATATTAATTTTATTAAAACAAAATATAATACAAATTCTATATAATATATTGGGGTTCTAATTTGAGGTTGTATCTGGATGCCCGATGCTATAACGCTAGCTCTGCGGTCCGGGGTCGTGTTTCCCACTTGTCTCCCTGTATCTCCCAGTCTCTATGGTCAGATGCCAGATGCTGTGACGCTAGCTCCGGGTTGTGTCTCCCGCTTGTCTTTCTATGTCTTCCAGTCTTATCTCCTTATGTCTGGAGGCCAGATGCTGGGTTGTGTCTTCCGCAATGCGCGGTCAGATTCTGCAATTTGTCTCCCTGTGTCTTTCTGCAAATAGCACAGCAAGTGGCGCTAGCAAGTTGCAGATGTGAGTTGCACTGGGAAATTGCAATGAATTACGGCAAGCACGGCGCGTAGAGAGCTTCTTCAAACAACTCAAAGGAACTCGCGCCAACAACTTGCTCGGAGCAACTTGCGTAGAGAACTTGCTAGAGTGCTCATGCTTTCGGGCCACCCATCTTCTAGTCGGTAATATCACTGTGGTTCGAGCACCCTTTCTTGTTAATAGTACTATTCTCCTATCCAATTACCAATATTTAGCACCTTTTCAGTTAGATAGCCATATGGCCCGGCCAAAATCATATCCAATCTTTTCGTTTTGCTAACTAGTCCTGCGACGCTTTTTCCTTCTACAACCTATATAATCCAGTCCCACTAACAAAGGCATTTTGCTGAAGCGTTTCACACCTTGTCAAAGTCGCAGCTTGCCTCCTAACAGAAAGATTAAAGACAGAACTAGCTTCCCTACAGTCTCTAGACCAACGAAACACCGAGCAATTCCACTTCATTCCAACGTTCTTTTCCAAGATTTAGACTTGAATTTGGCCGCAACATACATGGCTTATAAGGAAACTAAGCTAAAGGGATATACTAAAACCATCGCTTACCGAAGCAACACGTGCTACAAACAGGGCCCATCCATTTCTTCTTTAACAATACGGCTGACCACTACGCCTTAAACATCGATTCCAACCCATTCAAGCAAAAGGTTTCGGTGCTGCTAGACACACTACGTGCGTAGCAAACTCCTTAGCAACATTATGGAATGGCGACTCTAGTGCTCAATATGATGATTGCAACAAAGCCATACAGTCATGGCCATGTTTCGACACATATTCGGTGGGCTATATAATGTAATAAGAGTTGCTGGTGCCGCCGCCGTGATGGATGGTTTCTTGTTAGGGTCCCATCAATAAAAGCCGCTTCGACAATTGTAGAGTGGAGATCTGGTCCTATCGCAGAGAGGGACAAGCAAACACACAGTCAAGCAAGCGTGCTTATCATCTTGTTGCATCGTGCGGGGGTCCGAACTCCAAGGATTTTTCTAAGCGGTTTCCAGAAAGAATTCTCCTAGAAATAAAATTTAAGTGAATCGGGTTCCCGGCCAAACCATTAGCTTGTAAAAGTTGTTCGCGTCGTCCCTATACTTATCGAGTTCTCCTCGAAAAAATTGGTTGATGCATAGGAGCGTTTTCTTAGCAACCTATTTCGCTGACCTGGACAACTTGGAACAGCTTACGAACCCGGCCAGTTAATTACAACGCTGCTGGAGCTGAGTGAACGCAAGGCTCAGAAGTTGTTGCCAGCGGCGTGTGTTGGAATAACGGCCGCCAGTCGTTCACCACATATGTGAGCATCAATCTGTGAACCATAAGCGCCAACTCCACTGCGTAGCCAGCATTGGTAAGTTGGGGCAAAGCTCACACGGTTCCGAGATGGAGCAGGGCTGGAGCTGACGTTCAAAGCCAAGCTTGTTCCAGAATCAAGCCATGCGTTGGCCATCTTGGGAGCGCGCGGCGCGTTAAACGCGACAGAGATGAAGGCCCTGGATGACCAAGCCGGCTCAAACCCTAAGGATTTTCTGGAGGTGTGCCAGAAGATAGAGGTGCGCGCTAAACGGGCATCTTTGTTGACGCTTGGTGCTGCCTATCAGAAACGCGCTTTGCAGGCTGGCGCATGCTACATGCAAAATACTGCACATCGGTCACGCTAGCACGGTGAGAAGCAATGGCATCCGCAACCTTCCAAGTGGAGTTGTTTCGCCAATTTGGCGCGGCGTATGTCTGCGTTGCCAGGCGAGGATGTTCCGGCTAGAACGCTACAAGGCGCAGTCTGTAAGTTTATGCAAGTGCTCTGTTGCTTTTGCTTGTGGTAAGATCTTTGACCGAAATTGAGAAAACAATAATGGTATGTGTCCAGTTTCGGCCGCAAGCTGCTGAGATTAATGCGCAAATTTCAGCAGAGTAGCGAGACGGCCGCCAAATGCTGTGGTGATGGAAAAGTGCATTGAATGTCCGTGTTGCGAATCTTTGGGGGCCTTCATTCTCGAACATGCCATTAACGTGGCATTTTAACAACATCGGTGCTTTTACCCGGCGTCAAGCCGATATGTCCTCTTCCCAAAAAAAGGAACTTCCTATAGGATTTACATAGATTGATTGGCCTATTATGTTTTTTGTTATTTGGGATCGAAATTTATATAAATTAATTATTGTTAATATATATATATATCTATATATATTAATTTATATAAATTAACTTTTATAAAATATATAATACTAAAATTTTATATAAAATCAAAATATATATATAATCAAAAAATATCTATATAAATGCTAAATATTATTCCTATTATATATCATACCTATATCCTTTATCAACCTATTAATAATTCAATACTATATAATTATACTTAACAATATAAAATAAATATAAAAATCATAAACTATTATAATCACAATAAAATATATTCCTATATTCTTACATTCTATATATTATAATATATATATAAATTATATATATATATATATAATTAAATATTCATTTTTTAATATGGTTATAAATATTATATAAATTATTATATAAATAATAAAATATATATAAAAATATACTCTATAAAACGAAACCGGGAAATTTGCTCGTCGCACCTACGCGCATTTTCCCGGACCGATTTTCCGAAAAATCCCGGAAAATTGGTCCGGGCTGCCCCTAGAAGATGCAAACCGTTTCATATTTCCTGCGGACCGCTTACCCAAATCTGTCCGGGCTACCCCGGCCATAATCCGGAAGATGCAGTAGCTTCATTTTTTGTAGGAACCAATTTCCCAAAATATTCCAGAACATCTTTTGGTCGTTGTTTCGGTTTGGCTTTTGGATACGTTGTATAGGCTTGTTTTGGCTAAAAGATTTACGGAGGAATAAAAACTATATAAAGAAACGGAGCTTTAAAATTGGAATCGAAGCCTTCTTTTTCGAGGTTTCTTTTTGGTTTAGTCTTAAAAAAGGGTGTTATAAAAGGGTATTTAAATGACAAGATCTAGGTTAATAACGAGATTTGGCCGATTTCGGCGAAGTTTAAGAGATTCGAGCATATAGTTCTTTAGGTTAATCGAAACCGCATTAAGCTTGTTATGGAACGAATATATTTATGAAGGACGTTGGACGTTCTTTGGGAGAATAGAAAAATAGCTTATTTAGACATTCCGTTATTGTTCTGGTTGAAATCTGTTTTGCGAGAATTTGATGATATGAGAACCGATTGTATGTGTTGAGCGAAATTAGTTCGGCTTTGTTTGCACCCAGGATGTGTTTTTGGTCGATGATGTTTTCGTATACGTTGCAACAATTATATATAGGGATGGGTCTTTTGAGATCAACAGCGTGCGTTGCAACAATCATATATGGGGATGGATCTTTTGAGACCAATAGTCCAGGGGTTCGTTCCCTTGTTTATTGTTTAGACGACCGCCTATAGGTTTATACGCTGGTATCGGGCACCTGAGACACATTGTTGTTTTGTGCATCGCAATGCTTTAAGAATTCAGATCTCTTCTCCACGCCAACCAAAATTTTGCCGGCCCCCCCGCCCCCACCCATGTCGGCTAGCCCAAAATCCTGTCCGGCGGGCCTTGAAATTTTCGGGGTTTATCGGCGTCCAGCTCCATGAGTCCATTTTTGTCGAAAATGTGCTGACAATTGCGAAAATCACTAAAAAATTGTTTTTTTGTCCTGAAAAGCATAACCTCCTACTGGCCAGGCCTGTCTGACGTGTCTGAGACTAGGCTCATGCCTAGCCCAACCAGCAACCCGCCTGCTGGCCAGGCCTGTCAGCCCAGCCCACCCAGCCCAAGCTTCCAGCCCAACCAGCAACCCCCAAGCACGGCCCCAAGTCATCCAGCAAACCCAGCCCAGCCTGCCCAGCCCAGGCCCCGGCGCATCTCAGAGCATGCCAGTCACTACTCCCAGCCCGCCAGCCCAGCGTGCCAAGGTCAGGTTTATCTAACGTGTCTAGGCCAACGACCAATTTCACGTGTCTTAGGCTATGCCAGCTACTAAGCCTGTCTGACGTGCCCCAGCCCCTCATGCCAGCCCAGGCCGGCCGTCTGAGACTGGCCTCAGGCCAACGACCAGTCTCACGTCTCTGCAACTGGTCTCAAGCTTGACCTCCTGCTCGTGTCTGGCCCCAAGTCATCCAGCAGGCCCAGCCCCTTCGGCGCAGTCTGCGACTGGTTTCAAGGTTTGCCAGCCTGAGACTAGCCTCAGGTCCAATCCCTCAGCCCGCCTGCTGGCGTGTCTGCGACTGGCCTCAGGCCCAGCCCAGCCAGCAACTCGTTACCCAGCCTCAGGCCCAAGTGTGTATGAGACAGGCCTTGCCCATCCAGCGACCCGCCCAAGCACAGCTCAGCCCAGCCCGCCCCGAAGTTCCAGGCGCAACCAACAGCGTAGTCCGGCTGCCCAGCAGAAGGTAGGTTTTTTGTTGCGGTTCTCATCCTGAAGGACCGAAGGATGTGTGTTTAGATGAATCCTTGCTGAAATGAATATTCTTTATGTCCCCCTGTTGGTTTTACAGGGAAACTATCATTATTGAGGATATGTTTCCGGGGTATTTAAGCAAATGGAGGTTTGTATTCCCACCATGTACCTATCTTGGGCTGAGCAACCGCGTAAGAAATGTATGTCATGGCAAGCCGCCAGCCACGTGAAATGGAGGTGCCCAAACACCCAAAGTTGGTCTTGGTTGTTCAATGACACCTATTATTGTTCCCCTTTTTATGGAGGCCAAGCCCATTAAAAATGTTCATCCCCAGAAAGAGGTCCTTTTTTTTCCAAGGGCACTGAGCAGCTGAGATAGTCTTGGTTCTGGATTTCAATCCTTCCGAGCAGGATGACTTCCGAACATCGAACTAGCACGGGCGAACTGGTGCGGTCACAAGCTTTCAGTAGGATTCGGACCTTCCCAACACTGGATTTCGGTGTTCAACAAAGGTAGTCAGGCAGAGGTAAGCAGAGGTAAGCAAAGGCAGACAAAGACAGGTACGAACAAAGGCAGATAATGGCAAACAACAAAAAAATACATAAAGGCAAATAAATAGGAGCAAGCAAGTAGAGGCAAGCAAGTAGAAACAAACAAGCGAACAAGACAAATAACACAAATACAATAAAGAAAATAAAGCAAAACAAGCAATCAGAAACAAAACAAATAAGCAAATAAAACAAACAACATAAATAAGACAAATAAAAAAAGAAAAAGAAATAAACACGAAAAAATAAAGAAGCAGAGGTAAATAAATAGAAACAAATAAGAAAAACAAATAAACATAAACAAGCAATCAAAAGGCAAACAAGCAAAGGTAAATAAGCAAAAGCAAATAAATAAATAAAAATTAATAAACCTATATTTATTATATATATATATATATTGTTTTATTTATTTAATTTTTATTTATATATTATTTTTATTTTATTTTATATATATATATAAAAACAAATAAATAATAACAACCAACGAATAACAAATAACAATAACAAATAAACAATAATAAATAAACAACAATAATTAAATAACAATAAATAAATAACAACAAACAAAAACAAATAAATAATAACAACCAATCAATAACAAATAAACAACAACAAACAAACAACAATACGTAAACAATAATAAATAAACAACAACAAATAAACAACAATAAATAGACAACAACAAATAAATAAAAATAATAGATAACAATAATTAATTTCAAAAATACTAATACATAATTAATAATAAATCATAACACACAAACAATAACTAATACAACAACAAGTAAATAACAACAAACAAACGATAACAAATAATCAATCATACATAATCAATAAAACATAATAAACACGAAATATCAATAAATAAACACAAACAAAGACAACAAATAAACAAACAAAGACAAACAAAAACAAACAAAGATAAACAAAGACAAACAACAATAAACAAAAACACACAGACACACAACAACACACAGACAAACAAAACACACAAACAAACAGACACAAACAGAAACAAACAGAAACAAACGTACAAACAGAAACACACAGACAAACAACAACACACACAGACAGACAAACAAACAAACAGACAAACAAACAGAGACAGAGAGACAAAGAGACAGAGAGACGGAAAGACAGAGAGACAGAGAGACAGAGACACAGAGAGACAGAAAGAGAGAGAAAGGGAGAAAGACAGAGGGAAAGAGGGAAAGAGGGAAAGAGGGAAAGAGGGAAAGAGGGAAAGAGAGAAAGAGAGAAAGAGGGAAAGAGGGAAAGAGGGCAAAGAGACAGAGACAGAGAGAGAGACAGAGAGAGAGAGAGAAAGCAGGAAAGCGGGAAAGCGGGAAAGCGGGAAAGAGGGAAAGACGGAAAGAGGGAAAGAGGGAAAGAGAGAAAGAGGGCAAAGCCCGAAATTTTCGAGAAATTTCGATCCGGACAGGTCCCGCAATTTTCCCGGAAATTTGACCTGTTATTTTTCGGAAAGCCGCCAAATTCTGCGGAAATTTGCGGGGGTAACGTCTGGAGATCTGAGAGCCGGGTCGCCGGAAGCGACCCAAAATTCGGCAAATTTGGCCGGGTTATGCCGCGAGAGCTCTAAGCGAAGATCTGAAGAACCCCCCCAAAATTTCGGCAACATTTCGGGGACTTCCGGGCCGCGCTAAGAGGCAGGAGCTTGTGCCGCGGAGAAAGGACTGGGACGGGCACAGCCGATCGCCGCAAGCACGGCGATTCGGCCGGAGTACCGCTGCAGCGGCTCTGCAGTGCACGGGAAACGCGACCCCGAGGCCGCACCGGTTTATAGGAGAATAATTATATATTAACTAAGTAAATAAATAAATAAATAAATTCTGCCCCAATGGGGGGCCAAAAGCGCCCAAACCTCTAAATCTGTGTTTTTCCAAACATTTTCCGCCCCCCCGTGTCTATCAGCTCCAAATCCTATCCCTCAGGCCTAATTCTTTTAAGAATCGTCAACGTCCAACTCCATAAACATACGCTAAGAATAACAAACACAACAACAATTGTGTTTTTCTCCCGAAAAGCATGACCTCCTACAAACCAAATCTATCTAATATATTCGAAATTAGGCTCAAGCCCAACCAACAACCCAACCAAACAAGCCCAACCCAACTCTATTATAATTATTAAGATTTTCTACACAATTTCCATCCATAACATCCATTACCCCAACACATAACACCACTAACTCTTAGCACCATAATTCATTCCTAATCCTAGCCATCGCCTTGCCCTTACTTCGGAGTATTTCGGCCCATAACATCAATTAATCCAACAATATCACAACCTATCCATGCCTAAATCACAATTTAATCAAATCTACCACCTATATCCATTTCTTTTTCGCCACGTAACCAACTCTACTACTTAAAATCGAACCACAAACACTATATAACATTTATAAATATTTATAATACCCAATATCATTTTTACACTTTATATAATTACTACTAATTCAAAATATATCTAATATTATCGAGATATCTTAAATTATGTTAAAATTAATTTGAAACAATTTAGAGCTAATTAAGGATTGATTTAGGGTCAATTCAAAAAATATGAATATGAGAAGGCCAATATATATATATATATAAATACATATCATCAAATTAATTTATCGATTATTTGAATCGGAGGGGGTTGCATTAGTCAAAACTTGTCAACGACAAGTGATCAAGTCAGAGAACCCAGCCGATGCCACGGCATCTCTCACTGACTTTGGGCATCCGTACCCTCTGCAGCCTGTCCAGACCATCACGTGCCTAGCAAGGCAAACTTCTGCCTGTCTGATCGGGCTTTGTCTCAGAGGGGTTTGAGGGGGCCTCCGTTTCAGGCCCCCAATGTCTCCCAGCTCTCACGACAGGCCAAGGGCTGTCGGTTGATAATGCTGCTTTCACCTCTATACAGCTTTCACGGACTTCGCAGGCCCAGCAAATGAATCAAATCATTCGAAGGCTGGGAAGTCTGACGATCAAGGATACCAGAGATGCAGGCGCTGCGAGCACGCGAAGCCGCAGGGCAGCTAACTGAACAAAGCCTGGAGAAGGCCAGGCACCGCACCTGCTGGCTGAAATGCCAGCGTGCAGGGCCGGCGATTCGCCGATTTTCTTGGAGGATGGGTAAGGCTCAACACTGCAAACATCAAGGGCACATGCCAAGGCCAAACGGCTCCTTCTCCCAGGCTCACTGCTTCAGCTCATGTGGGCCATGGGCATAGGTGCAACTGGCGCCCCTCGTGCAGGTGCCCTGCAGAAAGTAGTTGCCTCGGCCGGAGATCCAAAACAGCCCTTGACCACAGCAAGCCCCCCCCCCCGCAACCAGGGGTGAGGCATGCGCCAGGAAATATACACATCCAAACAGCTCACACTTCAGTGCAGCTTGGAGACACATCACCGTCTTGAACTTGCCGCCAGGCGGGCCGCCGTTCATACCGTTCATGCCACCCAGGGCCATCATGCCTAAATGAACAACGTATTCCCACAGCTGCATGCAAACCATCATCCATAAACACGGTCATTTTCGATTCTCGTCAAAGAAACGTCTGATGTGATTTTGCACTCTATCTCTACAGCTTCGTTCTGCGACTCGTATGGCCAATATCTGCTTCTGTTCCTAATTCAAGCAAACATCATGACATGGCGGATGGCGTGAAGCTCGGCAACCCTTCTGCTGTGTTCAATCATGTGCGTTAGTTTGGATTCCAACTGTCAAACTGTTGTTTCCTAAACCATCATCTCTCCAAAATCCAAAGATCACACCATGTGTAAGAACGTCTGAGGGCGGCCACCGCATTTTTGTAGATGTCTTATAGCACATTGATCATCACTTGTGTATAATGTCATATTAGTTATTCTCAGGAACTAAGGCACACCTCTGCCACCCGTCACGCAGTCTGAATGTTCAAACAAACTGTTCAGGATCTTCCAAGCCTAACACGGTTTCAAATATTCAGGTGCCATTGCTCTGGTTGAAACCACAGCTCATATTAGAATCGGACTGCAATTGCAGACACACACACACACAAACGCTCGGCTGTCATCTGATCTCCCAAAGCCCCTTAGGATAAATATTCAAAACCACAATCAACATCTGAAATGGATCCTTGAATTCCACACCACATCTGGAAAAACGATGCGTAAATCTCAAGCTGCTGGGTCAATTCAGGGCATGGTCACCACCCTACAGCGATTTGTCGCAACCACAGAGAAGGAGTGTCCTCGCAGGTGGACCCAGGGCTGCCTCAAATCCAGGATTGGCGGATTTACTCAGAGCTTTCGCTGCTTTGACGGGGGATCGGAATCAGAACATCGCTCCTATCATCTCCCGCCTCCTTTGCCGCCCATCGCAGGCCCTTTGCCGCCCATCGCAGGCCCTTTGCCGCCGCCGCCTTTGCCCAGCTCCCAAGCGCCGTGCGCAAAGGTGCAGGAGTCCCCGCGCTGGCAGAAGCCCTGACACACGGGTGTGGATGCAGAAGCTGACACCGTGGCGATGAAACAGGGTGTTATTCAAGAGTTACTCGGCTCTCAAATGGACAAGGGTTAGCGCAACTTTCCTGTTTAACCATCCATCCTGGAGACTGAACGGTATGCAGAAACATGCTGGCTTGGTTTTGGCCTGCCTGAGGGCTCTACAGAGCAAGGGTCATGTGCGACTCCATCTGTGATAAGCCATGCTATCTACTTTCAAACGCACAAATAAATACATTCATGTCTCAACATCTTTGACTCTCATGACGCAAGACCACTAGTCTTGCCCGTTCAAAAGCTTCTTCGACGCAGGCGTGTTCCCCTTATAGAAGGAGGTCTGGAGGGAAGCATGTGTTCGTCACATGCGTTGCTGCGTTCGCAAGCGTTTGCCAGCGTTCGGTATGAGTTGCCACGTGTTGTTTTCGTTGCGCCTGTGCGACTTGTAGCTGTTGCGACGTTGCGTGTCGTTTTGCTGCGCAGGAGCATAATATTGGAAGGTTGCACGTGACCGTGTCATTGTGATTTGTGTCTCAGGGATGGTCGTCTGAGGTGTCCTTTTTGGCAGGTGCGTGCAAGCGTTTGCGCGAGCGGCAATTTCGTTGGGCCTATCGTTTGGCAAAATTGGTCGACATCATTTTGGCGTTGCAGTCCCGTGCTAATTTCTGACACGCGTCGCAAACACAACAAATTTCACAACAGGCACAGCGCTTTGGGTGGTTGCACATTGAGTTCCGTGGCAGGCGCACTTTGGAGCACGTCTCACCGGAGCGCTGACTTGCGTGCCAGGCGCAGTACTTTGGAGATATGCAGATTTCTTTTGAGTCGCAGTGGATCGCATGTTGATTTCGTGGCAGGTGCAGCACTTTGGATGGTTGCGCGTTGAATTTCATGGCAGGCGCGGCACATGTCTCATGGGAGCCCGAGCCCGATGTGCTTGGCTGGGGCACTACTTTGGACGGGCATGTGCTCAGAATTGTGGATCACAGTGCTGGTTTCGTGGCCGGCGCAATATTGTGTAGGGTCGCGAGTTGAAATTCGTGACAGGCCCAGAACTTGGGAGCACGACTCGAAGGTTAATGTTCGTGGCGGGAGCAGATAGAAAGGTAGATAGATAGAGAGGCACACCGACACAAGGACAAGTAGCAAGACGGAAAGATAAAACACATGAGGGAGAAGCACATTGGCTGACACAAACATAGATGGATAGATAGGCGCGCAGAAAGACAGATAAAGAAACAAAGAAAGAAATCAATGAATAGAAAGAAATAAAAAACATAAAGACAGAACGAAAAAAAGAAAAAAGAAATAGCAGAACACACCAATTCTGACACTACTTAAACAACAATAGCAAAAGAAGAATGAAAGAAACAAGAAATAAAATAAAGAAGCAAAGAAGGACACAGAGAAAGGAAGGAAGAAAAGAAAACAAGAACATAAATAATAGAAAGTCAGGAATGAAACGGGCAAAGAAATAAAGAAAACAAACATCACCAATACACAAGCATAAAGACAAAACAAGAAATAAAGAAAGAGGACGATAAAGAAATAAAGGAGGAAAGGAACAAATAAATAACAACAAACAATAACTAGAAAGACATAAACAAAGACGCGAAACAAAAACAAAAGACATACCATAAAATAAAGTAACAAACAACAACAGAGCAAAAGCAGAAACAGCAACGCACATAACGTACCAAAAAGCAAGCAATAACTGAGACAGAAATCAAGAAACCAGACAGACATAAATACGTACATACATCAAGAAAGGAAGTGATAAGAAAATGAAAGAACCAACGAGCAAGGGAAAAAAGGCAAGAAATAAATAAACAAAGACAAGACAAGAGAAAAAACAACACAAGCAAAGAAATCGATCAAGCAACAAACATGACACGACAATAAGTAGAATTAAACAAAGCAAGAACAAAAGTAGGAAAAAGGCATAAAGACAGACAAACGGTCAGATAGAGAGACAGAAAAAAAGAAGAAAGAAATAAAGAAATAAAGAAATAAAGACAGAAAGACAGAAAGAAAGAAAGAACGAAAGAAATAAATAATTGAATAAAGAAAGCAACAAGAAATGACGACGAGAAACCAGACGAAATACTAATAAACACATAGACAAACACATGGGCAGACTAGATAGATGGATGGATGAATGGATGGATACATAGTTAGGTAGATAGATAGCTAGACAAATAGAGAAATAGATAGATAGATAGATAGATAGATAGATAGATAGACAGACAGACAGACAGACAGATAGATAGATAGATACATACATAGATAGATAGATAGATAGATTAGATAGATTGGATAGATTCGATAGACTAGATAGATTAGATAGATTGGATAGATTAGATAGATTAGATAGATTGGAGAGATTAGATAGAATAGATAGAATAGATAGAATAGATAGAATAGATAGAATAGAATAGAATAGAATAGAAGAGAACATACCATAATAGAATGAATAGATAGATAGATAGATAGATAGATAGATGGATAGATAGATAGGTAGGTAGGTAGCTAGATATATCGATAGAAAAACATATGGATTAGCTACATAAATACATAGATACATAGATAGATAGATAGATGGATGGATGGATGGATAGATAGATAGATCGACGGAGAAGTGAATAGATGAACAAATGCAAAGATTTCACAAACTGGTAGACAGCTAGACAGATAGATAGGTAGCTAAATAGATGTACAAATAGATGCATGGATGTCGGTTGGAGGAACTTGCCAATACGTCCAAGCACAGCTGCACGAATACCGCTGGCCTGAGTCTCGTAAAACTTGCACATCACCTGAACGACTATTGCAAAAAGCGCACGACTCATTTCAAACACCAAGCCACAGAAAGATGCTCTCTCCTCCTCCGTCCCAAAGTCACACTCGCGCAAAGCAGATATATTATGAGTGGACAGCATGTATGCATGTATCAGCAACAAGCAGGCTCACTTTTTCTTCTTCTTCTCACCACACCCCTCAAAAAACATGTGCTAGCGTCGGCAAGCTTTCTGGAGCTACGTACCTATTACTGCCAAATGGCTGTTTTAAAGCGGCCAGGGTCGTTGAAGCCCTTGCCGCCGCCGCCGCCGCCCTTGCCACCCCAGCCCCAGCCACCTTGGCTGCTCCCAATGCATCGACGTAGCGCACCATTACGAGTACCATTCCGCCACACAAGCACAATATATTGGAATCATTGGCTGATGCCCAAGCATCCAGGTGTTCAATTGAAGGCGAACAGGCAAGGCCAATCATCTTGCCAGTCAGGGTGAACTTCTATCTAGATCTGTGGGGCCCAGACGCTTGTTCGCCTGCCACCCCTCATGACACTGAATAATCTCCAAGGCACCCCATGAGTTCATCATCATGCTCATCATGCCCATCATGCCAGGCATGCCACCCTTCATGGGCATTCCCTTCCTTGGTCAGGGAGAGGTTGCATGTGAGGGGTTGGGGTAGGCTGAAATGGCTGAAACCTGTCCAATAGCCCTGTGCTGTTGGCAGCATAAAGGATGCCGCCAACACATCTCCAAGCGACAACAACCCGCCACTCAAAGACATCAACATAATTATTGCTTGGGCAAGACGGCAAACAACTGGGCATCAAAACCAGTGGTTCTAAGAGCGCCCTAAGATGGCTGCCATACATTTTGCGTTATAACTAAAAGAAAGGCAGGTAGCCATAGGTAGCCCTTTGATCCGTCATGGATACACACCTTGTGACTCTACCGGTTTCCAAAGTTGTGCCCAGGTGCCCCATAGCTTTGCCACCTCCACCTCCAGGCCTTTGAGCTCGAGGTGTGGCAAACACCACCGTCACCGGGCTCGTGAGGTTCTGTGGCACGTTGCCTGACGCTTGAGCAAAGCCTCAACTTATTTTTCAGCCTGAGTCAAACCAAGAGACAGAAGCTCAGCTTTTCACTATCTCTGCGTAAATCTGCTACGCTTGCTGAATGTGTCACTGTAATCAAGGGATCCGAGAACAAGCAACTTTGTTCCGACACGGCACCGTTGACATTCTCGACGATCCACTTCGCATCATCAACGGTTTCCATGATGATGAAGGCTGCCTTTGCTGTCCTCAGCCACACACTTCAGCAGCTATAAAGACGCCTGCGGATCGCAGGGACTCTGTCCAACGTCTGCGATGGACTGGCGCTGTGCCACATGCCAGCACTGTGGTAGACACAGCTGAATTTGCAGCTTGTTGAAACCTCAGTCCCAGGCTTGCCCGCAGCAACGGGGAGCGTCGTCACCTCCTTCACCTTGTTGGCCGTGTTATCCAGCAGCCGTGCGAATCTTGATTTGCGCTCCCATTATGGCACGGCTGGAACGTATGCCAATTTGCAGCTGACACGTGCTGTCATTGTCATCTGAAACAACTCACCTGAAAAGACATCCCACATCCCATTCAGGTCAAGCAACTAAGAATCAGAATGAGCCTCAACTTTGGAAATTTGGAAAGGTCAACAAACTAGCAAAGGCACGAGTCAGGTCCTAGGGTGCTTCCCAAGCCCTGTCAGGAACCAACCGAGGCAGGCACTGTGCCGTACTGTGCAAAAATCTGCTTGCCATACTCGTTGGTACAATCCATTGGCAATCCGGTCCTGGGCGGAGGTTGGGTTGGGGGGTGTACACAACCTTTCCAAGCGCGTGCACGGACGCAAATGTCTGTGCGCACAAGTGGTCCGTGGGTTGTCAGGCGTGCGTGGCTAACGTATTCTGGCCATCCCTGTTCCTGTTGAAAGAGGGCACACTGTGCACGCGGGAGAGTTACAAACCCAAACAAGCTTTAAACTGCAGGGTCAATTTCTTTCAAGTTTGAAAGCGGGCCTCCGTGCTTGCACATGCGATAATTAGGTCTGGGTTTGATTTCAGAAGAACAGGGAAGTGAGGAAGCCGGCAATGATGGCATCACCCATGATGCAAATGGTTTGTTCCTGATCGAGGCCCCCTCCCCTCATTCTTGCATGCTCCCCGCAGGCATCGCCCATAACAGGACAAGGAGGTTTTTCCAAACGGCCTTCGCCTTAGAGTACCCTGCTAGTAGCATCAATTGTCAAGGGGAGACTCGCGCTTCGGTGCGGGCCCCGTGTCCGTTTTCAAATAGCATGTTTCTCGCAAAGTGCATCTCGTCCCGTACGCGCAGCAAAATCAGAGGTTGACAAGAGCATCACGTCAAAGACATCCATTCGCTTCTTTTTCAGGGTCCTTAACATTCGGCTCACCACATGGGTGACGGACGTGGCTCCGGCTTCAGTGCGCTCAGTCAGTTGAAAAGCTCGCTGGTGGCTGGGAGATCTACAAGAAGCTTCTGATGGCTGCCCGGATTGAAGTTTCTGCCAGCGGCATAAACACCCGAATACTTGCCTCGCATGTCAATGATCAATCAATCGAAGGAGCAATGGCACTACCGGCCAATGATGCATTTCCTAAGTAGCCATCTTGGCTTCTGTCCACACTTCCCTCAGTCTTCCTCAGCCCTCCTCTCATGGATTCATTTGATAAATCGACCCACCATTTTGTTCCGTGAAACAATGTGCGCGAATTTGGCTCTTTGCACTCATCAAACTATCCATCGGAGCCTGGCCATTTCGTGACTCTCGTATTCGGCAGGAATGGAGGTACATTTCGGGCATCTTAACATTCACAAACTAGTATCTTCATCAAGCCTCACTGCGGACTCATTTCATATTTCATCATGGTACTTCCCGACTACTGCTCACAGGTCACACACTGTGAAATGCTTCCAAAGACTTTGCAAGCCAGTTTCTCCGTGTGTGTGTGTGTGCGCACTTCGAAAAGACAACTAGTGATTTCAGAGAAACCGTGATGCGCGTGGCGACTATCACAAGATGTTCCAAGCCAAGCGGCACAAAGAGAGTCTCGCTGGGTGGCGGTTCCGGCGCCATCGCTAGGAGTTGTTTTCACTTTTCAAGAAGCAAGATAAGTAAAATCATAAGGCCATGTAGTCTGCAGCTTGTCCGCAAGTATTGGATCATATATGTGAGCAAAGCTGACAGCGAAACGCAATGAATCAGCAAATTGCAAGCTGGAGACCGGCAAACGGCAGTGAAGGCGTAGCGATTTCCTCTGTAACGCAACGCCTATCCCAATTCCACCAGCGCTGATGACAATTGGCTGTGGGTCAAAAAAGGGTACCCAAAATGGAACCAACGACTAAAACCTGCAGTCCTCTGGTGGTGTAATTTTGACCCATACCCAATTGGTATCTCCGAGGCTGCAAATGAATTGCAGTACACTTTGGCGTGCTGCAAGCTCTACAGCAAACATTAACCACATAGAGTGAAGCTTCGAACACTGTGTTCCCTGGCTACATCGTTGTACACTTTCCTCTTCAAACGATTAGCATCCCAGATGATGTCTGCATTCTGCTGCAGTGGCAAGCAGGGTACATTAAGCCTTGGGAACACGTGCACACGCATTGGGCCTTGAGCCGGTTGCGGTTAGCTTGTGGAAAAGCAAGTCTCGTGGGTCGCTTAGATCCAGCTGAAGTGATGACTTGCCCTGGCTCACTTGGCGCGCATGGGCCGGGAGTCAGAAAGACCAAGCCTGATTCGGAGCGATTCTGACAAGTTTGTGAGGCAAACGGCCCGAAGAAATACGTGCGGAGTAGAGAGAGGTAGACCCTGCCACGCTCCCCTCGTCTATCTGGTTGGCCGAGGGCATCTGGAAATTTAGCCCTGACGTATTTAGCGACAGCTACGGGGTCCAAGTGCCTGGGTTCCGGTGGGGATACTAGGACCTTATCGGCCTCACTCTGAAGGCTGGACCTTATTGGCCTCACTCTGAAGGCTGGCCTTGGAAATTTGGAGACCTGATTCGGCAGGTTTGTGCTTGGCTCACTCAAAGTGTGCAGTCCCGCACAAATGGATCAAGACAGGTGACAATCGGAAACACGAATTCTGTTTGGCAAGCCTGCCCAATGCCTGGATGATCTAACCTACTACAACTCGGAAGCTCAAGGTCCCGGTCCAAGCAATACGTTTGTTTAAGGCGTCACAAGCAAGGCTTTGGAGTCAAAAACACCTTGACAGGAAGTCGCTGGCTTTGCCTACACAATTTAAACATATTGCTGGTTAAGCATTATTTGAATAGGCTCTTGTTTGAAGGTTCCCTTGACAGTGAGAAGAACACAAGCTTCACAGATGGCTGTCTCATTGCCTGAACGGGGCTGGTTCAAACTCTCCCTTGACACAACCCGACAAAGGTTTGACACCACTGTGGAAGAAAGGATGCAAACATCGAGGTACCTTGATTTAAACTGTCTGCCTAAAATATAAATCACCCTCAGGGACTGCTTCCGTTTCAGCAAAGTGCGTTGAAATGCCCAACGCGAAATGCTCAACTAGCGGCTTACTTGTGCCCAACCACTGCGGCAAACACCACTCATGCACATGTCTCAAGGCTGACAAAGCACCTGAATCTGGACTTATTCAGACATGTTTACACATCTAAAGTCTTCGCCCTTATGAGCTTGCGAATTATGGGGTACTGCAACTTCCTCTGGGTAGCGTCCTGATGTTACCTAGCCTACAGTTGTTTGAGATTAAAGCTTCACGGACAGGTCGGATGTCTTCAGCTGCTGAGTTCTTAATAGCTCGCACCTAAATCTTCTGCCACCGGCTGAAGGTTGGCAGGGATTGATTGTCATAAGGAACCGGCACATTGCAATTTGAGGCATTGGATCAATTGTACCATTGGAACGGGATGGCCTGACAGCCTATGGGTGCCAGGCCTTCATGCCTTCGCTGAGTTCTCGCAGATCTTCCGCTACTAGCGCCTGAAAGCCACGAATGCAGCCATGCAAAGCCTTCACTCACGCATCTGCACCTCTGACAAACTGTTTTAGCTTGCCGAGCTTAAAAGCTCCATCAGCATAGCTATATGGGTCTTGTTGTAGGGGACCCCCCCCCCAACCAGCTGGTTTTTCTTTGGGCTTCCCCTTCAAAACCTGCCAACTCAAAAAAAGACGAGCCGCCCATATCACCGACTCTCAGGTCACTGCTCATGGCTTTCCCGCGAGCCGCCGCGTGGAGTTTGTGGAGTTCGTGTTGTTCCTTGGCTTCGGGTGGCCCAGGCCGTGAATTCGACGGCTTGGCCGCCGGTTCGGACTGGGCTGAGGTTTGGGCTTTCAGGTTTACAAGTATAGCTCAGATCCAAACCGTGACGCACAGCATTGCTGAAATTGGTACAGCGCATTCTGCAACCAACATGTTGACTCAACTGAAACACATGCCACATCTGTTCTACTGGAAGGCTAATCAAAGGACTTTCGTGGCCAAGAAGTTTCGCCCTCCACAAAGTGGAAACCAAAAGCCCCCCCCTGCCCTCCCGCAAAGACCCGAAGAGAGTGTTGCCATCCAAGAATTAGGGTTCTTGGGGCCCAATGTTCCGCCCGACCTTTTTTTAATAGCCAGCTTTGGGCTGGTCGCACACGCTTGCCTGCGGGCAATACCCATAACCCGAACCCGCCCAACGACCTGAGTTGGGTTCTCCATGCTCCGCTCTCTCCCTTTGTACAGGGCGCCATAGGATACATCCAAAAGCCTGCTCTACAAGGGGATCCTCTACATTATCTTCATTCAAAGCGTTCTATTTGTTCATCAGTAAACCCTTCAAGGAATTTGTTGTAACATAAGCTCAGCCGCAGAAGATGGCACAAGCCGCAGGTCTTGGCACAATACGCCAGCGCTTCCACGGGCATGGCCTGACACCTTACGCCGCTGATAAGGCTCAGGAAGCCGTCCAAGGCATTCGCAGAGGGTCAAGCCAAATGATGCTCTGTGTAATGAAAATACAGAAAAATACACATGCAGGCAAAATATAGGGGTACCTAGAGTGCACATATGTGATATCTGATCAACATCGAACGGACGCGTGGCAAAGCCAGCAGTCAAGTCCTCAGCACAGCCAGCCATGGATATTAGGCGCGAACAGAATTCCACATATGCCTGCGAGCAGCACTGCTAAGTTCAAAGCGTGCATTGCCCCCTTGCAAAAGACAAGGGTGATACAATGTACACCATGTTCTATCTGACAATCACTTGGCTGTGGGTGAAACATAGGTACCCAAATTGAATCCTGGCAACAAAGACACATGGACAACACCCGCGGTCCCGTGCGTGGTTTAAGTTCGACCCATACCGACTTGGTCACTGCCTGCAGTTCAGCCAGCAACTGCCCGCCGAGTTGCAAGCCATAACCTCGGGCATCCAAACAGTCGGCGATGAGCCCTATGCCGGGGATGTTCTGAACCGGCCAATCCTGCGAAATACGCAAATCTCTGCTTGAATTGCCAGTTCTTAACATGACCTGATAAACGGGGATCCATGTCCCGAGGGGTGGCTGTTTTTCCAAATGGCTAAGATCTGGGTTTGAGTCTATCTTTGGGGAGGACATGGAACCCTGGACAAAACCGGACAAAACCGGGGGCCATGCTCTTGCCTGCTGCGCAATGTGTGTGCCACGTGTCTGCGTGTGTGTGTGTGTGTGTGTGTGTGTGTGTGGGTGCGTGTGTGGGTGGGTGGGTGCGTGCGTGCGTGCGTGCGTGCGTGCGTGCGTGCGCGCGGTGGTTGTTTCTTGTTTGGTTGCTTTCTTGCTTGCTCGCTCGCTTAGTTTTGATGTCCTTTTTCTGATGTTCGTTCGTCCGTCCGTCTGCCTGTCTGCCTGCATCTGTTGTTTGTTTCACGGTTGCTTTTAGTGCTTGCTTGCTTGCTTGCTCGCTCGCGCGTCCTGCCGTCCCTCTTTCTGCCTGCCTCCCTCTGTTGGCCTTTTTTTATTTGGTTGATTAGTTGTTTGTTTGTACTTTGTGTTTATTGCTTGCTTGCTTGATGACTAGCTCGCTGGCTTGCTTGTTTCAGGTGTGTTAGTTTGACATAGTGTTTGTTTGCTCGTCCGTGGGTCCTTCTGTCCGTCTGCCTGTCTGCTTGCCTCTGCTTGTTTGTTTGTTTGTTTGTCTGTATGTCTGTTTCAAAGATTGCTTCAACTTGCCTGCTCGCTCGCTCGCTCGCTCTCTCGTTTTTGTTGATTTGATATACTGTTTTTTGTTCGTTCGTCCCTCCGTCCGTCCGTCTGCCTGCCCGTCTGCCCGCCTCTAGCTGTTGTTGTCTGTCGGTCTGTCTCTGTCTGTCTGCGTGTCTGTTTGTACATTTGCTTCATTGCTTGCTTGCTTGCTTGCTCGCTCACTTACTTGTTTTGGTGTTTGCTTGATACAATAGTGTGCTTTGTTCGTCTCGCCCGTCCGTCCATCCGTCCGTCTGCCTGCCTCGTTCTGGTTGTTTGCTTGTTTGCTCGTTGCTGTTTTTTTTGTTTGTTTGTTTGTTTGTTTGTGCTGTTTTGTTTTGCTTTGTTTTAGCTTGGTTGGGCTGCGTTGCTCGTTCGTTTATTTCTTTGTTTGTGTGTTTGTTCGTTTAGCACTTTGTCTTTGTTTGTGTTTGATTGTTGTTTGCAAGCTTTTTGCGTGTCTGCTTCTTGTTTGTTTAAGTGCTTGCTTGCTTGCTTGCCTGCGCGATTGCTTGATTGCTTGCTTGCTTGCTTGCTTGCTTGCTTTCTTTCTTGCTTGCTTGCTTGCTTGCTTGCTTGCTTGCTTGCTTGCTTGCTTGCTTGCTTGCTTGCTGACTTGCTTGCTTGCTTGCTTGCTTGCTTGCTTGCTTGCTTGCTTGCTTGCTTGCTCTCTTGGAATGTGTTTTCTGTCATTGTGTTGTTTTTTGTTCGTCTTCCTGTGAGCCTGTCTTTCTGTGTATTTCTCTGATTGCCTTTTGTTGCTTGCTTCTTGCTTTTTGTTTATTGCACACGTTCTCTCTTTTCTGATTTGTTAACTTTTTCGTGATGTCTTTCTTTCGGAATTGTACTTCTGTTTCTTTATTTCCCTCTTTATTGAGTGGTGCCTTTGTTTGTGTGTTTGTTTGTTTGTTTGTTTGCTT
This sequence comes from Effrenium voratum, assembly GCA_963377175.1. NCBI lineage: Eukaryota > Dinophyceae > Suessiales > Symbiodiniaceae > Effrenium > Effrenium voratum. The sequence goes on from CAUJNA010001513.1 coordinate 736,575, forward strand.
GTTTTTGTTTGTTTGTTTTTGTTTGTATGCTCGGGTGTGTGCATGGTGGTGTCGGTGTTCTGCGATGTTTGTTTGTCTGTGTGTGTGCCTTCGTCCGGAGTGTGGGCGTGGGTGCGCATTGTTGAGGGAGCCTTTTTTGGGGGTTTGGAAGGCTTGGGGCGGCCTGTAGAGAAACCCAACATGAACATATTCACACATTCTGCGCACTCTGGGCTTTCCAACTCCGCGTAGGAGCCATAGCTGTCAACGTTTCTGGTGGAAGTTCGCGTCAACGCAAATCCGGCCATAGGATTACGAGAGCGCCGTCGGGTTTGCGCATGTCGTCCACAGGCTTTGTGCCCGGCTGTGGCCTTGTGTTGAAGCCTTTTGCTCCTTGGACTTTGTGATATTTGTGAGCGAGCTTGCGCTGGCATTGGCAAGTCCGTACCTCATTATGTACAATATTTGTTCAGCCATTAAGCCGATCAATTGTGTGTTTGCGTCAGAATTGTCAGCGACAAAACGCCCCAAAGGAAACAACAAGCCAAGAAGTCAACATGGCAACGCAAAGGTCCTCAGCATCAGCGCAGCCCTGGCATGAGACACGCTTTCTCGAATCTCTGGCCAAGCCGAAACCTTTCCTCCCCGTTTCCTGCGGTTGATGGATGAAATCCTGCACCAGCTCTGCCAACTGCCACAACTAAACAAACCTCATACCCCGCTCTCCCTTTTTAATGTTGTTGGCATTCACACAAGGTGGCGCAGGATTTCGGCCAATCCAACATGTTTGGAAGCCAGAGGCCCAAAAAACCCAATGCTAAATCGGGAGCAGGAGGGATTTTGACCGCCGGCTTGTTGGCTCAATGACATCAGGCCAAACATATCAAGCAACCAGACCCATCTCCCGCCTGGCAGGTGCGAGGGCACCACTCCGGTGCAGGGTCCTCACTGACTTCGGAGGAAAGCTCTGACTTTGAAAGGGAAGGGGCACAAAACCAAAACCTTTCCAGGGAAACAACTCCTATCTGAACAGCGGATTTTTCCTCGTGGCTTCCTTTTAATCGATCGCCAAGCATGCTTTTGTTACGTGCCCGAAACGTGCTCTCATGTTCATGGACACATTTGCACGCAAAAACCCACACCGATACACACAAACACACAAACACAACAGCCACCCACGCACCCACACACGCACACACACCTTTGTACACACAATCAGTCAGCGAGCGGCTATCACTTCGCAGCCGCAGCTTTCCGGGCACAGCCACGCAAGGCCCCGGAAGTCGGCAGAACCTGGGGAGAGGAGCCTGAGGCTCTTGCAATAAGTAGGGCACTGAGGCCTTTCTGCAATCGAGATGGATCCTCTGAAACCCCAGTGCTCCGTACCCCAGAGTGCCTTGTGCAAGTGCAGTTTGCTGCAAACTATCAACTATGCAAGCTAAAGCTGCAGCCTATCCCTGGCCGAGAACGGCTCGCAAGTCGAATCGTTTCCTTCGCTGCTCTGCTCCCATCTGAATCTGAATCTGACACCTGGTGGTACCCATGGTTCTGCTGCGAGCACATTAACAGGGCCAATTTCTCCGACCACCATGATTCGAGATTACTTTCTCAGAACATAATCCCGTGCCGTGCGGGCAATCATGTTTGATTGGACCAGAAACTGTTTGCTAAAAGTATGCCAAACATTCATCCAAACCAATTAAACTCTCTCACTTCATAAGAAACAAACCCAACCCCCCGGAATCTGTAAGTCAGCAAATGCCTTCCCTATGCTTGCCACCCACCCACCAGCCGCCTGCGCAATAGTCATACTGTAGAACTATCGGATCCTGGCTGTTGCCGCGGAGGCCTGCGCACATGTCCACGACTGCTGGAGGGTGCTACGGACGTTCAAGATTGAAAAAATCATCACCAAATTTGGCCAGGAACTCTGGCACCGCTTGACTTGGGGAAGCGGACTCTGTTTTTGTTGCCAGCCTCTTTCAGCATCACTTAAAGCACACGCAAGGAAGTTAGGCAGCAAGTCTTCGGTAAGGCAACTAGATATGGGCTAAACCCATAATGGCTCAGCGGAGCCGTTAGCACGACGCCCTCAGTGGGCCATTGTCGCGATCGAACATTGCAGCCCTTCAGCCATGATAACTCCCTCATGCTCTAAACATCGGACATTAAGGAAAGTCGTCTTTAGCCATCAACCACGTTCAAGAAAAGCTTTGCCCTCGTGGAACCTGTGAAAGCTTCAGCCTGCCTGCTTGTGCCATGCTAGCTGCATGTTCTCGCTGGATTTATGACACTACATTCTATCTTCGTCTAAAAGGCGACTGGCAAGCAGACCGGTGCGCCCTACGCTCTGGCAAGTACAGCGCCGCTAACATTGAACATATCTCTCTTCACCTTGCCTCTGTGCAATGCAAGCTGACATTGCAACTTGTGCACTCTTGATTAAAAAAGGCTCCTGCAGGCCATTCAACTTGGGGTACTCTGTTGATACAAGCAGTCTGTCAATACTTCATGGTGTATGAGGTCTGACCACGAAACCCCTTAGCTTGGTTCTGTTGCTCCGTACACTTGTGCAACTATGTCGCATTGGAGTGTGCCTGCTGCACATGCAGGTAACACTAATCAAGTCAGTCATGTATAGGAAATTCGAGCAGGATGCCTTCACAAAGACGATGCCCATGGACCAAACACAAAACAAGGGTTGGGCCTGCCATACTCAGGTCACAAAATGGTCAAGACAGCATCGACTGTCCTGAATTTGTTGGCTCGCATCCTGGAACACTGTGCAAAAAACTCAATCATGTCGCACGTGAGTCTCAATCAAAACCCGGTACACAAACGGTGAACCCAGAACCATGTAAAGGATTAAGCAGGCGGCCGCAGCCATTTATGGTTGGGGTCGTCCCTTATTAACCTTCATCTACCCGGGTTTTGATTGTGGCTTACGTCCCACTAGTCACCACGATGCTTCGAGCTTGTACTATCCACACAAACCCTTCTGATTCTGGCGCAATCCCGTGCATGCTAAACCTGGACTGCCCACTGCCTTCCAGTGCCCTCGCGGTCACGGCCTCGGCATCCTTCGCTGGTCATATTCTGCACCCGTTCTTGAACCCACTGAGGAGCCTCTGTCCTGCACGTGTCTGTTGGGCGATGAGCCTGTCGTTTGGCTTCCACGACAGCCAGGGCGCATCGGAACTTGAATTCTTCCATTTGCTTAAGCCCCCCGGAAAAAAAATGAAATATTTCCAGTAGTGATAAATTATCTTTCAAACCAAAAAGGGAAAATAAAAACATATTCTTAAGCAAATGGAAGAATTTGAGGCGCAAAATACACTTTGCCTTGATTTGCCTGATTTGGTCTCTGTCGTAGATTTGTACTGGCTGGAGCTGCCTCCACTCTGTGATCGCGAACGCCCAGCCAAATTGCCCTAAACCAAGTGACGATGACTTTGCGCATGACAAGGTGCCTGTAGAGGAATGCCAGCACTACGAGGTACGTCTTCCAAAAGGACCTTGGCAAAGCGAGAAAACCAATTGGCCTGCCCAAGGCAACCTAGGCCCCCAAATCACCAAATACAGAAACTGAGAGACTCGGCATTTGAGCGCCTGCGCGGAGCAATCCTTTTCGGTAAATCACGCCAGACTGAGAATTGGCTGGGTACAACGGGGGATCCAGATCCTGATTCCAGCTTTCATGCACGGCTGTTTGATGCCTGTCTAATGCCCGACGGCCATCCTTGAAGTTTGCTTGTGAAGCAGGAATAATTGGAGATATTGGAGAAAATAAGTCCAACGGGCTAAACATATCTCCAGAAACCCGCGAGAGGTGGGACACTCACAGACACCCACACACACACACACACCACACACCCACACACAAACATACACACACAACAAAACAACAACCTTGAAGAAAACAACATCTGGTGGCACAGGCCTGTCAATACCTGATATACGACAAGTGCCGCAAAATCTGACCAGGGCCAATGTTGGCAACCTCAAACAGCTTCCCGGAGGCCTGTCGCCTCTTTGCTTGCAGCCACGAGTCGTCCATGCGTGGGCGAAACCAGGTGAAGTCATATCCAGATCCTGTTCGAAGCACGCAGAACACCTTTGCTGACTTCCTGCATTGTGACCGATGCCAGGAGGCAGCGACTACACCCACAGCACACTTATCTGGAATGGAACATCTTCTAGGTGAGCAGGCTTGATGGCACTTGCATGCACTTGCAGATATTCAAACGTGCTTCTCTTTACCTACTCGGGACTTGAGAGTGGTCCCCAGCCACGACCAAGCCAACGGGCCCACAGGCCCGGGCCCCACTTCCGGCAAGTGAAGCCCCATGTCCAGTGCTAGTCTTACACAGCCCTCTAAACCCAGAAGCAGTTGCATTAAACATCAAACCGACTCCACTTTGCATGCCTTTCTTGCCAAAATGTGAAGGTGGGCAGCGAGCCTGAACACCTCGTGAATTGAGCTCATCTTGGCTACCCGCATGCCAAGACCCTGCCTGGCAAGGCCGCTTTTGCATATCCTCGCGAAGTTTCGAGGTGCACCCATTGGGGCAGCCATGCCTTGGAACCTCGCAAATGCCAGGGAGCGCTTGTAACGGCCTGTTGACCTGGGTTTCCACGATTTGTGGAGACTTGGCATGGCCCAGTCCAAGCATAGGATTGGCAGCAGCTCTGCAACAGGATTGCATTGCTTGAATAATGGCCTAGGTAGCTCGCCATGCTCGCCCTGTTTTTAAGCACATTGAAAGGCAACGAGCCCCAAAAAGCTTTGTGACGAGGCCAAAGGCAAAGTCAGGGTACGAACCAGCAAACCGCCGATCAAGGAGGAACATTTGTTTGTAAGTTCTGCCTCCGCGATTGTGTTGGGCGGGTCAAGCAGCTTGATCAAAAGGCAGCAGGGGTTTGTTAGGTGCGTAGGTTGCCCGTGCATCCGAGAGGCCCTGAACCAGGCATCACTGTAGGGTGAGTCGCAACCACAGGTTCGGGCGCACATATTCTTCAGCAAACCTGAGATGTGGAAGGCTTTTCTTCACCCCGCCGCCTTTCTCTTGCTCGTGCAAGTTGGTCCAAGCCGCGTTTGCCAGAGTCCTCACAGTAGGCACTCATCTCCTGAGATTCTGGGAAAAAAGCGATCACTCACAGAGGACGCAAACAGTTCTGAAAACCATTCAAATTACTACTGTTCCCTCGTGATACGCCATTTCCAAAATCACCAAATCTGACCTCCACCGGCTACTCTCACTACCCAGCTCTCTCGTTCGAACTAGCAACGGCTCAGGGCGAGCTACAAAAGCTGGCACCGGCGGCGAGGTGATGCAGGAACAAAATTGGGGGATCTTGCAATCAGCTCAACGCATGATTCCACGTGAGTCGGACCTGACTGCAAAATCCGTCTGTAAAAGCAAGCTACCTTCTTGCTTTGTTCAAATCTGTGACAATCAGCGGCAACCAAGCTCCTGGAAACAAACATCGATTGGTTTCCTTGAAGCCTCCTGGCACCCCACGCCGGGTTGTGGCCTTGAATGCGTGCAGCTGCCCACCAAAAAGTAAACTTGGAGATTGACGGCAACTCTGTGTGGATCCTGACAGCATGAAGGAACTCCATGGCGCGAGGGATGACAACAAAAACAAAAACAACAACAACATTTGCCGACTGTCCGGCGGCACAAGGTTTTTTGTGGGTTTTGCGTGGGTGTGGGACGGTTCAGGGTTTTTGTGTGGCTTTTGGGTGGGTCTGTTGCCCGGGCCGTGCTTCGTGGTCGGCGCGGGAATAGGTGGGTTTTGTTGGGTATTTGGGGATCTTGTCTGAGTTTCGTGCGGGTGTTGGGACGGGTGTTGCATGGTGTTTGCGTGGGTTTTGTGCAGGTGTTGTATCGGTTTCGTGTGCGCTTTTCCAAGGGTTTTGTGTGGCGTTCGTATGGGCTTTGGGAGGGTTTTGTGTTGGTATTCTGTGGGCTTTGTGGGGGGGGGGGTTGTTTTGGTGTTGGCTGGCTTTTGCATGTGCGTCTTGTGTGGGTTTGCTTTGGTTATTGGATGGGTTTTGGGTCTCCCCACTCCACACCCCACACTCAACACTCCATACTCCAAGACACGCGCATACACACAATCACACACACCCCCCCACCCCCCCACCCCCCACCCGCTCCCCCACCCGCTCCCCCACCCCCAACCCACATTACCCAACACGCAACACGCAAAGCGCAACATGCGACACGCATCCCCACTCCCCACTCCCCCAGCGCCAGCTCAAAGGGCTCCAGGGCAAACATATAATCCACATCAAACATATGAAACCCAGTCATCAAAATCCCACATATTTCAATCGTCCAAATCAAGGGATCATGTCACCACTCATTCCGGCAACCGCAGCAGTCGGCAGAATGAGCCGGAGGCTGTAAAGTACAGAACCTTAGCACGAGGGAGGACCCAAAGAGCCACCGACCCTTTAATTCGTTACACGCTTGCCCCCTAATTCGAATATAGACATTTATTATTTGCATCTATTCTGGGGTTGAATTCCACTCTGGGACAGCCTTAAATACTCGACGCCACCAGCATTGCTATGGCGTTAGTAAAGCCGAAACAGTTGTTACTTTCTTTCTTTTTTTCTTCTGTTGACTAAAAGTAGGTGCTGCGCTGCTGCGTACTTGTTGCCAAAACGGCCCTCCGTACCACTGCTAAATCCAAACAAAAGACCAGGTGGACATTTACTGTCGAAGAAGGTTGATAATGGGCTTGGAATTGGAGCAAAAAGGCCATCGTGACATGTTTGGGTTTGTGCAGTAATTAAGTAGATCTTTAAGCCTAAGGTTCAACTTCGGCTTGCTGTCTTAGACTTGCACATTAAATCTGAGATTCAATCCCCAAGTTGAGTGACACCTGACCAAAACCGTTGTCAACGGAGTCACCCAAAATCACGAACAGCCAAAAGAGCGTCCGCACCTATTCATGTTTTGATTGTTGCTCAGTTGAGCCAAGTAGCTGAGCAATTGCTGTCCGGGCTCATTCCCAGGCTGAGAGACGTGGAGAACCAGCGGGTACGCAATATATCCTGGGCTGTCAAACCAAGTGGGTCCCTTGCCATCATTGTTGGCTTTGCGGTCCGGCAAATTCAAAAGTTAATGCTTGAAAAACATGCAAACTCGGCCACTGCTTCACCCAACTTCCTACATGTGCCGGTGGAGCTTGGGAATTGTCCTTTCGAAGTCCAAGCAAACAAGCGCCGCACCGATCCACCGCGCCTGCAGCTCTTGATAGTCGTCCGCCTCGTTCCGCAGGTATACGCCATCCCAATCCTCAAATGCATTCTGCAAACTCAAACTGGCAAATCGGGCAATACATTCGCCATGGCCACATGCAGCGGTGTTCTAAACCCAATGCTTGCAGCCGAAGAGAAATATCAAGCCCCTTTCGCGAAGCTGTCGCGGCTTGAGAGACTTCTTTCGCGTGAGGTTTTGATGAGGCAAAGGCTTCCGCGGCGTATTCGCGGACTGAGACATGGGGTCGATGTCCGTTTTAGCTTTGGCGGACACAGGACAACTACATGACAACTACAAGTTGCTTGTCTTGCGAAAGTGCGCTAGCTTGAGCTGACTGGAACATGATTGGCGACACGCGGGAACATAGGATCAAGGCAGCATGGTTTAGACTCCGGGCTAAATTCAATCACTGGCAAATTTTGTCGGAATTCCTGGCGAATCGTGAAACTCGGCAAAAGCTTTGCAAAACATGACCCATGAGTGCAAGCAAGGGTCTGCCCTAAGCCCTACCACTTCGCGAACCTTTCGCGAGCTATGCCGTGTATATATATATACATATATATATATATATATGTATCTATATATATATATATTATGTTATCGCTTTCGCGAGCCTGAAAAGCGGCCAAGTTAATTCGGAGAAGGCGAACATGATATTGCCTCGCAAATACAACTTGCAAATCGAGGTTCCGTAAAACACTGCTGTGAAAAGCACGGCTTTCCGACACTCCCACGCCTGATTCTTTGTCGGCACGAGTTCACAGTGCTTAGTATTCGCGCGCATCCGTGAACTTGTCGAATGTGGGCCAACACAAGCCAACGCTGTTGATTCAGACCCCAGTATTTCTGCAACCCCGCATCGCAAGCCCTCTTGCAATCATCTGCGAAAACATTGGTGTTCGCGTGTTTGGCAGAAGAATCGGAAAGCCCTCACTTTTTGTTCCACACTAATTGCATTGACATGGTAAAACCGCAAAATCAAACTTGTCTCGGCCTGAAGCAGCAAGGTCTAGACGAACTGGATGTCTGCGAACCAGCGGAGCAAACCACAAGAAACATGACTTTCTATCTGCGCACACTCGACGGGAATCCTCGCGAAACGATACCATTCCTGTCGCAATCAGCGGTTGGCCCCGAGGAACTGACTTGAAGCGGATGGAAAATATCATTTGACACAAGCCGTCATTCGAAGAGTGCCAACCCCCCCCCGGTTGACCCAACAGCTTGTTTCTTACATGCTAACGACGGTGTATTCTATGATCTGTCTGGATCATCTTCACCAATCATTGTGCGCAATGAGCCTTTCGCACAAACTCATACAAACGCGGCTTTCTGAGTGTTTGCTTTGTCAATTGCCGCCACCAGGGATGCCGTGAGATGTTGTCAATTGGCATGGCCTGCATGATTTTCCGGTTGCAGTCCAGCCTCTATTGCCGGAGAATCTTCTAGATTCTACACTATGTTATGTGACATCTTGCTCAAGAATCAATAGTGTGCACCTAATCTGTAAATCAGGAGCCTTTGCATCCTGGTCAAATGCCATGAACATATTGTAATGAAGAAGCAGTACCTTAATGTTTGCACAGCATAGAGCAAGTACTTGGTTGCAACTCAAGCTTCTTGAGAACAAAACAGGATGTCTACAAAAGTTGGCTTCCTGGAATCATGTGCCACTCATCTGTCAGAAACTGTTTGTTATTTGTAAAACAAACAGCCAACTCATACTGTAAAACGAGGGCCCACGAGACGTCTCTCTCTCTCTCTCTCTTGCTCGCATCGTCATTGTCAATATTCCTTACACTTTGACCTCCGCCAAAGTCTCAGCCAAGGCTCCAAACAATGGTTGTCGACTGAGGCCACTTCTTCCCACTCGTTCGCGATTGAGGTATCAAGGCTTGCACCGTCCTCAGTGGCTCAGCACCAGGCAAACAACCCGGTTCAGGCATTTTTGCCCAGCATTGTTTCGCTCCCAACTAAGCGCGCTCGCACAATGTGAGAGAGCAAACAGCCGATGCATCAACGCAGCACTGACGGAGACACGGTTCAATCTCAAATTGGATGTAGTTCCTTGGCTGTCAGTCCAGTGTTCGCCAGCTGTGTATCTCAAAATGCAATCTGAGTTTTGAGGCCTTCTGCTTGGGTTGTGTGTGACATGATGCAGCGGCAATGCAGTGCCTGATGAAATCGGGGGGCTGCTTTTGGTGAGGATTCCCTTCATGGGGAGAAAGCTGTTGACTCGTGGGCTTGCCGCATCCAACTGATTCAGCCGGGCGGCGATACGGCACCTTCTGGGCTCCATGTCCAATTGCTCACCTCAAAGGACTCTCCCAAACGACTTGAAACAACGCATCTCCTGTCAGTATTACGCATCACGATGGACACTTTTGGACGGCACAGAAGGCAAGAAACCAAGTCTGGCCTGCTATTGTGTGATGCGGCAGTCGTGTTTTTGCATCATTCCAAGCACAGGATTCAATGACACGACACCACCATGCCAAATCGATCGCTCAATAATGACATGTAACACTTGCACCTTCGAACAACACATTCTTTTCTAAATCTGCAGTAGCACCCGCATGCCAGAATACGCAAGACATGCTCCAGACTATGTCATTCCAGTATGACCATCAGTGTGCGCCACACTAGGTTTATGTATATTGTCAAAGGAAGATTAGAAGAAACTTCCGTGGCACGGCGTGTAATTGAACGCTAGCTCTCTGACAGATAACAAGCAAAGCAAAAAAACGGAAACATGCGTGCGCCTGTGGCGGGCACACATAATTGTCCGTTGAACGTTAGCCCATTCGCGACGCCTGGTCGGAGCGCGTTCGGAGCGCTCTCGGAGCCAGGACTGTTGGCACTGACACTGAAGCCATGTGCATGTTTCGTGGCACGCAAAAACAATTTCGTGCGGTCATCAGCACTTTAGTATGGTCGCGCGAAGATTGGGTTGCCAAGGTGGCGGGCGCAGAACTTTCGCAACGTTGGGCGCAGAGCGCGCAAGGTCGTGTAGATTTCGTGGCTGCAAACAAATCACCAGGTCAAGTGCAGATTTCGTAACAGGTGCAGCACTTTCGCACGGTCGCGCGCAGATTGCGCAAGGTCGGGTGTGGACTGCATGGCAGCCACCATTGCGAAAGTGTCAAGTGCAGATCTCGCGGCATGCGCAGCTCCTTCGCACGGTCGCGCGCAGATTGTGCAAGGTTGCGCAGGTGTAGATTCGCGGCAATAATTTTCGTGGCGCGCGCAGAACTTTCGCAAATTCAATTGCAAATTGTGTGGTGCGCGCAGCCCTTTCGCACGGTCATGCGCAGATTTTGTGGCAGGCCCAGCACTTTTGCAGGTCGGGCGCAGATTGCGCAAGGTTTCGTTGCAGGCGCAGCACTTTCGCACCGTTGTGCGAAGATTGCGCAAGGTCACCCACAGGTACCGTGGCCGGCGCAGCACATTCGCACAGATTGAGTGCCAAGGCCGGGTGCAGATTTTGCACGGTGCGGATTTCGTGGCAAGCGCAGAATTTTCGCAAGGTCGGGCGCAAATTGCGCAAGGTCGGGTGTAGACTTCGTGGCAGGCGCAGCACTTTCTTAAGGTCAAGTGCAGGTTTCGTTCCAACCGCAGCACTTTCGCACGGTCGCGCACAGATTGTCCTGGCAGGCCCAGGCCTTTTGCAAGGTCGGGCGCAGATTGCGCAAGGCGCATGTCGTGGCAGACATACTTTCGAACGGTCGTTCAAGGATTGCGCAAGGTCGGGTGTAGATTTCGTGGTAGGCGCATACTTGGATTGGCTGTTTTTTTATAGAGAGTTATGTTAGTTATGTAGAATTAAGATTCATAATATAACAAGTTAACTAGACTTATCGCAATTCGTTCTAACTAGTTATAACTATTTATCTGGCTTTTGATTTCACATACTTTTCGTTGTAGGATGTATTGTGTATTTAAGGCGTGTAAAGATTTTTGTGGATCCCACAAATGCTTCACAAGCCAAAAATTCACTTCCAGCTTTGTGTTTCAGAAAGGAAAGCTCATGTTCAAACCCGCATGGGATAGCCAATTGGCTGCGCATGCAATGGGAACAGCCCGAAGGCTTCATGCAGCAAGGACTGGACTGCAACAGCTATAAGGAGGCTCTACGAAACTTGACAAACTGGAACAGCCTTAAAGGCCTCCGAGAATGGTGGGGCTCTTTTTTATTGGTCAAGCAGCAGAGTACAGTTGGCATGGCAGCAAGACTTTGGCTTCGCCTTGGCCTCGCAAGTGGGCAAATGATTGTCGAAGCTGGAATCAACCCTTGGAGTGCCGAGACCCGGCATGTGGCATGCTGCTGGTCCAACTTTTTCACGTGGTCCCAGACCTGGACCATGGTCGCTTTCTCTTGCAAGAGCTCCACATGGAACAGCACCTGGGCCACTTGCCAGCTTTGGCTGGTTCCATAAGCGACCACATCGCCTCCATGGACCTGGGCACCATGGGCCAAGCGAAGGCAGCTGGCTAGCTTTGCCGACTGCAGCTGGCCTTGGACAAACTGGGCCAACATCGCCAGCTCTTTGGGCGTAGCTGGCCTGGACTTCAAGAAAACGACAGTTTCTGGAAACAGGCCTGGCTCTTGAAGGGTGGCTATCTCCTTGGCCAGGACTTGTTGGAGCAAGTTGGTCTCGAAGTCCTTGGTGTTCTGGAGCTTGGTGGCTAAGCCGCCAATGCCCTTGTGCTTCCTTTCTGGAGCGAAGCAATTGGGCAGGTGGCCAAGCCGCTCCAGGATGTCAGGCATATGGAGGAGCCAATGCCACTTGGGTATCAGTTTCCCCAAACCCGGCAGCTTGGTACGACTGGATGGCTTCCTCGCATGCCTGGAGCAAGCTGCTTCTGGTTGTAGCTCCACTTTGGGCTCCTCCGTGGATCTGGTCGATGAGAGTGGCCATGGCCAGCTGAGCCTCTGGTTGTTCTTGTGCTTTTGGACTTGCTTTTGGCTGAAGATGGCCTCCAAGTTGCCAGCTCTGGTGGCTTTTGGCTGCTTCCAGTGTGGGAAAGCTTGGCGAAGAAACTCCCACACCTGGAAGCCTTCTGTCTGGAAAGCCTCCAGGGTGTGGTACACCACAACTGGTGCCACTCCTTGGAGGACTCCGTGCATATAATCGTGACAAAATTGGCTCACTGGTCGTATTACTTCTCTGGCTCTCAAGGTGGGGTGCAGCAACAAGGCAAATTTGGACCAGGTGAGTCCTGTGGCCTGCTGCCAAATCTGGAAGTCTTTCTTGGAGCAGGTGGCCCTCCTGGCATCCAGTCTCTGGTAGCTGTCAAGGAGCTCCTGGTCTGTCACAAGCCTCAACTGGTCGTACCTTGTGGTGCTGGTGTACTGGCCCTCCTGGTCCTCGTGATCTTTGGCTGCGAAGCTGCGGACGTTGGCACAAAGGGCAACCACACCTGCTTGTGGGCCTGGGCGGCGTTGCCGCTTGGGTCCTTAAGCAAGAACCCACCCAGTGGCTCCACCAATGGGTCCAAAAAGATGGACTCCAGGACCAGTTGGGAAACCCCTGCGTCCAAAGTGGCCACCACACTGGATCTGCAGACGCACATAGTGAGCCAGAGGTCCTCGTGGCAAAGCTGGTGCTTGAAGTCGTCCATGGTGGCATACAGTGCCCAGCACTTGCGTTCTGCCCTTCCTAGCACACTGCCTGGTATGATTTCATCTGCATACAAAGTCAATCCCCATGGCCGCTCTGGGCTGGATGGGCATTTCTGGTGCTTGGACAGAAGCAGCTCGTGGAAACTGCCTTGTTGGTGGAAGAGCTGGCTCAGGTTGACCAGGAAGCTGCAGTGTGGAACCCTTACCTGGTTTCCATCTGCTTTGGTCAAGGTGCCTTCCCTGATCAATGGGCCCAAGGCTCCACCATGGAAGCTGGCCAGCAGTTGCTGTCTCGCTTCTCTTGGCTTCGAGCTGGAAACTTCTGGCAACCCATGGGCTTCAATTTCTTTAACAATGGCTTCGAGGAGAGCTTGGGAATGCGCAGGTAGTCTGCTTTGGAATTTGAGCAGTCTGCTCAATTTGGCTCTCTTGGTGGTCGGCTGGGCCACGTCATGGCTGGAGCTCATGGTCCAGTGGAGAAAGCTGGTTATCTGGAAACATGCAAGGCTGGACTGTGCAGCACACATTCAAGTTTGTTTTGGCTTTACAATATTTTGAATCTTTATGGTGCATATGCCATGAAACGTTGAAGCATCGATGTGTACTTTCGTTTGCAAGCTTAAGGCTCAAGCTTAAGGCTCGGAACGAATTTTGTAGCTGATAATTGTATAAAGCTATTGCTATAAAGGGTTTAGCCACTTGCAGCTGGTGGGTGCACGTGCCGCATATGGGCATGCTAAAGTCCACGGGTCGGTCGATTGGACATACTGGGATTACCCAGCAAAAGCCAAGCATGCAACATGGGACTGCCATCGCAGGCACGACAATCAGAATCCAAGCATGGCACTGCCACTACAGGCACGGCAACGAAGACCATGGGCAATCAGCTTGAGTCTTTTTTACTACTGCATGGCTCTGGTCCCCAGCATGCATTGTGCTTGGCATCACTTTCTGGCTGCCATGTGGGCTCTCCACCGTTCACGCCCATGGAGTCTCACTCCTTGGTACGTGGGCGACCTACACGTGCGACATCCTTTGACGTTCCCACGACAGCGCGGGCAGCCGTAGAGAAGAGCCCCAGCCTGGCCTTTGGCCTTCTTCTTGGCAGTGGCTTTGGCCTTTGGCTTCGGTCCAGGCTTACCCTTGGCTTTCGCCTTGGGTGTCGGCTTGGCCTTGCCTTTAGCTTTGGCCTTGGCTTGGATCTTTGGCTTGGGCTTGGTCTGGGTGTCAGCCGGCTCAGCTGGCTCTCGCCTTTTCCCCTTCCTCTTCTTCAACTGGTTGAAAGTCTGGCGTCGAGGGGGCTTCTCTCCACCTCGCTGGCAGCAGGCTGGGCTCCTCCAGTGGTTGCCTCTGTGGCTGGCTGAGTGGCAGCCTTCGCTGACACTGTAGCTGAAGAAGCAGCTTGGTCAGCCGACTGGTGCCCTGCAGAACCTTCAGGGTTTTCGAAAGGCAGTGCCTGGCCAGACCCGCGGGTGGAGAAGGGAAAAGCCAGCTGCTGCCCTGCGCTGGCCTGGCTCGCAAACTTCTGGTCGGGAGGCTGCAGGAAATGGATCTGCGGCTGCTCGGGCCGAAGCACTTGGGCGAAACGGCCCAGCAGCCCGTTCAGCAGGAGGTTTACATCCGCAGCGCCTACGTCAGCTTGGACAGCTTTAGCTTGGGCCTGTGGTGTCGCAACTGGTCGTGCTTCCTGGTGGAGGAGCTTGTTGTTGCCGCGCATGGCAACTTTCTTCATCCAGTGGGACAGCTCTGGTGAGCGTCCAGCTGGTCCTTCACCAGGGTAAGCCCTCTGCAAGAAGGATGGGTCCAGCTGCGTTGGGTCGTTGGGGTACGAACTCAGTCCTTGGCTGGCTTGGCTGGGCTTCGAAAATGCTGCGAAAATCAACCACCAAAGCATGGATGGCGTGGGCGCTCATCTCGGGACTGCCTTTGGCATGGCTCTGCTGGACAACCAAGGCCACCGCTTGGTGAATCGTTCCTTCCTTCATTCAGGCTTCGGAGCCCGAGCTGGGCCAGCCTTTTGGCTACCACTGCCAACTGGCTGGTCGCCTTGGGTGGTTGCTTGGGCCAGCTGGTTCCAATCTTCCTGTGTGAGGTAGGCTGGAAGGTTGGCCATTCTCTGGCCCGCGACAACGAGCTTGTGGCCAGTGGTGTGGTTGCTGTGGCACTGCTCCACAGTGGCTGTCAGCTTGGCCTTGAAGGCGTCTGGCAGACTGCTCTGGTCGATCTTCTCGAGCATGGCCACGATGGCCTCTGTGCTCCAATGCTGGAAAGCTTGGAGCTTCTGGGCCAAGGAGTCACACATGGTTGCCACGATCTGGGCACCAGGCTTCAAAGTGGCAAGCTTCTCTAGATGGTCGACCTCAGCGACCCAGTGCTGGGCCATCGTGGACAGCCACTTCTGGGCTCACGCACCCTGGTGGGCTTCTGGACCAGCCAAAATAGCTATATGTGAGATCGCACGCTTGGCATGGACGCCTCATTCTCAAGTCTCTACTACTACAACATTTTACTATATTTATGAAAACAAGCATAACGTACAATGTGACTACTTCTGTTAGATTTCATTTAGAAGCACATATACAAAAAATCAACATATTAAAGGAGACACATCCACAAATATATCGCACAGCCTCGTGGGCTTCATGCACTGAAAGAAGTGGTACAGCCACGATGGGCTCTGCAAATTTTTCACAATTGCTGCAAGAAGCTCTTTTTTAATACTCTCGCAGCCTGGCGGGTCATGGGTCATGGTAGCCCCTGAAGAGGTTGCGGAAATGGGGCTCGCCGGTGTACCTGGGCGACAAGTGGTGAAGTTTTGAGTGGCTTGAGATGGAGCCTCGTTCGTGGCTGGGGAAAGAGCCCCATGCATGTGGGTGCACAATTATAGAGCCCCTTGTGGCTCCGGCTGTGGTGGAGCCCACTGTGGCTGTAGTTATATGGCCTAGATGGCTGTGGTATTAAAATGAGAGAAACGTGGGGGATATAGGTGTATTCGAATTATAAAGCTGACACCCGAAACTTTAAACACTAAGGTTTTAAACCATGTACCAAGCAAACCTTAAGCCCATGGACCCTCAACCCTCAAACACCAAAATACTCAACCCCAACTCTAAAACTGTGTTTGCGGCTTCGCCAGTATCAAATCTACAATTCATGCCGTTAGGTGGGACAGCCATGGTGGCTCTGTGGACAGAAAATGGCACAGCCATGATGGCTCCAATGCAGAAGAAATGGTACAGCCAAGTGGCTCCAATGCTTGCCAAGGTGCCAGCGAAGGAGATCCTGGCACCTGGTCCAATCCTGGGCTTGGTACCCAGCAGAACCACTCCACTTTGTTCTTCCAGGTTGGCTTCCCATCGGCACCCTGGGCGTCCTGGTGCTGCATCTGCTGGAGATATTGCTCGCACAGCTGGGTGCAGCGGTCCCACTGGGACCTTTGGTAGGCCGCCAGAAGCTGCATTGCCTTGAGCTTCTGGTGGTACTCTGGCTGCAAATAGAGGCGGGCGCTCCGTAGGCTTGGCCTTGGCTGGTGAAACGGGTCTGGCTTTGGCTGCTGCCTTTGGTGGGGTTACTGGTGCGGCCGAAGCTTGGGGTTGTGTCTGGAGGAGTGGCACATGTGGCGCCCTCGGCTGCGGAACCCGTGCTGGCACTGGCTGGCTGGCGGCAGGGGACTTGGAAGTAAGTCCCTGTAGTGGCTTCTCCACCTTGGTCTCCGCTGGCTCGGCCTTGGGCAGAGGCTGCTGGTGTAGGTGGCTGGGGGCTGCTGCCCCTGGCTTGGCCACTTGCTGGATCGGCATGGACGGATGACCTTGGCTGGGGTGCTGGAATGGCTGTGGAGGAGCCATGCCTGCCTGGCCGAAGAACTGCGGCAGCTGTGGCGCACTGGTGGTGGGATCATGTGGGGGCATGGTGGTAGTATGGGCTGGATTCCACCAGCAGGATGGACCATTGGAAGTGGTGGGAAGGGTTGGGTAGCAAGAAAGGCATGGCCTGCATAGCTGGAAGTGGTTGCTGGAAATGGAATTGGATTGGAGGCTGGGCATGTGATGGGTGAAATAGGAAAGGCTGGGCCGGCTGGGGCAAGGTCGGCTGGGGCTTGGCTGTTTGTTGCGGTGGTGGCTGCATCCTCGCCTTCTTGGTTGGAGCTCGGCTGGGCAGGCTTGGCTCCTGCTCTGGCTGGGCTTGGGCTTGGAGAAGCCTGGCCAGGGTTTCCTCATCCTGGAGCCTGGTCATGATCTCGTACGCGCCAGATTGCTGGTCCTCCCTGCGCATCTGGTCTAGCTCGATGGCTTGGGCTTCCCTGGGCCAGCTGGGCATTGGTGGATGGCTGATGTCTTCTGGCTGGGACGCGGAGGCTTGGGGGTGCTGACTGGTGGCTGCTGCGGCTTGGCCGCCGGCATGTAGCGGGCACTCCTGGCCATCCACGTGGGTCGCCACGGAACCTGGCGACAACTCGCCAGAAATATGAGAAAATATGGTGCGGTTGGAGTCAGATTTGGCCGACTCCGACTTGGCGTCGATATCCATGGCTCGGTCTCGACGCTGAGTGCTACTTGATTTGAGATGTTGTTAGGTCCTTTTATTTTTATTAATGCCTCCTAATTCTAAACTCAGCTGCTGGTTTTAATCCAGGGACTTTGGAATTTAAATTCAGCGGCTGAATTTAATATGTTTTTGATTTTTAATTCAGCTGCTGAATTTAATTCATATATATTGGATTTTAAATTCAGCTGCTGAATTTAATTTATGGACATTATATTTTAAATAAGCTGTGTTGAATCTACGTTGCGTGGTGTTGATGTTAAACTCACCCTCTGCTGTTTAATGTGAAGACGTTAATTCCAACGAGATATCTGATATTTTTCCTCGGATTAGTCTGCAGTTGTCATTGCAGCATGTGCATTGAGATTCGTGT
The DNA here is from genome assembly GCA_963377175.1 of Effrenium voratum. Taxonomy (NCBI): domain Eukaryota; class Dinophyceae; order Suessiales; family Symbiodiniaceae; genus Effrenium; species Effrenium voratum. The sequence goes on from CAUJNA010001513.1 coordinate 754,369, forward strand.
GGAACAGAAAATATAGGCTAATTTGTGTCATTGGAGACTTGACTGTTCTTGTGCCTACTTCGATTGCGACTAGAATTCTTGTGTACATTTGATGGAGGACAGCTTGAGCCTTGGACGTGAAACCCTGAACTTTCTAAACCCTAAAGACCCTTAACCGTAAACGCCCTGATCCTTGACAATACTGCAACCTAACCTCGCTGCTGCCTAGAAAGCCCTAAACATCCAGAACCCTATACACGAAACCCCTACTTGAACAGCCACACATGGGCTCCATACTGGCACAGCATTACATCCCTGTGGAACAGCCACACATGGGCTCCCATGCAGAACGAAAATGAAGCTGTGTTGGACCTTTTCTTTTGTTCAAATATGTTTCCAAAAACATCTAGGTCTCGGGGATCCATGGTGACACTCCGAATGTAATGCTCAAGGACAGGGCCCCTGTGGTTGATGATGCTATTGGTGAATCTGGCTCAAGTATATGTGCCTGCCCTGCCATCTGCCCCAGAGGATGTCGAAATGATATGTTATGTCTGGAGCCGAGAAATCTAGGTACCAGGCTCCTCACTGTCAGCCACTGGAGTGGGCTCGGTTTGGCCAGAAATGGACTCGGTTGTCGTGACTGTGATTGTTGGTGGCGGCTTGGAGGGAGGGGTGCTCATGGGAGCCATGGTCAGGATCCTTGGTAATCCATGGAAGGCGTGGCAGCGTGTGTGCCATGTCTACGGTCTGGGAAAATGTAAACCAAGAGCGCAATAGCCGCCAGCTTGCGCATGATTGATAGCTCAAGGAGTTGGGACGAATGTATGATTTTGGTGCTGGGAAGCACCGTCGCAATGTTCCAATGTAATGCAAAAAAAATGTAGTTCTGCGACATGGTACAGCCACATTTTGGGCTCACTGCAACATGAAAACTTGCTTCTTGGTACAGCCACATGTTGGGCTCGACGGCCTCTGGGAACAAAGCATGGAACAAGACAACTGGAACAGCCACTAGCACTCTGCAAGCATGCAAACGTTTTTTTCCATCCATCATAAAAACATAGCTCCTCCTGGCTGCTTGCGTGGGCTCCTATGGGCTCATGGCTTTTGGGAGATGCAATCCTTTGGGGAAGCTCCCGAACCATGGTGCCTGGCATTTCTGGCAAACACGGTAGTGGCTGGCCTTCCTCAAATAAATGGAGGATGGGCACCCTTTGGTCTGGCATCGGATCTGCCAGCGCCAGGTCCTGGAAATGGCCCGTCATGGTGTCCTGGCTCATGGCTGGCTTCTTGTTGGGGGCCTCGCCGACGCTGGGCTTCTTCTGGGCCCTGTGGCTGGCAACCTTCATGGCGGCCTTGGTCTTGGGAGCCATGGCTGTATCTGGAGGAGAGCCAGGTGGGATTGCTTGAGCACTTGGGTCGCAAAGTGAAAACATGCAGCATGGTGGTTCGATTGGATGGTAGCATGATGGGTCAGCCTACACTGTGGCTCTGGAGGACAAATCTGCTTCCTGGAACAGCCACATGGGCTCACTGCGTTGAATTTCTTCCTAGAACAGCCACCATGGGCTCACTGCATGGAACAGCCATCGAGGCTCTGCAGACAGGAAGAATGGAACAGCCACTGGGGCTCTGCAGCGCACATGCGTGGGCTCAGCAAAAAAATGTTTTCCGTCAGACAAGCTTCTCTTCCGATCTGGCCACTCTGGGCCTCTACACCAACTGGAGTCCGTCAGGGAACATGTCCCACCAAGCCGCCCCACACATGCAGCACCGACGGATTTCGCGGCGCGAAGAAAAATCGGACTCCGGCAGCCCTTGGTCGCGCATGTGATCTTCCAGTGGTCGACGACTGGTGCTGCTCCATCCTGGCTGCAACTGGCTTCTTCAAGGGCTTGGCCTTGGCCTTGGTGGCAGTATTCATTGCCTTGAGGGGGGCATGGGCGTGGGCCTTCATCACCTTGTTCTGGGAGCCCATGGCTTGCGATTGGTCTGGCACCGAAGCGGGGAGGGGATCGCTGGAACGCTGCAGCTGGGACGCGGACACAACTGAGGAAAGTGTGTTGGGCGAACCTGGGGATGCTAGTGCTGGGACAGCCACGGAAAGTTCCACGAAATGTATGATTTTGGTGCTGGGAAGCACCGTCGCAATGTTCCAATGTAATACAAAAAAAAGTAGTTCTGCGACATGGTACAGCCACATTTTGGGCTCACTGCAACATGAAAACTGGCTTCTTGGTACAGCCACATGTTGGGCTCGACGGCCTCTGGGAACAAAGCATGGAACAAGACAACTGGAACAGCCACTAGGGCTCTGCAAGCATGCAAACGTTTTTTTCCATCCATCATAAAAACATAGCTTCTCCTGGCTGCTTGCATGGGCTCCTATGGGCTCATGGCTTTTGGGAGATGCAATCCTTTGGGGAAGCTCCCGAACCATGGCGCCTCGCATTTCTGGCAAACATGGTGGTGGCTGGCCTTCCTCAAATAAATGCAGAGGATGGGCACCCTTTGGTCTGGCATCGGATCTGCCAGTGCCAGAGGACGTCTGGAGCGTCCTGGAAATGGCCCGTCATGGTGTCCTGGCTCATGGCTGGCTTCTTCTTGGGGGCCTCGCCGACGCTGGGCTTCTTCTGGACCTTGTGGCTGGCAACCTTCATGGCGGCCTTGGTCTTGGGAGCCATGGCTGTATCTGGAGGAGAGCCAGGTGGGATTGCTTGAGCACTTGGGTCGCAAAGTGAAAAACATGCAGCATGGTGGTCGTTTGGATGGTAGCATGATGGGTCAGCCTATACACTGTGGCTCTGGAGGACAAATCTGCTTCCTGGAGCAGCCACATGGGCTCACTGCATGGAATTGCTTCCTAGAACAGCCGCCATGGGCTCATTGCATGCAACTGCACACTTTCACTGGAACAGCCATCGAGGCTCTGCAGACACGACGAATGGAACAGCTACTGGGTCTCTGCAGCGCGGAAACTGAGATGCAACACGATTGATTTTTGTCCGAAAACTCCTTGAGCATCGTCTGCTGTGTCGGTGATTGCATGCCATGTGGCATGCTCTGGATCATGATGGACTCCCAGATGGCTCAGCTGGTTTTCTTCTTCTTGGCTTGGTGCTGGGAAGAAGAGCTCGCGCATGGTTCCTCGGTGCTGTAAAGCAATTGGTCGTGGACGGCAACATGGTGGCTATTGGTCAAGCACGGGATGCGGATCCCGTCCTCCAGCACATAGCTGTGCACCAGGTTGGCTTCCTCGGCCTTGGCTGCTGGCTTGGCCCACCAATATGGGACAAGGCACCCTGGGTCCTCGCCCTGGAAAGATGTGTTCTGTCGCCAGCTGGTGATGACCCAATGACTTCCAGCATGCTGGATTGCAAGTTTGGGGGGCGCACCTGGCCCCTTGTGCTTGGCGACCTGCCCCAATGGGATAAGCTTGATGGCGTTCTTTTTCTTGGCTTTGAGGCTGAACAGGCCTTGTGGACTGTGGACGAAAGCCACGTCCTCATGGTCCACCTCATGATTGGCAATGGCCGAATGCAAGGCCATGGCAACTTTCGATTTCTGGAGCTCGTCCTGGATCATCCTTTGCAAGCTCCGGCGGGCAAACCTTGGTCTGGGCGACTTTGGCTGGTCTCCATTTCCTCAAACGCTCCAGTGGCACTTGGACAGATTCGTCCGCCTGGAAGATAGGCTGGTGCCTCATCGTCGCGTGGGAGTCGTCCATGGACTCCAGCACGAACACCTTGGGACCATGGTCTGCGGAGTTGGTGTACCTGGGCAGGCTAGTATATCGCTGTACGTAAACCCGAAAAGATCTGTGTCTATATATATATATATATGTCCGCACTTATATTGCTGCGAGCAAGCTGCATATTGCCCAACTCCATGCGGTTATTCTGCAACAAGGCTATTGCCTTTGGGCTGGCATCCAGCACGCTGGTGACTCCCTGGCTGCTGGCAGGCTCTGGCTTCTTCGCCTGGGCTGCAGTCCCTGCAGAATCTTGGATCTCGTTGGTGAAAGCTTGGAGGATTTCTTCCAAGCTGGCCCACTGCTTGGCCTCCCTTCCCTGCTTCTGCTTGGAGCAGAGGAAGAGGGTGGTTCGCACTGCCATCCGGCCGAAAGCTTTCTGGAGCACAGCTTCTGGCCTGGCCTTCATGGCCTTCATCTGCTGCTGCACTCTCCAAGCGTCCTGAAGCATGGCTTCTGCCTGCTGGACTGCAGGCAGCATCTGGCTCGTTTTCAGTCGCTGGATGTCTGACTGGGTCAAGATCTTGGCAAAGCCATCCTGCGACTTTGGGGACGTGAGCATGGTAGCCCACAGACTGATGCGTATCATTGGATAGATCTGTGTGGCCACACGGAAGTCCAAAGTGGAAAGCAGTTGCATGGTCTCTGTGCCAATCTGCAAACTGGCATTGAAGGATTTGGAGAAGCCATTCAAAAAGTGTAAAAATGGAAAGCCTGGCGACCCGCCTCCAAACTTCTGCACAAACATGGCAATGCTGGGGATAGATCTTTGGCAGCTGGTGCTGGCCTGGCTTACCTTCCCGATCGCCTGCTGCATGGTGAGGCCTTGGTCGAAAGCTGTGGCCAGCTGGAGTGCTACCTCCAGCTCGTTGGCTTGCTTCATGATGGCATTGGTGCTGTTCATGGCAAGCTCGATGAAGGATGGCAGGTGTGGCATGGCCTCCTCCACCTGGGCCGAGATGACGCACCACGTCCAGCCTTTCTGGATCGTCTCCTGCGTGGGGTCCTTATCCTTCTGCACTATGGCGTGGGTACCCTCTGGCCCCTCGATGCCGTGCTGGAGGCATCGCAGGAAGGCGATGGTGTGGCTGGCCGACAGGGTGAGGAAACCTGGCAGGCAAGAATATACTTATATTTTACGTTTGGCACGACGTGGGTGTTCATATACATGTGGGAATGACAGAAAACTTGATGAAAGTCGAGTGGCCCTCTTGGCCAGTCAGTGGTGCTAAGTGGCCGTTGGAGTTGCTCACCAGCTCCTGGTTGGCGGCCAGCTGGGCACCACGCTTCTCCTCCTGGGTGGCGAGCTGGCAGCATATGGTCGTGCCGTCCAGAATGGATCGCTTGAAGCCTAGCATCCTTTCTGCCAGCAATCATGGTACCCCACCATGCCCCCACCTCTGTTAGCCGGGTGGCACAGAAGTTGGGATGGCAGCAACACCTGGTCGTGGGCCAAGCCATGGGCTCGGAGAAGCTGGAGCACGGCCTCCACTTTGTTGTTAAACCCGAGACCCTAAAAACGTGATACAACTGGGCGCTGCATGGAACAGCCAGACGGGGCTCGGAAGCACACGACTGCACGCGATGCATTTTTCTTCTGGGAGCAGCCGCTGCAGTCTATAGAGTCTGGCATGGTGTTCATGCCTTTGTTTTCTTCACATATGGTCGCTTGCTTTGCTGGGTGGCCTGGGCCGAGTCCTCTCGCAAGTGGATGATGACAGCCTCCAGTTGGGTGGCTTCCAGCTCGACAGCCAGGTCGGTGCTTCTCGGCCTGCGTCCATGGATCAACACTTCCACTGGGGTGGAACCTACCTGGATGGTGACCACTTCTGGCATGGCGATGCGGGATGCTTTCCTCTTCTTGGGTGGCGTCGATGGATTTGCAGGGCCATCGTCGAACAGCTGGGCCTGCTCTCCATCGTCTGGCGCGCCTGGGTCGCGCACGTGGTCCAACTGATGGTTTCTGGCCTGGACCAGTTCCCGCAGGCTAGAGCTGGCATGGATGCTGCTGTTCCTGGCCACCCTGCCTCCTGTCATGAGCTGGATTATGGATTGACAGGTTGCCTTCACCCGCAAGTAAGACTTGCCATTGGTGGGCCCTACCAAAATGTAGTCATTGGGTATGGTGACTGCTCGCTCGTCTCGGTATTGGAGCACCACCTTCTGGCTTATGGTAACCATGGCTGGCCTGTGCCTTCAGTGGGGCTGTGAGTTGCAGGGGCTTGCTTCTGGTCCCTGGCAGCAAAATATGCAATGCAAGATGGAAACAAAGCCTGGGACAGCCACATGGCTCCACATGCTGTCTTGGTGAAGAATGGAAAATGCTTATTATCGATCATTTCGTTTTCAATTTTCATCCTTCGTGGCTAAAAAACAAAAAAGGATCAATACATTTCGGCTATGCCTATGACTCCTTTCTGGCACTGGAAGAAAACATTATAATCATTTTGTAGAATAGCAGGACGACTTTCCATCCAAAAAGAGAAATCGTGTGGGCAGAATAAAAAAGTGTTACATCCCGAACAGAAATTCGTTTTTGTTTCAGCTTGGGCTACATATACATTCACCTTGAACACAAGTGTTGCCCTGGTGTATTTTTTTTATTATTTGTTTACACAAAAAATATAACTAGTTAGCGAAAGTGTTTATCTTATACCGAGTTAGCTAAAAAACTATTCTTTTTATTTACTCCTTTTAATCCTGTGTATATTTTATGCATACTTATATATTGTTGTCACTTACATGTAACTTGTTAACACATACTTATATTCCTTTATTAACTGCTTATGATGTTCAGATAACACCATAACTCTCTATAAAAAAAACAGCCAATCTAAGTATTTTGTGGTAGGCGCAACACTCTTGCAAGGCCAGGCGCAGATTTCTTTCGGAGACAAAGCGAAACACATAGACACAGAATAGACAGATAGACGCATAGATAGAAAGAAAGCTAGATCTCAGAGGGGTACGTTTCGTGAGCTCCCGTCGGGCCTCCCCCCGCCAGAAAAAAAAATGAATAATTAAGACTCGAGAAGGGAAGGTACAAACGAACAAGTTAGCCTGTGTTCTAGGATAGTGAAGTAACACCCGAAAAGTTAGCGTTAGCTTGTGTTTTCAGGATAGTGAAGTAACACTCGAAAAGTTAACTGTTTGTTAGGAACGTGAAGTAAGAGCTGAGCAGTTGGCACAAGAAGTTGGCAGGTGAAGCAATTCTCTAGTAGTTGGCATAAGAAGTTGGCAGGTGAAGTATTGCATAAAAGTTGGCCTGAGAAGTAACTCTGACAGTTAGCATTGGCAGGAGAAGTGGGCAGGTGAAATTTGCAGCCGCTCTTAGAAGACGAACCCTTCGCAGAAAGACAGAAAGAACAACAAACATAAGGAAATGAAGAAATAATAGAAATAAAGATATAACAAAATATGTGTTTTGTGTACTGTTGCTAAAAAACGAAGCAATAGAAGCAACAAATAAATAGAAATTAATACATACACAAATACATGATGAAACAACAAAAGAAAACTTGCGAGACACCAAGCAAGAAATAACAAACAAAATAAAGAACAAACAGAAATGATGAAACACACAAATAACTAAGGAAACAAACGGGAAACAAAAACAACAACAAAAGAAAGCAAGTAAGAAACAAAGAACGGAATAAAGAAAGAGATGCGTAAACAACGTAATGACAGAAGGACATAATGGAATAGACAACGCCGAGGACTAACCGCAAGAAGATAATCATGACGAAACAACAGGGACACATAACTATAGATTTTGTATCTATCGAAACTTTCGCCCGCCGGCTTCGCTGCTTTATATTTGGAGAATCAGAACATGGCCACGTCAGGTAAACATGACAGACAGCAAATGAGGAACGGCCCGAAAGCTCATGGTGTCGGGAGCCGATCCGTGTGTCATCCGTCATGTGTCCAAACAACGCCAGGTTACTACGAACTCTGTGGTGGTGCCTTGGCCATTCACGCCCAAGGGCTCCGTCTTGAGGCCGTAAGTCATCTGGCAGTCTGCTTACGGGTACTTGCTAAATCTTAGTTGTAAAGGTTCTTCAAATCAAGCTGGGACGGGGGGTTGCCGGGCGTGATGGGTTTTTAAGCCGCACGGCAGCAGAAATGTGCGTTTACAACCAGGACTCAATATAATTCCTGGATCATGATTTATTCCAGTGCTCAAGCAGGCAGTCGGGCAATTGTAGCTTGCTCTTCATCGGCTGTGCAGCTTTGCGCAATGACCGCAATGACCTGGCCTGCAGGTTGTTGTTGACCTGCACAACAAAGTCCTGATGTCCACCACAGTACCTCAGTTCGGACACTATCCAGCAGTCCCACAACAAATGCAGCAAAGCTTGCGTACTCACCGTCGTACTCCTCTGCCAGGCAATCTGTGTTGTGAGACAGGTCGTAGACAAAATCGTGGCAAAACTTGATGTCGGTGCCAGCTTCGCCCCACCTCCTCCTAAACCCGTAAACAGTTCCTTCAGTCCTAAAGTCCTGACAATGTCCTAAAGAAGTCCAAGCAAAGCTCCATTGAATCGAAGTCCTGCAAAAGTATTAACTCTTACTAAAGTGCGCATAGTAAAAGCCATCATACAGCTCTAATGAAGGCCGAAACAAGTCTAGAACAAGTTCTACTAAAGCCAGAATGAAGTCTTCAAAGTCATCAATAAACATCGGGCAACGATGTGCCAGGGCGCAGGTTTGCTGGATGGCTTGCAGCGTCTGGAAACTGAAGCACAGAAATGTTCAAAGCTCGCGTCTTCCTGCCGAGTGTGTGCATTTCTGAGTTCCTGAAAGTGCAAAACGCAGGTGCAAAGCCGAAATATATAAAGAAAACATGCTGGTGGCACATCACATCTTGTGGCAAGACAAGCAGCTGTTAGATCTGATAGAAATGGGTGAAGGACCAACACCGGCCAACAGATGTTCCCAAACTGGGTGAATTCTGAATGATTGATGTCAAGCGCAGGCTAACGCAAACAAGTCGCTGCTTCTTCACCTCCAGCATGTCTCTCCCCAGCGGGGCCACCTGAAAGATGTACCTTGAAGCACATCCAAAAAACAACTGGCTGAAAAACCTGACAAAACCTCCGCGAGAATACAACGTAAGAATGCCGGGTAGCTTGCCAGGCTATTTGCTTTTATTCTGATGTGTCTTCTTGTTTTTCTTGTTTGGAACGGTTGGGGAGCCCATCTTCTCAGTTCGCAAAACCTCGAAAGCCCGAACATGTAACGCCCGTAGCAAGGCTGGATTTTCTTAGAAGGCTCCGGAATCCATCAACCCCAGCTTCGAAAACGAAAAGCCTGCAAACACAAATCCAGGGGCTGATGTTCGTGATTCGACTAGCCCAACAGAAACGACCTGACAGTTCGCGCTTGTCCTCTCGCTTGCACTGCGACAGGTATACGCATGCAAGCCGTCACGACTCCAGCTGCAAAATGCCGATCCGCCTACGCTTTCAAACGTCAGCAAAACTCACTAGGAAAGTCCCGAGGTCTTCATTCCTGGACATATACACTCATTTTTTTGTGCCACTTGCTGTTGTCGAATCTGTGTCATTTGCTGGTTTTTGCCCGGGTCCTTGATCCCCTTTGATTAACGCCGCTTGTTGCACTCATTGCGGGCCCAAACGCTTCTATCCACGACTTGTTCTTGTTGTTTGTGTGCAACCCATACAGAACCAAACGGGTGTGGGGTGAGGGCAAAGCCGGACAGTTTCTCGAACACTTCGTGCAGTCATACTGATACTCAATGCAACACCTGACATCACCGGTCAAAAGGACCGTACTTGAAGGATTGGGGCGAAGCAGCTGCCACAGAAATTTGCATGCCACGCCACGCCCACGCCAGGATGGCAATGATAATCAGCAGCAAAAACATTGACCTGACAAGAAATCTGGCATTCGAGAGTTGCTCCGAAGTTTGCTATGCTGCATTGGGCCATAGAGAAGCATCAAAGCCCTTGTTTGAATGGCTTTCGTCGGGCTGCCGCAGGAGTGGCGTTGCTTGTTAGTCCTAAATTTGAACACAGAAGGTTTGGCAGAAGGACGCAATGTCCAAATTATTTCGACATTGCGTCCTTCTGCCAAACTTTCTGCGCTGGGCAGCTTGCCCTCCCGCGGCCTCCGCTTGTACCCTCTGAAACGCTTCCGAAACAAGTCGCTTTTGAGGAGCACGGGTGGGGTGGGGGGGCAAAGTGCTTCAAACCTTGTCCACAGAAAACAACGGACACCGTTGCTTTCCCGCAACTTAAAAGGTCACAAATGATGCTCCAACGCTCAGCGGCAGCTATTTGAGGACTGCCACTTAGATAACACGCGCACCGCTTTGCTCGACCCAAGCAAGCGAAATGCACAAATAGCAACTGTACAGTCCGGAAAGCGATCTGTTTGAAACAGCGATGTTGAAACGTAAGAGGCGTTCAACAAGCCGTTCGGATCTGAAAGCCTTAGGCCTTCGGGCCTTTTCGCCGAAAAAGCCATTCCGTAAGCGTCCGCGTCGGTGCTGCACCGTTTCTGAAATTGTTTCTGAAATTCGTCACCACTACTTTCTCAAACAACGGATGAAATGGTGAGGTGCCTGTTAAGAGCGCTTCCGACCAAGCAGTTTTGAAGTTTGATTTCGCCTTCGTGACACAGGAAACCTACAACTCTGGCAAGTTGAAGGTGCTGGCTACGTCTACAACTACGGCTTGGGCTAATGTGGCGTGCGCAATGCTTTCTCAGAGCTCTTGCGCGGCTTTCGCTTTTTGTACAATGTCAGTACACTGTTTGCAAGAGCCTCCTTCAAAACCCTACTTAACGTCATGCACAAAAGAACAAAACATTCAAATCGTCACCCTTGGCACGGATTCAGAACGCTGCTCATTTGGAATTCATTCAACAAATTGATTTCACTTGGTAAACAGAAGCTGCACTGCTGCTCCCCACCAACCTGCAATACCTGGTACGCCCATCCAGCACCAATATCATCCTAGACCCGATGTTATCCTAGTAGTATGGTCCGCTATGTGCCATTGATCATCTAAAAGGGTTCTGTGGTTGAAGCAAATGCAAACATGGACGCAACCGACCGCCAGCATAACCAAAACTGGGCTGCCCTCAGATCCTACTGAAAGATTAACTTTAGTGGGTTATAGTGGGTTAAATGGAAATCCCCACTGAACCCTAAAAAACTAAAAAGCTAAGGGGATGGCCGGGAGCCACCAAGAAAACATTCCAGCTTGCCCGCTGACTTGTGAGGCCAGGCTGCTCCACTGAGCTGCGGAACTTGCCTCACGGACGCTCAAAATGGCGATGGCCATCAAAACATGTTTGTTGAGTCTTTGCCTGAATTTTTGGTCCGTGGCTTTCAAACCAACCGACAGGCACAACCACTTTGAGGTACCTGAAAACGATCCGCCGCTGTGGATTGCCGTCCAAGCTTGCAGCAACTGTTTGATGGTCAAGTTCAGTTGAAGGCAGCCATTTCAAAGCAAACGTGAAACAGTGACCACGCCAATGTTTGTTGTGCCTTGACTGCCCGTCTTCCACCTCAATGGACCTTTCTTCACCACGGCAACAGCTTGTACCAAACGCACATATCATATAGTCTCACTGCTCATGACGTGAACTTTGGCGGCTGACATAAAAGGCTTCTGGCTCGATGCGTGGCTATTCTTCCACCTTAGGGCGTGGCTGTACTTCACCTTGATGGCTTCAAGATCCTGCGATGCCGACAATCCCCCAGCCCTACGTCCTGGGCAAAGCAGCAATGAGCGATAATAGGTGAAGCCAATAGGTGAAGCGACCAAGCTCTTTGTGCCCTACTGGGTGCATAGCACCGCCAATGTTTAGAGAACCATAGTGATCCACAAAGGTTACCTGCACATTTTGTGACACAATCTTACAATCACAAACTTATTTGAAAAACCGACGCCGCCCGCAGAATATGTCCACTCTGCAAGTCACTGCTGGAGGAGCAAAAGTGAGATTCTCACTCAACGCAATGCAAGGGGCGCCACTGCTGCCGTCTTTCTCGCCAAACAGGCCAAATCGACAGTTAAATGGACCGCCAAACCAACGCAACCAAGCCGCCTTTGCAAGTCGTGTGTAGTTGTGCGTTCGTGTGGGCCTGCAAATGTATATGCGTGCGTGCGTGCGTGCATGCGTGCGGGAATGTTCCACGCACGGGCGTGTTCGTGTTCGTGTTCGTGTTGGTGTTGGTGTTGGTGTTGGTGTTGGTGTTGGTGTTGGTGTTCGTGTGCGTGTGCGTGGGTGTGCGTGTGCGTGTGTGCGCGTGTGCGCGTGTGTGCGTGTGTGCGTGTGTGCGTGTGTGCGTGTGCGCGTGTGCGCGTGTGCGCGTGTGCGCGTGTGCGCGTGTGCGCGTGTGCGCGTGTGGGCGTGTGTGCGTGTGTGCGTGTGTGCGTGTGTGCGTGTGTGCGTGTGTGCGTGTGTGCGTGTGTGCGTGTGTGCGTGTGTGCGTGTGTGCGTGTGTGCGTGTGTGCGTGTGTGCGTGTGTGCGTGTGTGCGTGTGTGCGTGTGTGCGTGCGTGCGTTGCGTGCGTGCGTGCGTGTGTGCGTGTGTGCGTGTGTGCGTGTGTGCGTGTGTGCGTGTGTGCATGTGTGTGTGTTGTGTGTTGTGTGTGTGTGTGTGTGTGTTGGTGTGTGTGTGTGGTGTGTGTGTGTGTGTGTGTGTGTGTGTGTGTGTGTGTGTGTGTGTGTGTGTCTGTGTGTGTGTGTGCGTGTGCGTGTGCGTGTGTTTGTTTGTGTTTGTGTTTGTGTTTGTGTTTGTGTTTTTGTTTGTGTTTGTGTTTGTGTGTGTGTGTGTCTGTGTCTGTGTCTGTGTCTGTGTCTGTGTCTGTGTCTGTCTGTGTGTCTGTGTCTGTGTCTGTGTCTGTGTCTGTGTCTGTGTCTGTGCGGGTGCCGGTGCGCTTGCGGGTACGCGTGCGCATGCGTGCGCATGCGTGCGCGTGCGCGCGTGCTGGTTCGCGCGCAGGTGCGCGCGCGCTCGTGGGCATGCAGCCGCGCGTGCGCGCGACTTCCTCGCCACCTGTGTCTTGGGAAATCGGTGTCTTGGGAAAGTTTTCTTTTCGGGTTCCCACGTTTTTTCGACCCGAACGAGGTCTATGTTGCGTCCGTTTCTCGAACCTTTTTTACAGCGCATGGCGTAGCACCGCTGACAGGGTGCGTTTTGCTGCTGACTGGATGGCAAAGTAACCACCAGCATCAAGGCTGGCCCCGTGACTCATGGTCGTCTTGGAATACTGAACATCAGTGGCAACAGCCAAGAGAAACGCGTGCAAATGGTACTCGGCAGCGCACCCACCCCAAACTTATGCCAGCTACCTTGGGAATTCCATTCGCAATGTGACAGTTCCCGCGCCAAAAGCGCAGCCGGCGCCAAATTGGGCGTCCGACGACGACAGTAGCAAGGTAGGCGGTCACCAGCTGTTTTGCACTGTCCAGGCAACAGCCTGGAGTCGTCGCCAGAACAAGGCGGGTCGTGCAATTACAGATACGTCTGTATGAAATGTCTCACCATGGTCTTCAAGGTTTTGGGATGCGAAGGTTGGGCGAAGGCCGATTTCAAGGTCTTATTTATACGTTTGCGGGAGGCGCAGGTAGATCTGGACTCCATTGCCCAGACACTTTTCGAACCTGGCGCAGCACTGAGACGCAATGAAGTTTATGCAACCACTTGTTCAGAAGGTAGTCCAGCCACTTGTCCCTAGAACTCCTCCAGAGATGGAAGCCATGAGAATTACGTTGGGCTCAGCTGTCACGCTCTTTTCACACGAAATCCCAGATGTCCCGAAAGAGGGCATTCTGTGGGCTCAAGGGCTTTTGCATCTTTTACTGCTGTTTCATTTTTCCGAGCAACTTTGCGCAGTCGCACGCTGCGCGCCTACACGGAAAAGCTTGGTGAAACGCAAGTCCGACCATCGAGCTACACGTGGACGCAGTTTCAAAGTACAAGTAGACTGGAGTCCCAGAACTGTGTACAGACAACCCGCCTTACTGTACGTTGAGCATCTCAAAGAGAGTGGAACCGGATGGCAGTATTTCGACGAATTCAAGAAAATCCTATGCGCAAGCTGAGCTTGCCATTCGATATTGGAGCAGCAAACGCAATTTCCACCCGCTTACCATTGTCAAAATATCGCACTGTGAGAACTACCGCCAGGCCTGAGTTCTTACAACGCAAACCGCTGGGATTCCGCACCACCTCACAAATGAGACGCACGCACACACACACACACACTCAATTGGAAAGGTTTGTTTGCGAAGTCCCCAGGGCGGCGCGTGCGAGGCTTCCAAACTCAATTCGGTGAAGCAACAGCAACAGCAAGTCAGCAAAGAAGGTTTGTCATTTTTGCAGGTACGTGGTTTGAGCGTCCTCAAACCATATCACTGTGCAACAGATGCGTCTTCGTTGGCTGGAGACACCTGAAGCACA
>CAUJNA010001513.1:773547-831047 GCA_963377175.1 Effrenium voratum
CGGACATCAATGCCACCACCACTTCCGACAACCGGTGGCTTGATCTATGGAGAAACGTCATGGACACGGCCAAGACTGACCCGCTGCGAGTTCCCACGCCTAGGGAGTTGGGGGAGCTGGACCCGCTTCCAGCCTTGGACATCTCCAAAATGGAACAGACTAAGGCCATTTTGATGGACCTGGACCCTGCTTTGCCACCTTCACATGCCGATCTCCTCGCGGAATGCTGGGAACTGCGAACCATGGACACGGATGATCCCATACCGTTCGATCCCAGCTTCTACCACCTCTTGGGACGGGAATCACACGGCATGGTGTTCGCAACCACTTGGTTCCCCGACCTCATCCTTGGCCAGTTGCTGGCGGAGACCCGGAAGCTGGATCCGGCACGGCCTCCCATCACGCTGTCATGTATGTGCACGGCACCACCCCGGATCGAGTGCGCCGCATGTGCCATGAGGACATGATCCGACCCGCTGCTTGGAGGCCCGAGAACCATGACTACCCGAGCTTTGGATGCTACGCTCAGGCCACCCCCACGGCATGCACGCCCGACACGCTCGGCCAGCTCTTGCAGAACTTTACAATCGGAAAGTCTCAACTCGGCGCCATCGCTTTTGGGGAACTGCGCTCCATCAATCAGCACAAAATCCTCGAATCCGGGGGAAGCCACGAGGATCAACACAACGTGCGGCGCCACTTCGCATGCCGCCGAGGCAAAAAGTGGTGCCTTCACTCCAAGGTTGCGATGCTGAGAGGCATCGCGCTGCAGCGCCCGGCTTAGCGGGGCGCAAGTGTACCATCTTCCACCCAACCAGGAAAAGAATTGTTGCACTGTTTGATCGCCTTTTTTCTTTGCTTTGCTGTTCTGCCTTTCTGCGACCGTTCTCTTGCCTTGTGACCTTACCCGCTTGATTCCGCTCACCAGCTTTTGGTTCGAACATTTCCTTTTCCCCCGTGTTTTCCCCCGTGTTTTCTCATGGCTTTCCAACCCCCTCGAGGTTTGGTTCCGATGCTCCAAAGGCGAAACTTACCACCGCAGCCTTCGCCCACGGCATCCCATCATCATGGCATCATGTACGGCAACAACATGGCCGGAAACCCGTGCGGGGCCCTGTCCGGACCTTCCCACGGATGCTCTTCACGACATGGACACCGCCAACTACACATCCGACTCCCTGTCAGACCTACGGCCAACCTATTCCCCATTACCCACCACACCCCGGCCCTCGTCCACCCTCCTTTGGCGGCTCTCTCCCCCCCCCTCCCGGCGGCAACCCCTTTCCCCCCCTCCCCCCGGCCCCTTCACCCGCCCTCCACCTTCCCCCTCCCCCTCCAAACCTCCCCCGGCCCTTCGACCCATCCACTCAGTCCCAACACCAACCGAGTTCAACCCTGGCGACGATCACTACGACACCACCCGCGTCGCGGGGTACGACCTGCCCAAGGTCATAACGCACACCGCGTTTACTCGGCAAATGGGCATCGAGGGACAAGACATCGCTCGCGTCCCCCTCCTCCACCTCATGCACGAACAGTGGAACAGTTGGTGGTTGCGTCACCTCGCCCACGGAGGCGAAGTCCGCATCGTTGTCGCAAAGTCGATGCCGGATTCAGTGTTTGCTGCTGGACTACTCAGCCAAATCCGACAACGGCACCTCGACCTGGACGCCCTCGCCCTCCATGTAGCCACGCAGGAGGGCGCCTCGACCACCAAACCAGCAGCCATGAAGCTACTCACCAGCAAGATCTTCGACTTCCTCATCTCCCTCCGACCCACCACTACGGCCGATCCGGCCTCCGCGGCCACCATACTCCAGCTTCAGCAACAGCTTGCTGACGCACACAACCAACTCTCCCAGCAGGCTTCATCCCCCCCCCTAAAAAATGTAGAAAAGGCTGGTCTTAGGGGGTGGGGGGTTGATGGTTGCCTGTTCTGTTTTTTATTTCACATTTCAACACGTGTACCACCTTATCCGTTTTTAAAAGGCTGATTTTGGGGGCATGAAATAACGATATGGATGTGGTAACGAATTGATGATTTGGTCCCCTGTCTCGTTCCAGATTTCAACTTTTAGTTTTATTGATTGAAAGAGGATAGGACTTTCTGCGGTTTCACGGGTTGGCTTTTGGGTGGGTCTTCTGGTTTGTCATTTAATGAAATGTTTATAGATTAAAAGTTCACTATAATTATAACATATAACAATATAAATGATATAATTATGGTTTAGTTATGAATTACACAGGTTCATCAACAATTAGTTTGAACCTTATGTTTTGTACTCCTCCAAAATTCATTCTACTTCTTTCATCATCAATACATCTGTATATTGTTTGATGTGCCTCCATCATTACTTCGGTTATATTATCTATGGTTATATTATCCACAACATCATCACTACGAAAATAAAAACTAAAAGTGTTAAAATGGTCGTCTTCATAATTGAAATGATGAAACCTTACAAACATATTTACCTCAACTATTATCACTGCTTCATAACCGTTATCGGTTTCAATGCCATCTAACAAACAATCTAAGTTTTCATTTTCATTAAACACTATATCTTTGATGCTTTTTATGCTTAAAGGTATATTTCTTGAAATGTAATACTCAATTACGTGTCTATTTATATCATCGCCATCTTCAACAGTATAGCGCTTTGTCTTTCTTTTTGTTTCTGTTCTGTCTATTTTATATCGTTGTTGTATTCTCTTTAATGTCTTAATATGATTATTTTTTAGTTTCAAATACTCAGGTCGCCCTAATTTATATGCAATGATACCTTTTAATACATCAGCAGGTAAGCTAGCACAATTCTCAAATATAAAATTATTCTCTGACATTTTACCCTCACTCATTTTTCTCTTAATATATAAGGCTTTTTCTCTTTAAGTAGTTTTGGCTAGGGGTTGCTGGTTGGCCAGTCTGGGTTTCAGGTTTAATTTAATTGTCTTAACCTTCTTGTTAGATTATAAAAACAATGTTTAATCATATTATAAGATGATAATATTAATAAACAAAAGTTAATTTGACCCGTATTCAATCTCACCAGCGATACAACTAATATAACAACTCATACTATACTCACAACAATAATGCCCGTATCCTTTTATTAATTGGTCTATGTAAATGTCAATTAATTCGCTAAGAATATATCTCATATAATAATTGTTATTTCTATATGACCACCAATTGTTTAGGTTAGGAAAGAACAAATCACTATTTATGATAAACTTTAATTCTTCAATTTTAAGACAATGTTTTAAAAGTACAGTAACTTCCTCATTATTATTTTAGCAGTATGATTTCATTGCTTGAAGATACATGTTCCTAGTCTTAAATCTTTCTTTAACCTCTTGTTTATCAAATACTCGGTCAATGTGTTTTCTGTAATGTCTTATTTTTATACTATATTGGTTTTCTGCTAGTAGTGTAATAACATTATTTTGCATTAGTTTAATAACTTGTAATTGAAGTTCTGCTTTTTCCAGTCCTTCTTCAGGAATGTCTTTATCTCTCATAAAATGTTCTTCTTCATCCATCAAATACCAGCAATCAAAACATGTTACTCTAATATAGCCACCTATAAGATTACAAACATTAACAGGTAAAATATTAGCTAGTGCTACGACAGACTTACATTGTTTATTTTTACAAGGACAATTATCATAATTAAACAGTGTCATTTTTTCTCTTACTATATTATATCCATTTTTCTTTAAGTAGTTTTTATTTTATGTTAAGGGGTGGGGGTTTATATTTAAAAAATATTTTCTAACAATTTAATATAATGGCGAGATTAACAAAAGACCAAATAATCAGCAACATCTATTATGATTTAGACGAGGGTTCTGGTCTGTGAGCCACCCCAAAGGGCATTGCTTTCCACTACAAAACATTTTTCGTTCCACCGCAAAACATTTTTCATTCACTCGCAAAACATTTTTCATTCACTCGCAAAATATTTTGCGTACAATTGAAAAATCCCCTCCTGAAGGTCAAGCCCCACCTAAATAAGCATTTTTCAACCTTCCGCAAAATATTTTGCAGACAACCGCAAAATCCTGTTGAGGGTTCTAGTCTCAAATGTTGAGGGTTCCAGTCTCGAGATTGCCAACCTCGGATGTTGAGATTGCCAGCCTCGGATGTTGAGATTGATGATTACAGTCTGGCATCATTCATTGCCGGACAGTACCACTAAATAATTCTAATAATTTCATATTATTAGAATTATTTAGATAATTATTTTAATTATCTTCATTATGTTCATTGTTATTTGATTTATATGATTGACACATCTTAGTCTTTTGATGTCTACTTAATTTGCTTTTGCGACCTACTACTCCACAGACTTCGCACACTACATTCTGCTTGTTTTGTTCAAGAATTTGTTCTCTATTTATTTGGTAATATTCTTTTCTATGTTGTTTATATTCTTCTTTATTGTTTTGATACCATTCTTTCATTCCGTTCTTTATTTTCTCTTGGTTAAGTGGATTATACATTTCTTTGTATTCTTTTGGTGTTCTACCTGCCACACAACAATTGACACATTCTGTATTTTGGATATGATAACCTTCTCGTCGAAGTAGTTGCTCTTTACTATCACACGGGTAGTGTTCAATGAGTTCTATCTTACAATTCTCAACCCCGTATTCGTCAAACAACACTCTAGAATTTGAATGTTTGTTTCGCCCGTGCCTTTCATTGAAATAATATTTCTTCCTATGTCTTGCCATCCTTTGGCTTAGTTCCTCACACGTGCTTCCTACATAACACTTTTCATAACCAACATCAACTATTTTGTAAATTTTACCGTTCTTATATCTTTCCATATCGGTTAATATCTTTAATCATCTTTTCTTTAATTCATTTTATCCTGAAATGACCATAGGGCAAAGAATTAAAAGCATCAAAGTAATGTCTTTTATTCTCATAATTACTCAGAGATTGTTTAACCTGAGACATCGAATAAATCTGGTGAGTGCGACTCCTGATGAAGTTGTAGGTGATTTCGTGCTTTTTGTTTTGATAAAGTGATTCCTCATAGTTTTGATATGTTAATTCCTTTTTAACCTTATGTTTAACAACACCTTTAGATTTCTTATGTTCTTCTTCTTCACCGTGGATTGTGAAAGCATAGGATTTAGGTTTCAACCCGATGAATCTAGTAATGATTTTTCCAGTGACTTCATCTTTGTACATTCCTAAGACCTTCTTATTTGTTGTGTCATGGCATGGATGTTCAACAGGATAATCACTAAAATCCATATGTTGCTTGATACCTTGAAAATCCTTGTAGACATCATCAGTGAAGGTTTGAATTACATAACTGTCAGTATCTGTATATATCAATTTGATATTTTCGTTGTATTTCTTTTTCAACACACCATAGTAAAACTCATACATATGTAATTTACTCAAATCCAAAATTGTCATTCCTAAGAATATGGGTTTATCAAGTTTCAAGACCGACTTTGTCTTTTCCACTCCTACCAGATTTTCATTTATGATAAATCTATTTTTGAAAGTAGGATTATTCACACACTTTTCATATCTAACATCATTATCTACCAATTCAAAATCCATATGTTTTCTTTTGTCTTCCATAGTTTTTCCATACACCGCGTTATTCATTAATTTGAACAGGTCTTTCTCAAAGTCGCTCTTCGCTTCTTTCCTCTTACCAGTGTTGAAGTCAATCCATGGTTTCAACCAAGCCCTCTGTTGAAATTTTATTATCCTATGAACCTTGGTGAGTTTCATACCCATTTTTAGATAATACTGTAAAGTCTTGATATGAACAACATATTTTTCTTTATCTTTCAAATTTAATATTAACTTGCTGGTTTTCTCATCCTTCGGTTCTTTGTTTCCATAGTAGATTTTGTAGATTTCCTTTTGATAGTCTGAAAGCATGTTAGCATTGACATTCATTATTTCCGGTGCTAGTGGATAGTCCGAATGGTAGTCGTGTAGTGTTTCTGGATACTCCAAATCAACTTCCATAATATAACCATACTCATCTTTTTCATCCCACTTTTCAATGTTAGGTGTTTTCTTTGCCCATTTGATGTTCTTTAAAGGCAATTTTTGAGACATTGCCAGACCATACAGATTGTTAGCATCTAAGTAATTGATATAACTTGACGGTTTACTTTCATCAAAGGCTTCATCCATATACTTATTGTTTGCCTCAGCCAGTTTATGACTGACCTGACACATACCTCCTCGCATTCCCTGTTCAACCATCTCATACATTTCTTTATCATGCAACTGCTCAATTTCAACACCAGTTTTCAACAACATAGCTTCCCAAGCGAAGTTAGGAAGGGTATAATAGTGTGCGGGGTCCAAACCGTAGTATTCCATACATAAGTCTCTAAAGTTTTCAAAAACATCAGTCAATAATAAAACATCGGTTCTCAAATACAAATCATGATATTGTCCTAATGTTCTAATACCGAAGTGTTTCCAAACCTTTTGTGCCCTTTCATAATCTTTGTCATTGACGTGTTCCTCACTTAATTTACTGTAGAACGCTTCTTTTTGCGGTAAGTTTCTTTCAGTAAATCTGTCAAAACTATCAAAATAGTCATAAGGATAAATCCCCTTGTCAGTCAACAAGTCCAAATCTTCATCGGTTTTAACATATGGATTTCTAACACTGTATCTAAAATTTTTCTTCCAGTTCTCACGCCTTTTATCATCTTCATACTTACTCAACTTTACCAACTTATCCAACGAAGACGATAAGAAGCTAAACCTGTCCTTGAAACAAAGGTTTTTAAAACCAAAGGTTATGAACTTCTCGCTGTTCTGTGCGATGCAATCGATTTTAGCATTCTTGCTCAGTTCGTGTGCCTTATTGATGATTAAGTGAGCGTCATAGTTTTTAAGGTTATGAAGGAAGACTGGTATTTTATAATATCTCATACTGAAAGCAAGATTACAATCATCATGAGCACAACCTCTATATTTACCAGTAAAATGGCAATGGTCACGAACCTTCTTATCTCCTTCCTGAAAGCCCTTTCCACAAACGAAACACTTAGTAGCAGTGTCAAAATCTGTTCTATCGTCCTCAGTCATGATTATCTCTTTCACTTCCTTCATTTTCTTTATTACATCATCTCTGACTTCATTCATTTTCTCAACGAACTTATCCATACAATCTTCGCCTCTGTATAAATAGGGCTCACTGCTTCCAGTGATGGCATTGACTACATTAATCATAAAACCACAAGGGCGATGATTTTGATATGATGTGGTTGTCGCTTTTGTCGATTTGCTTTTAACATCAATGGGCACTGTTAAACATTCAAAGTCTGCATATATGACATAAGGCGCTTTCAGTTTCTTAAAATGATTCTTAAATTCAATGGTAGCTCCTACCTCTGGCATTTCTATTTGTTGTCCTTCAACCGCTAGACAACCCTGTTCTTCGTGTTGTTTTAATAACTCTTCTGACTTGAAACCGTGTGAGCACGTCCTACAATGATGTTTTTTCCTATTTGATTTGTTGGTTTGGCTTCCCATCAGCTTGTGATAGTTCTTGATGTAGACATAGTGCGAGTTGGCATTTTCTCCAGTCAGCTTTATTAAATCAATCTTTTGTTGTGCTTGGGGGTTGTTGCTTCTTTTGTATAATAAAATTGTTTTACTATTGGCATCAGGATTGATGTAATAAACATTGACCGATATGTGTTTGTTCTGTTCTTCAAATTGTTCAATCTCATCATTGCCTACAGGAAAGTTTATATTGTCCCACTTGATGAAACTATCATTAACATATTTTTTATAATGATACATATCACAGGGATGGTCTTTTTTGTATATCTCATAAAAACCACATTGAACAGAATATTTGAAACACAACTCATCATTGTTTTTTTAATATTGATACAAGCCTTTTTGTTTGCCACCCAGTCGGGCAATGGAATATAAGAAGAGCCACGGGTAGGATTGTATCTGTCATAACTTATCACCAGACTTTGAACTTGAAGAAGAACCAAGCCCGATTGAGTTAATTCGGCTATCTCAATTTGAACCTCTATGTCGTGGGCTATGTTGTCCAAAACACTGTTTATCTCTTCAGGGTTATGGACATTGTATCTCCTGCTTCTCAGCCTTCGTCGTATCTCTTCGTTGTCAGTGTTCTTTAACGCCAAATCTACTTCAACAATGATTTTCATATTCGGGTTTCTGTTCAGGAATTCTACCATTCGTTGCTTCTGATATTTTAAGTATGATAAGCCTTTCATTCCTTTCAATCTTATATCACTAACCGAATATGTGTTGGCGTAGCCTTTGAAGGCTTGCTGTTCATCTGTGATTTTGGATTTGAAACGCTTGACATAATCCTGCAAGGGTCTTCCTCGTGTTAGTTTGATGAAGCTAGCCCCTTTCATTAGAAGACTATGTTTTCTGTAACCATCGCTTCTCGCCACTTCCTTTAGTCTGGTATTCAACACCTTCGAAGTGGGTTTGTTCTTACTGTATCTGTAGGTCTTGTCTCCTATTTTGAGTTTTTGCGTTTCACTCCCTTCTTTTTGTACTAGTTCACCTTGTTGACTTTTTATAATGAAATCTATGATTTTTTCTTCTGACACTGACACCATATATCTATACTCTATATTATATATACTAAATATTTCTTTAAGTAGTTTTGGGTAGGGGTTGCCTGTTGGAGAAACTGGGCTCCGGGTTGAAACTCAACGCATTAATCTTATTAATGAGTTTTAATAAGATTAATGAATTATCCTTTCATAAAGGGGGGTTTTTGTTTTTATTGCATACATTGCTTTTCTTGTGTTTGGATAGGTTGGTCTTGCTTGATATCGTCCTTCCGCAGTCTTCGCAGGTGTAAGGCTGTTTTAGGTTTTTGTTGTAGTAGTTCTGGTGGTAGGTCTTCTGGTCGTCCTTCCATCTCATTAGTTGGTCGTCGCTCTCGCTAACCTTCTCGCTCATCCTCTGTAAGACTAAGTCGTTTTCCGCTTTCATAAGTTCAACCATTAAATCAAATTCGTCATTCGTTATTCTCTGTTTTCTATTACCATTAATGAAAATTCCTGTCATTTTTACTATATTATCACGTTTTCTCTTTAAGTAGTTTTTATTTTTTCTTCTTGCCTCGGCTACTTTTTGTATTTGTGCTTTCTGGGCTTCTGCTCCTACTTCTTGTTTCCATTTGTTCCCTCGTCCATTCACTACCTCTAGCTATTTCTTGGGGTGAGTTGCTCCTGCTTCTTGTTTCTAATTGTCTTCTGCTCATTTGATTACCTCTTGCTCTTTCTTCTGGTGAGTGGCTTCTGCTTCTCGCTTCTACCTGTCGTCTTGACCAGAAAGAAGCCCTCGGTTGTTCTTCTTCTTGTTCTCGCGATTGTTCTGATGAAGTGGATGACTTCTTATCTCGTTGGAATAGTTCAAATACGCTCTTGTCTTCTCCGCCTAAGAATAAGTTTCTTAATGACCTTATTTCTCGACTTTCCTCTTTCTTCTCTTCCTCTTTCTCGGTTGATGCTGACGATGATGATGTTAAATGAAGACTTTGTAAATCTTCCTGCTTTTCGTCTTTTGGTTCGTCTTCTGGTTCATCTTCTGACGTTCTATTTTCCTCACTCTTGTCTGTAATTACATCACTGAATTTTTCATCATCTAACTCCTTTGCTACATATCGCGTTGTTTGTGTATCTGCCTCATTGTTTTCATACAACTGTGATGTTGGCGGCATTTCATCAAACATTTCTGGCGTCAATTCATGTAATAAAACTTGTTTATCAGTTTGAACCCTAGCATTCAACCGTAGTCTCCTGTCGTATTTTTGAAAGGTCAAAATCGTCAAAGTCTATATCGTTAATTGATGTGTCAAATGCCCGTCTTTCGGGGATGATTTCAATTTTCAATCTGTGTGTCATCGCTTCTTTCAGCATTTCATCAAAAGTTTTCCTTCTTCTTAATCCATAATATTTATCAGTCATATTTAAATATTATAGATTTTTTTATTGTTGAGTTGATGAACTTGGTTTCTGTTTGAAGTACTTGTTATAAACGTTGTCCTTGTAATATGTTTCTAACTGAGTACGAATTCCTTTTCTTTCTGTTGTGCTTGCATTGTTATATTCATCTAATAATTCTTTGAACTCATCGTATTTATCAGCATTTATTACATTGAATTGATGTAGTTTTGAAATTATATTATCCATCATAGTTCCCGGATTTTTCGAAAGATACACCGGCCACATCCACTTTATGGTTTCTAAATAGTTTTTGAAAATTTGTTCATCATCCACTTCTTCGTTTTCTACATTTTGTAATTCCATCTCGTTCGCCTTTTCGTGCATTTCCATTATTTCAGTATCAGAAATTGTTGTTTGTTTATCATCATCATCTTTGTCTTTACCCTTTTTCGCTGTTGCTGTTTCCTCTATGGGTTCTAAAGGTGGCAGTTCGTCATCTGATGTCATTGAATGAACTATTACCCCTTCAGGTATTGAACTTGACGATGCTTTATTCAAATCTTCGTGTATGCTTGGACTGAGTTTTTCCCTTTTCTCTCTGACTTGTCTATCTTGTTCTTCAAATGATGCTTGTATATCATTTTCATACTCTTCATATTCTGTCAGTGGACTGTCTGGTGTGGAAAAAGCGGACTTTGAAGAAGACCGGCTGGTTATTCTAGAAGACGATGCTGTTGTCTCTGCTTTTCTTAATTCCTCCTTTCTTTTCATCGTTTCCTGATTTAGCAATCCTAAGCTGTCCTTGTTGTCCCACTGACTTCCATATTGGTTTAATCTGTATCTCGTCGCCTTTCTATCTATTACATCTTCAATCGATGGTCTATTCTCATCTTCTACTAATGTTTCTTTTAACAATTCATCATAAGAAGGTCTTAAGTGTAGCTGTGATTTTAATGAACCTATGGCATGTGGTTTGGTTGTATTCAGTCTATTTATTGATTTAATCATATTATATTATATTAATTAATTTAGAAAATAAAATTAATCCGAAATATTCTTAATCATGTCTTCTAAATGTTTCTTTCTCGCTGTGAGTTGTTCTGTTGTCTGTATTCCATCTGGTGAGCGTGTGTTGTCCAACTCTCGTCTTATCTTGTCTAACTCCTTTCTATAACTTTCGGTTCTGTTGCTTTCAGCTAAATCATTTCTATACTTTATTAGTGCTCCTTGTGATTGTTTCGCTTCTATTGTTTCTTTTAATTGTTTAAAATAATTCTTTCTTGAAGCAGCGCCCCACAAATCATTTGAGTCGTAGTAACGTTCTACTTGTGGAGCCCTTTTAAATTCGACATTTCTATGACTTCTCATAAGCATAATTGTTATATATAATAATTAGATTATTATTTAAAACATTGATAAAGTTAATTTATTTATTTTATCTGATTTATCTTGTTTTTTCTTTTGTTTCAGTTCTTCATAATGTTGGGTTAATAGTTCTGTCGCTGTGGGTTTCTTAATGGTTTCTTTAATAACTTCTTGTTTAATCTCATTCTTAATTTCTTCTTTTACTTCTGGTTGAATTTTTCTAATATTCTTTTGTGGATTAACTGGTAATAATTCAGTATGTACCCCTTTACAATTTTTAGGATGTGAGTGTCTCAAACTTTTCAATGTCATCTTTTTAGAGCATTGTTCACATTCTACTAATTCAACTTCTTTTTTAGTTCTTGGTAATGCTTTCGCTTTTGGTAATGCTTTTGCTTTTGGTTCAGGTTTGACTTCTTCTGGTTTAACTTCTTCTGGCGTTGGTTCATCAACTGTTTCATTTTGTTCAATGACTTCATTATTAACAGGTGATTCTCCTTCTGTTTTAGTTTCATTATTAACATCTACTACCTCAATACTTGACATATAATATATTCTATATATTTTCTATATGGAAAAATTAAAGAATATATTTAAATAATATCGCTTTTCGCAAACAATAATGAAAATGAACAATTCACTCCATTTAAATTAATTTCATTTCCTAATGAATTACTAATCCAAAAATCTAATTGTTTAAAGCTTCTATTTGATACATCCAAGTAATCAAGAGGGTTCAACTCATTATCAAAGACAATTCCCGCGTGTGGTGCTGTGACTGGTACTTTCTTAACAACTGTGCTATCACCCGTCCTTAAATTTACTTGATTATAATTAGACAATTGAGAAGAATGAATATAAATATTTCTAATGGGTTGGAGATTAACGAAACCAGAAACATAAGGATTATTATATTGATAAACTGCTATTTGATAATTTCCCAAAACTTCATTAACAGATTGCAAGTTATTAGCATTAAAACTTCCATTCCATATATAATCTGCATATGTTAGTTTCATTTGTTCATCAGTTAACACAGCGAACTTTCTATCGGCATAGTTTGAATAAATTGTTATTTTATTAGTTTTCACACTGTAAATAACTTCATAAGTATTTGAGAAATTAGTATTATCTACAACACCATTTATTTTTGACTTTAATTCTGTCGCTAGTTCTGTGCCAGTATATACTCCTTCGTCCAAATGTAACGCTAAATAATGGACATTTGTGTTATCTTCATCTGGAACTAGTGGAGAAGAATAAAAGTATAATATATTATTTAATCCTGACTGTATTGAATACCACGAGTTAGGTAATGTTACTTCGTGAATGTAGCAATGAACTCCGTTGTCTGTTTGTACTGTTTCCGGCAATTCAACTCTAAAATTTGATGATGTACCACTAATTCTGTGAGCACTGTCAATATAAACTTTTTTATAGGTGAGCATTATTAATTAATTGAGAAATTAATTTATAACTTTAACTATATGATTAATAATAAAAAGTTAATTTATGAAATGAAGCATGGTAAAATTAAAGATTATCAACCTTACAAGAAATCAATTAAAATAACTGACATTATGAAACAAACTGACAAAATATTAAATAGTTATTATCCTAATTCAAATTTAACTGATGCACAAGGGTTAAGTAGAGCATATGGCAATGGTAAAGGTTTTTATATTGATGGTGATAAAATGTATATAAGCGGAACATTTGGAAAAGGAACGTTTGGAGGTGCTGTTAATGACATTCTGGCAGATGTAGGACTTCCCTTTAAAATGACAAAATATTCACAACGATATAAAGACACATCAACAGCATTGGATGAAAACCATGAAGTTAAACATCTTATAACACATAGTCTCGGTTCAAGTGTAGGGGCACAAATAACAAAAGATTATCCTGAAAGAGAATTAACTTTAACCACTTACGGTGCGCCGTTTATATCACATAGGTCTAAAATTACCGATGATTACATTAATTTTAGAAGTATCTTAGACCCTGTCAGTATTGCTGATCGTGGCGCTATAACTGTTTTTACTGGTTCATTAAATCCATTTACTAACCACGATTACATAACTGGATACGGTGATATGGGGCGTGATGTTTCAAGAAGTATTGAGCCAGTAAAGGAGATATTATAAATAATCTAAATTATATTAATGATACAACATAAGAAATATGACAATGAAACAACGGATGATATGATTAAGAATGAAAATAAAAAGTATAAGAAAAGTTCATATGAAGAAATTAGAGAATTAGTCTTGGAGAAAGAAAAAGGTAATACTCCAGTTGAAGATAAGATTAAGAAAAAGAAAATGAAAATATTCAAAAATAATAATTCTAATCAAAAGGATCACACTAAATTATTTAATTTAGTTTAAATTATTTCTAAATTAGATTATATATATATAGTAATGGAAACTTTTAGTGCTGAAGATATTCTAATTGACAACCTCTCATTTAAATTAAATAAAGGTGCAAGTTATAACAACGACCGTCGTTCTGTCTCGTTTTTTCCTTCTGGGAGTAATATCTACACTCCTTCATCAGGCCAGCGTGTGTTGAAAATAGCGTTAAATGCTGAAGATAATAGTTGGTTAGACCCACAGAGTGTAATGGTTTATTTCACTGTTGAAAACACTGACACGACAGACAATAACCGCTTGCGTCCTCTGTCTCCTGCTTATTCCTTTTTTAGAAGAGTAAGACTAATTGCTGGTAATCAACTTGTTGAAGACATTGATTACTACAACCGAAATCATCATATGATGAGTTGTTTGATGTCAAAAGGAGCAAGAGACAATGAAGACGCCCAGAGTTTTTGTTATAGATATGATGATGATTTAAACACACGTCGTGCAGTTCCTGCATCGGGTCATATTGGTCCTGCATATGACGCTTACACAATTCCCGGTTTTAGAAGAAAAATGGTTGTCGGATTTAAACCGATGCTTGGTTTATTCAATCAATTTAAGTATATCCCGTTAAAAGCGTGTCCTCTTGTTTTAGAACTTGAACTAGTTTCAAATTTTACCGATTGTGTTGTTACAGCGGGTGGGTCGAGGTTTCCAGAAAGTGGCAACACAGACACAAGCCTTCATACAAATGAGCAGTTCTCAATTAGTAACGCATTCCTTCAAACTGATTTGGTAAGCTTGGACAACGACCTCCACAATAAATATGTTGCTCACCTCCTCGATTCAAAAGAATTACCTATTACGTATAATACTTATATTTGTCAATCTAATCAAGTTCCCGTTGGTTCGTCGTCAATTAACACTACTGTT
This sequence comes from Effrenium voratum, assembly GCA_963377175.1. Classification (NCBI taxonomy): domain Eukaryota; class Dinophyceae; order Suessiales; family Symbiodiniaceae; genus Effrenium; species Effrenium voratum. The sequence goes on from CAUJNA010001513.1 coordinate 788,169, forward strand.
GTTCGTTCAGTGTCTAAACTCGTTGCCGCGTTCATCAGTTTCAACAAAAGTGGAGTAGGCGATACTCACGTTATGAAAGAATACAACAATTTCTATCATCCTATGTATAATTTGAATTATCAAGACAGTGGATACTACAATGCCGACCTTGATTTAGAATTTCAACTTCAATTAGGTTCAAAACTATATCCTGAGTATCCTTGTCGTTCATTAACACAAGCAGTCTATTATTTACGAAAAGCATTAAATTTACCATTGTTCCATCAACACCATTTATCAATTGAATATTCTGCTTATCGTGTTGATAAGTTTATCTTTGCTATGAATTTCGAAAAGGTGCCGGATTCTTCATATTCTGGAATTAACACTACAGCCGGACAACAGCTTCTAATTCGTGTGAAACCTATTGGAAATATGGCAACAGCAAATATGCCTGACACGATTTACATAACATTAGTATCAGAACAAATATTATCCATTAGAGACGCCGGAGTGCAGATACTCGATTAAAAATAAGTAAAAATGATAATATTAAAAATAAATAAATATTATGATTTTCTACTATTAATATATAATGCCTTCAATAAATTTAACAAACTTTGAGAATGTTGTAGCGCACACAATTAGCGAAATCAATTCTACAAGCGGGGTGACAAACATTAGAAACATATACGCTAATCAATCAGATATAATTGATTTACTCAACAACAAAGCAGACCAAGTAGATACTTACACAAAGGAGCAGATAAATGCTAATTTTTATGATATAACTGAAACATATGACAAAACAGAAATTAATGTATTATCAAATAATATTAGTTCAAATTCTTTTTTAATAGGTAATCTGACAGTAACTTCAAATACAAATTTTAATAATATTTCATTAAATACAAGTTTAATAAATAATTTAAATTCTACTATGACAACTAATTTTAATAATATTTCTTCAAATACTAATTTAATTAATACAAATTTTAATAATATTTCATTAAATACAAGTTTAATAAATAATTTAAATGCAACATCAACAACACATTTTAATAGCATCAGTTCCAATTCTAATTTAATAACAGGATTAAATAGTACAGTAAATTCACATATTACTGCAATTTTAGATTTACAGAATGGAGGTTCATTTAATGAAACAGATTATTATAATAAAATAACAACTAATAATCTATTATCAAATAAGTTAAATACTGATGTATTAAATAATACATTAATTCATAATATAACAACTACTTCAATTTTCAAAATAGCAAATTTTGGAAATTATAATAATTTCTTTGAAATGTATAATAATTATTTTGATAGTTATATTTATGGAAATTTAAGTGGAGCAACTATGTTTTTAAATCAAAGAGGTTTTGGAGATGTAGAAATTAATAATTCTTCAACTTTTCAAAATGATAAAATATTATTAAATCATAATACTACAATATTATCTAATTTACAAGTATCAGGTTTATTTTCGTGTTCGTCTATTTTAGATGTAGCAGGTTCAGATTCTCGTTATGTTTTACAATCAGATGGATTAAGTGGATTAATAACAGGAAATACAAATACAATTAATTCAATAATTACTACTAATAATTCACAGGATACATCATTAGGACAAAAGTTAGATAAAATAGATACTAACACTCAATCATTAGCAGGTGCTATTAATTTTAGTGATAATACAACTTTACACAGTAATTTAAATATGTTGACTACTGGTTATATAATATGTAATAAGTTTAGTACTACACCATCACCTAATGTTGGATTGCAAATGACATTTCAAATGTTCAATCGTGAATTTAATATTAACAGAGATGGTAGAATGTGGATGAGTTCAAGTGGTGGTCAATGGGAAACTCAAATAGGAGATGCTAATGTTGGAAGAGTTTGGGTCAAAGACCGGTTCGGCTTGGGTTCCGTCGGAATTAATGGTTATGTTTTAAATTGTGCTGGACAAGCAAGATTTACTGATGCAGTTCAATTTATAGGAACTGACAAAGCAATAAGTTTTAACAATGGTTCATATTTGAATTTTAATAATAATGGTTCAATACGAAGATATACTCCTGATGCTATAGAAGGTTTATATATGTCTCATAATGATTTTGTAGCCATTAGTGTTGGTGGTGATATTTCAAATGCCAGTAATCAATATATGATGTGCGATAAATTGGTTAATAAAACAATTTTTAATAAACCTATCGATGTGTTAGGTAATATTTATACAAATGCTTCTGTTAATTGTGATAATGTTAATATTGATACTGATGGTAAATTAACAATTGATACAAACTGTGAATTATATAGATATGTTAGTTCTTTTTCATCTTTTGATATGAGAAATACCGATGCTAATTCTTCAATTAGATTTATTTGTGGAGACCCCGCTGTTCAATCTAATATAGTTGGAGCAGTTAATATTACTAGCGGATGGACTTTTAACACTTCTACTGTTGATGTTATGGGCAATTTATTTGCTGATGATATTTATGTTAAAACTAATGGAGCATTAAGAAGCAATCATTTAGCACCTAACGGAGGAACATTAATAACTGTTGATACTAACTTAGCAGTTCAAAATGCATATTTAGCAACTAATACCATTCAATCATTTGATTTAACAACAGTTTCATTTTTGAATAATATTTCAATGACCACTGGAACAGACTTAAAGCTTGGTACGAGTGAAATATCAACTTACTACGATGGAACTAGTTTATCTACAATTGATGTAATATTCAGAACATCAAACACAGCTTTTAGAGTTTCAGATGCTTCAAGTACACCTTCAGTTTTATTATCTATTGATAAAACATTTGGAACAACAGTAAATACTGAAAGTTTTACAAATAATGCTCCATCAACATTCAATGAAAACATAACGGTTGCAGGAACGAAGAAATTATTGTGTAATTTAATTGAACCATCAACAGGAACTAATATAGATTTAACAGCAACAACAGTAACGATTAACGGAACGTTTGTTGATTCATCTGATTCAAGATTGAAATATGATATAGACAATATCAAATCTAATTGTATGAATGTTATTAAGAAATTTAAACCGAAGAAGTTTAAAAGACACGATAGAAATGATGGCGGTAAAACTCACATTGGTTATTTAGCAGACGAAGTATTAAAAGCAATCCCGAAAGAATTTGAAAATGTTGTTAGTAAAGACAGAGAGTATTTAGGATTAAATTATTTAGTTTTACCCGTGTTAGTTCATAAAGCAGTATTAGAATTAAATGATAAAGTAGATAAACTTGAAAAAGAAATTAAGGAATTGAAAAAAGAAAAATCTAAATAATATTATATAAATGGGTATTGGTCAAAGCAAAAACGAAGAAAATAACAGTATGGAAGACATTAAAAATTTAAGAGTAGATGAAAAAACAAGAGCGGATACTTTAATAATAAAATCTATTCAAGAATGTGTAACGAGAATAGAAAAGTTAGAAAATCAAAAATCGGACAAACTATTATATAAATTACCAGCGTTGAATTTATGCAACGCTTCATTGATTTAATTTAATAATATTAATATGATTTATTAATATTATTAATTGAAAAAATATGAATAAAATTTACTCATAATAAAACTTTGTGTATCATCATTGATGATTTTAATAGTTATTTTTTTCAATTGTTCTGAAATAGCATTAATCGTATTATAGCTATTATCGCTATTATAGATTAATTTAATTTCATGAAAATCTTTATTAAGAAAATAATAAATATCAAATAAATTATTTGATGTTAAAGCGCGATCGCAAACATGCTTCATACATTTATATGAAGCAAATGTAGCAATTAGCTCGTATTCAATTAATAAATTTAATGGTTTATATTTTTTATGTAATTTATCTAACTCACTTAAATTAAAAATATATGATAATCCATTATTAATATTGATATTATCAATTTCAAAATAATGTGTATTCTTTAATTTGTAAGACTTATACACCGGTTTAAATTTATTAATATAATTTTTAATAATATTATTATTTTTTATTTTTAATAATCTAACATCACCTAAACTATAAGATAACACAAGGTTTTTAATTTCTATTGGTAAATCATAAAATATCATAATATATTTGAATATTTATTTTATTTTAAATGATTTTTTCAAATCTAACATATTTAGTTATTTTTTTAATCATCTGGCACTCTTGTTGAACCACCATCACTATAATTATCACTATCACTATCAGTATCATTTTCTATACGAATATGTTCTTCCAATTCTTTCCTTCTTCTTTCTTCTTCCTTAAAAGTAATATGACAATTACTTTCAATATGGTCAGGAGCATCCTTCATTAAAAAAGTTTCACCACATTCACACTCTACTAATTGTTGTAGTCTTTGCTTTCGATATTCCTGAATCTGTTTTGGTATATCACTACCGAAAAACCTTACTGGTTCTTCATATATTCTTTCTTGAAACATTTTTAACATTCTATAATATATAATAGATTTATTTTATTTTAAAAGCTTTTTCAAATCTAACATAAAACATATTATTAACATCTTTGGAATTCATATTAACATAAAAGAAGGAGTATGGCTTATCATCTACCGCTTTATGATACATATTTAGCAGTTGCTCTTTATCAACAATGGCCGAGTTTTCCTCAATGAATGACATTAACTCTGATACATTCTTTAACTTGAAGATATACAACGAACTTGAATTCAACCTAATGATTGGTGCTAGGACACGGTATTTTTGAACGCTTAAACAAAAACTAATGGCGTCGTGTCTACCTCTCGTTGCCAGTCCATGTAATAACTTGCTGTATCTAACAAATTTAGGGTCGTCTGCAAAATCATCAACTATGATTAAAATTGAATGTAGTTTCTTCATCTTCTGTTCTTTCATATAATGAATTATCTTTCTTTGTGTGTTAATGATTTCTTCCAGTTCTTCAGGTTGGTAGGTATCATAATATAACTTTTCTTTTTCATCATCAACCTTCATATTATCTTTTTGATATTTCTTGACTTCAACGAAGGTAGGGTCATTATGAACAGACGGACTAAAAATGAATATACGAGCGAAGCAGTCCCTATAAACATTTAGGATAAGGTTTTGAATTAAAACTGTTTTGCCACCCGTTGATGAAGCAACAACAATTGAGCGAAAAGGTAGTTTTGGCACATGTTCATATTTGGCTTGTTTGAATTCATAATCAGTTATGTTTATTGGTTTTATAATGGGAACTTCAGGCATAAAATAATAATATTAAAAATATTTAGAAAATAAATTAATATTATTTATTGTATGAAAGCATTACTATGATATGAATGGTGTCTATCGTAGTAGAACAGGCTCTTTCATCAACTTCAGTCAATAAGTATTGAAGATAATTAGTTTTGTGTCTTGCTCGCGTATGCAATGAAAACCCCAAGTGCTGTGCCCCACCAATATTCTATTATGCATGAAAATAATAAGATTAAATAAATATTTTATCTTATTATTTATATGACTATTATCCATTGCAGTTGTGGTAAAACTTATGATGACAAATATTTATTTAAACATCTAAATTCAAAATATCATCAGAAATTTGTAGAATATAGATGGAGTAAAGACGATACAATGAAAAAACTTTACAAGAAAAGAAAGACAGAAATGAAAAATAATTTATCTTATTATTTAATATGAAAAGGAGTTATACAGATTATATTAATATAATAGATGAAATGGAGAATATAGAACAAGTACTAATAACTGATAATAGATGTAAAAAAATATGTTATTTTATTTTAGAATTAATTAAGTTTTTGATACAATATATTAAAAATATAAATATTAATATAAATGCCAAAAAAGAAAAACAAAAATAATAAGACAGGTTTAAGTGTTTCATCAACTGATGAAGAAATTGTTAAAGAAGCATCAGTCACTGAGTTTGCTTGTCCTATGTGTAAAAAGATGTTAGAACTTAGAAATGAATTAGAAATAAAAAATAAGGGTAATTGCAAATGCAGTTGTGTGCCAATAGGGTTCAAAATATCTAAAAATGATAAGAAAATGAACATTGATAAAACTAAAGACGGCATCAACTTAAAAACAGATGCTCATAATATTTGCATCAAATTTGGAAATGAAGCTACAACGTCAGATAATGTTGATAACGAAACACAGGAAACTATTAAACAAATGATGAAAAATTAGTATTTAAAGACTAGAATTAACATAATTTAAACATTTAGTTTTAAAAGTATAGTTGAATAATATAGTATATGGTTGAATTTTCAAGTTTAACACATTTACATTTTGGAGCACTTGAATTAGACAAGCAAATTGGAGACAATAATTATAATGGTGTTAGTTATTATACTTGTAAGTGTGGATGTAAAATAGTCTTAACTCGTACTCAAACTAAAAGATATAACTTTTTATTACTTAGTGTTGGTCTTAGCTATGAATATTTATATCTAGACAAAGCGTTAGTATGTGGACATACTCAAAAAGATTTAGATAACATTGTTAGACTTATGGTAGAAGGCGAAGAATTTAAACATTTAAGTAACAGAGACCTTCGAAATTAAAATATTTAGTTTTAAAACTTTAGTTTTATAATATAGTATATATGGAAGGTGTGGATAAACTATTTTGAAAATTGATGAAATAATGGAACAAAATAAACGCATTTATCAACTGTTAGAAAGTATGAAGAAACCAGCTTACAATAATACTAATAATTACCAACCAAAAGAAGTTGATAGAGAGAGCACTGAATACAAGAATAAACGAAATGTATATAAAAAACTTAATGAAAAAGTTATTAAAGAACCTAAACAATCAAGTCTGGATTTCTACCAAGTCAAGTATATTGAAGATACCAAGAAATATGTTTAATCATTAACTAACAAAATTTCGTGTCTCAGAAGTGGTTTGTTTATTCCTGCTACTCTGTAAGTTTTATTACCCATAATATCATATTCAATTTTATCAACATTGAATATTTTATTAGACCATTTAGAGTTATACTCTTTTCTGTCGGTGTAATTGCCCCTTTTCTTTTGAAACACTTTTATCTTATCGTTCTCCTGTATTCTGGGATACTTTCTTTTGTTCTTTTCTCGTAGTTTCAGATTGACCTTTACATTTATTTCATTGTCGTCCTTGTGTGCTTCGGTTGGTGTCATCCTTGTTGACGAGTGTAATGTGCTGTTATACTGTTTCAATGCTGGTGTTAAGGCATCGGTCCATTTCATATTATTAAACCTAACTCTATCGTGAATTTTGTTTTTCATCGTCCTAATAAAACGTTCGGCTACATTTGCGTGTGTCTTCGTTATTATGTGTTTGATACCTTCGCTGTTGAAGAAATCCTGAACTTGGTTTTTGGTTGCAAATGCTCCATCATCATCAGAATACACGGACATCGGATAACCCATCTTTTTAAAACTTGCTCTTAGTGCTTTTAGAACGTGCTCTCCGTCTCTTTCCTCCATCGGTATTACATCTGCTAATTTACTGAAGATGTCAATCACGACTAAAGCATACTGTGGAACGTTCTTGTCTTTAGCTAAAGGTGACATATGCATTATGTCTATTTGATATTCATATCGTGCGAAGGGAGCGGTATAGGAATTAGTGCCTCTATAATTTTTGATTTGTTTATTTGGTTGTTTCTTTAAGAAAGACTTTACATCTTCTAATGTTATCGTTGGGTCTTCTTCCTTTGCCTTCTTGTGTGTTGCCTGTGTGCTTCCGAAACCCTCGTCTAAATCATAATAGATGTTGCTGATTATTTGGTCTTTTGTTAATCTCGCCATTATATTAAATTGTTAGAAAATATTTTTTTCAATATAAACCCCCACCCCTTAACATAAAATAAAAACTACTTAAAGAAAAATGGATAAAATATAGTAAGAGAAAAATGACGCTGTTGAATTATGATAAGTGTCCTTGTAAAAATAAAAAATGTAAGTCTGTCGTGGCACTAGCTAATATTTTACCTGTTAATGTTTGTAATCTTATAGGTGGCTATATTAGAGTAACATGTTTTGATTGCTGGTATTTGATGGATGAAGAAGAACATTTTATGAGAGATAAAGACATTCCTGAAGAAGGACTGGAAAAAGCAGAACTTCAATTGCAAGTTATTAAACTAATGCAAAATAATGTTCTTACACTACTAGCAGAAAACCAATATAGTATAAAAATAAGACATTACAGAAAACACATTGACCGAGTATTTGATATACAAGAAGTTAAAGAACGGTTTAAAAATAGAAAAATGTATTATCAAGCATTAAAATCATACTGTAAGAATAATGAATATGAAGTTTGTATCATTTTAAAAAAATGTATTGACATTGAAGATTTAAAAAATTTTAAACGTTGTGGATTTAGCTTTCCAAACCTAAACAGTTTGGTCATATAGAAATAACAATTATTATATGAGATATATTCTTAGCGAATTAATTGACATTTACATAGACCAATTAATAAAAGGATACGGGCATTATTGTTGCGAGTATAGTATGAGTTGTTATATTGGTTGTATCGCTGGTGAGATTGAATACGGGTCAAATTAACTTTTGTTTATTAATATTATTATCTTATAATATGATTAAACATTGTTTTTATAATCTAACAAGAAGGTTAAGACAATTAAATTAAACCTGAAACCCAGACTGGCCAACCAGCAACCCCTAGCCAAAACTACTTAAAGAGAAAAAAACCTTATATATTAAGAGAAAAATGAGTGAGGGTAAAATGTCAGAGAATAATTTTATATTTGAGAATTGTGCTAGCTTACCTGCTGATGTATTAAAAGGTATCATTGCATATAAATTAGGGCGACCTGAGTATTTGAAACTAAAACATAATCATATTAAGACATTAAAGAGAATACAACAACGATATAAAATAGACAGAACAGAAACAAAAAGAAAGACAAAGCGCTATACTGTTGAAGATGGCGATGATATAAAGAGACACGTAATTGAGTATTACATTTCAAGAAATATACCTTTAAGCATAAAAAGCATCAAAGATATAGTGTTTAATGAAAATGAAAACTTAGATTGTTTGTTAGATGGCATTGAAACCGATAACGGTTATGAAGCAGTGATAATAGTTGAGGTAAATATGTTTGTAAGGTTTCATCATTTCAATTATGAAGACGACCATTTTAACACTTTTAGTTTTTATTTTCGTAGTGATGATTTTGTAGATAATATAACCATAGATAATATATCCGAAGTAATGATGGAGGCACATCAAACAATATACAGATGTATTGATGATGAAAGAAGTAGAATGAATTTTGTAGGAGTACAAAACATAAGGTTCAAACTAATTGTTGATGAACCTGTGTAATTCATAACTAAACCATAATTATATCATTTATATTCTTATATGTTATAATTATAGTAAACTTTTAATCTATAAACATTTCATTAAATGACAAACCACAACAACCGCCCAAAAGCCAACCCATGAAACCGCAGAAAGTCCTATCCTCTTTCAATCAATAAAACTAAAAGTTGAAATCTGGAACGAGACAGGGGACCAAATCATCAATTCGTTACCACATCCATATCGTTATTTCATGGCCCCAGAATCAGCCTTTTAAAAACGGATAAGGTGGTACACGTGTTGAAATGTGAAATAAAAAACAGAACAGGCAACCATCAACCCCCCACCCCCTAAGACCAGCCTTTTCTACATTTTTTCCCCTCCCCCCCACACCCACCTCATCCAACAAACGCCCAGCCGATCCATCTCAGGCCTCCCTCCTGGACTTCGGCATGAAGCGACCACGGTTGACTACACCTGACACATCACCGCAGGACGGATCCCCCGCCCTACCCCTGCCCACTCGCATTGCAGACGACTCCCAACCCCCCCCGGCTCCCCCCACCCACGGCGGCAACCCTCCTGCCCCCTCCACCCACGGCGGCACCCCGACCCCTCCCCCCCTCCCCTCCCCACCCACTTGGAAGGAGCCCCGCGACTTGCTCCAACCACCTCCCCACGTTTGCCAATGGCTCACCAACAACTTCCCACCCGACATTTCCGACACCAAAGTCCAGCGATGGATCACCTCCCAGAAAACCAGCAAAGAGAGCAAGCAAGCCCTAAAAAGCTGGTCCAACGACTGCGCAAAATGGGCAACCACACTGGACTCCGACACCAGAGCCCAACTCGAACGAGCCGCTGTGCTATGGGGCATCCCGGTGCGAACCCTATCAAAACTGGGGTCATCGGCCTTGGGCCGCATCCTGGCCGCTGCGAGTCACTTCTACCAGTGACTCTCAACAGCACACCGACAACGACGCACAGCCAGGCAGCACAAATTTTGGCAACACCACTGCTGCCAACTTCTCACTGTCCTCCGTTTCACTCTTCGGTTCTTCCCAACCGATGACGTCACCGCACGTCATTCTTGCTCCTGGCTACTCGCACAGCTTCAGCTACTTGACGTCTGCCATCTCTCCTGTGGTTCCGGCAGACTGAAAGCCCTGCTTACTCGACTTGGCCTGGACAACCCTGCTTCCGATTTCTCTTCTCAGCTTGTCCCTTCAGCGGTTTATCTGAGATTCACCAGCCATCCAAAGTGGCAGACCTTTTTCTACCTCGGAGCCACTCGCACCTCCCTCATGGCACGGGACCACAGCCGACTTCGCAAACTACTCCAAGTTCAGCGACATCATCTGGTCAATGCCGAACTAGCAGTCCGGTGGTGGGCACATTTTGACATTTTCCACCACTACACCTCGGTGCCCATTCACACTGCCGTTCCAGCAACGGACCTATTTGCCACTGAACAGTTCTACATCCAGGAACTGCAACCGTCTCTCAATTTTGGCTTCATCGAGAGACATTTCCGGCCACGCACGGGCTTCACACGCCAATTGGACTTCTCCCAATCCAGGCACATGGGCTTCGCCACCATCTGGCGAAAACGCCGCCGACTACGACTACCCATCGCCCTACAACAGGCCTGGATTTGTGGCGATTTTTGGGCGATCTTGGCAGCAACACTCTACGACGATTTGATGCCATCCGTTACATACGGAGCAGAGACTTCCCACCCGCCGCTCTCTATGTCCTTCATCGCATAGCCACACACCTGCCTGAACCACACCACCAGGACATGCCTTTCCGCCATTCGATCCAGTTTCCGATTCCGGGGCCTCATTCCACCTGGCCCCTCCAGACCGATGCTTGCACCCTTCCTCGCCCATCCTTCTTTCCGATCCCTGCTTTTAACCCAACTTCGCGGGTTTATTCGATCTACCACTCGCAGCGCTTTACCGTTTCACATGGCACAACCACGCATTGTCTTCAAGGCACATCGGAGACTCTCCAGTGCCTTGTTCTCACATCTCCAGGCAGCAAAAACCTGGAGTCTCGGTGAAACGACCTGCACATGCACCGACCTCGCCCAACGACACCCATCCCTCCCGAAGCATGACGGACACCTTCTTTTCTCCGGTGCAGACACCCATGAGCTGTTCGACTCCGACACTGCCCACATGCTATCCGGATCGATGCGCAACTCCTTCTTTCCTCCACGAGGGGTCTTGATGAGTCGCCTGACCCAGGCATTTCAACACTGGGCCAGGACCAACAACCTACCCGCGCTCGACCCATCAACCCTCACTACTATTGTCGAATTCCATTTCGACCTCCACCTTTCACACACATCACAGTACTTTCTTCACGCCCACGTCCAACGGGCTCTGCATACCCTGGAACCCCTTGTCCGCCATTGCGAAGACCATGCGGACTCCCGACTCATGATCTATTGTCCCGTTCTCTACGGCAAGATGTTGGAAGCCACTTTTGCGGACCCTGCCATCTTCGCCCCTCTGCCGGTCCCTGCCATTGAGATCCACCAACGACTACGAGAAACCATTGTCACCAGATTCCGCGGCCGCTATCCTTGGGCCGTGACCGGATTCGGAAGGCCAGCCAACGCCTACATCCTCCCGAAGAGGAAGAAGAACTGGACCACTGCCCGACCCATCATCAGTTTCATTGGCGCCTTCTTCCGACCCATGCTCGACGCTCTCGCCAAGCTCCTCCACAGCATGGTGGCCACGGCTTGCCCTGACGCGTTTTCAGGTGGCGACCTCTTTGAACTCATGCGGTCCTTGCACGAGTTTCTAAGCCTCGGCCACACCCATTTGGACTACCGAAACCAGGACCTTTCCGGTTTTTTCACCTCCATCGACAAAGACCGCTTCTTAGCAGCCTGGCGACTACTGCTAACCTGGTACCGACAACGACAACCACACTCCTCTACCACACACCTCACAGTGGACACACTTGACACCTCTGCCATCACCCGCGTCTACAACGGACGCCGTCGCCGACACAAACCCACACAACGCACCCTGTGGCTCGACGACATCCCCGAGATCATTCAGGCCACCCTTGACATGCAGATCTTCTCTGTCGGCCTTCGTTCATTCAGGCAAACACGTGGGGCACCGATGGGATCCCCCGCGTCCCCAGCTCTCTGTTTGATGGTGATCGCGGTCGCCGAACAATGTTGGACCAACACTCACACCACATCGGGACTTCGCTCCGTTGAAGATACTCTCCTGCTCCGCTACGTGGACAACAGACTCGTGATCGCAACCCCCAGGTGGCTCTCGACTCCGGCAGCCAACATACTGTGCGACGAACACTTCTATGGAGGAGACATCTTCCTGGAAACAGAAGCCGCCCTGGACTTCTTGGGGTTCCGACTGAACCTCACAAGCAGCACCATCTCCTTCATTCCCTCGCATGAGAAGCACAACATGCTCTCCGTCAAGTCAGCCGCACCAATGATACATAAGGAATCTGGATATTATTCCAGACGCACGCTGATCAGCCGAGTTTCCTTTCCTGAATTTCAGCGAGATCAGGATCTTGCAATGTTGAAGAGGTTGTACCTCCAACACGGTTTCACCTTACAAAGAGAAGAAAAACCGTCCTTTGCGAAACCACACTGGTTTTCTTCTCTGCCTTTGCATCCTGACAGATTTGACCTGATTTTCGTGCCGCAGCTGTTTGACTGTTTGACCAAAATCCGTTGCGAGCATGGATACCAACACAGCACGCCAGCTGCTCCAAGACTTCGAACTCATCCTTGGCATTGCCCAACAAGGCATCGCCACCATCCGCGAGTTCACTGAGAGTCCGACTGCCGAACCTGATTTGGCACCGGAGGCCACGCTCAACCCCGCCATTGAGGACCTGACCAACTCACCACCAACACCCCTCCTGGCCCCCCTCGAGGACCTCTTTGAGCCACCTCCTGATGCTCCAGATGAACACCTTCCCACTGATCATGACGAACAATTCCCTGATCATTGGGCTCCGCCCACCCCTCCTCCGTCTTCTCCCGGCGAAAAACGAGCTCGCCGCGCACGTGATTTGGCCTCCTCACGATCTACGGCATCCAAAACCTGCTCGTGGACCAAGCGAAGCTACCACATCGACCAGGACTGATGCCTCTACTGAGGCCGAACCTGAAGCCTCGCAGCCTTGGACTGAGGGAGAGATTGAACTCCTCCGTTCCCTTAAGACCAATTCCAAAGCCAAGTATGTGTGGTCAGTCATCGCCACAAGACTTTCTCGCACAATTGATGCTTGCAAGACTCAATGGGCCTCGCACAAGTGATGTCGCCCCAGTTGGGGCTCCGTGTGTGTGAAGCGTCCTGGAGCACGGACGGAAATTCCACATTGCAGGGGGACTGGAGCCGATTTGCCTATCCAGTCCAATGAAGCTACGGCATTTCGGTGGATACCGGATCTGATCAATCCGGCGTACCTGCCTATTTCCTGACCCTCTTTCCTGATTCCTTTTGCGGTTTCTGTTTGTCGCTGTTGCTTCCTGTTCGGTGTCGATGTTGTGACCTGTTGATTTGCGTTTGCATTCAAGCATTTTTACTGACTGCGTTTTTCATCTCGGCTAGTGAAGCCTCTCGAGATAAGTGTGTCTCGGAGTGTGTTTCGGTGTGTGCTGTGTTGCGTGCATCGAGTTCTAGTTCTGGGTCAGCTAAGGACTGGCTGTCGCAGTTGCCCTTGGTTCACAACTGTTTTTTTTTTGCCAGCGCACTCTTGCTGCTCGGGTTGGTTTCGTTTGCCTGTCGCGCGTTGTTGCCGCCGGGGCGGGGTGGCGTATTATATGGTCCGGTGTTCCGTGTTGCTACCCCCCCCCCCCCCCACCCACAGGACCCCCGCCCCCCCGGCCCGAGACCCCGAGCCCCCGGATCCTGGCACCTACAATCCCACCCCCACCCCGACCCCCTGAACTCGCACCCCGACACCCCGGCACCCCCACCCCAGGACAAGCTAAACTAACCCTAAACCAACCCTAAACACACCCTAAACAAAACCGTAAACCGTCGACCTCTAAACCTAAACCAACCCTAAATCAACATAAGCCAACCCTAAACTAACCCCAAATACACCCTAAACCAATCCCAAAAACAATAAACCCTAACCCTAAACCAACCCTAAACTAACCCTAAACCAACCCTAAATACACCCTAAACCAAACCCTAAACCCTAAACCAACCCTAAATCAACATAAACCAACCCTAAACCAACCCTTGTATGTATCATGTAATCCTAGATGCACTGCAGAATGTCCTGGATTCCTAAGCCTTTACGATTATAATTTTAAACTAGTGAATGAACTCATATAGTAAGACAACAAATTGGGAAGTCAGGCAGATGAAGCTTGAAATCTGAAGAAAGCTACTTTGCAGCTGCGGTTTTGTTATGTTTTGCTAGGTCAGACAAGAGGAAAACCGAAAAAGCCAAAAACAAAAAAAGGTTTAAAAAAAAACGGGACGAAGACATAAACCTGTACCTTTCCCTCACAGAGTATTGTTTTTTGTTTTTGTTCCTTTTTTTTCCGGCTTTTTTGGTGTCCAGTTACCTTTCCCTCAAAACATGTTTCTCACGGTTTGTGAGGGTTTGTCCAGAGCATGACACATCCAGAGAAATTGCCCTTGGAATTGACGTCTTTTTTAGACACCCCCCCCCCAAAGGCTAAATTCACTGAACATAACAGATGTCCGTCCTGTACCACCTCCAAAATCTGAGGTTAAAGAAGGATTAGAATAATATATGAAAGCACAAAACGAAAATATAACAAATACTGACTCTAGGATATACCACATCCGGAGATCCTTGAAACATAGGTACAAACTAATTTCGATATCCTCCAAACAAGCCAGGCAGTACTAAAAAGAATATCATAAGAAAACCAATGTAATGCTTATGTTATATAAGTTCTGATCTTCTGGAGAAATAATCCTATTTCCTGATGGCTACGACTCTATTCCTATAAAGACTGAGATAAACTCCAAACAACAAATAATAGATTCCTAAGCCTTTATGATTGCAATCTTAAACAAGTGAACAAATATCTTAAACAAATAGGAAGTAAGACAGATTGACTCAAGCTGAAACAGGCTACTTTGCAGATGTGGTTTTGCTAGATCAAACAAGCAGGAAAACTGAGGAGAACAAAGGGGGAAAGAGAAAAAACAAGCAAACTAAACAAACCACCACACTCCTGTGGGAGAATGTCTGCCAGCTACCTTTCCCGGTTTTCATTTTTTGTTGGAGGGTTTTCTCGTGTCCAGCTGCCTTCCTGAACGAGTCCGGTTTTCTGTGTTTTTGAGGGTTTTGTCCAGAGCATGAAACGTCCAAAGTCATTGCCCTTGGAAGTGCCCGGTTTCGATGTCTTTTTCAGACCCCCAACAATGGCTAAATTCACTGCAAGTACCAACCAGTTATGCAAACAGTTTTTCAAATGCCTTTTTTAGGGGGGTACCATCTATATATATAATATGTGAAACTTCTTGGAACATCTTGGATCACTGGCGCCGAATATTTTTCCGTGACGTCAGCTTGTTGGCCTCAGGGCACATGATCCACGAACTCTGACCAGATGCGAGGGCAGCAAGTTCACGGAATCCCGCACTTGGCACTTTACCAAAATCGAAACACTATCTTGTGTCTTGCTCCGTTTTGTAGTGTCTCACCGGTTTTCCAATCCTTCGCCTTGGAGCAACGTCCTGAATGCTAATTTGAACCTTCTTCGGCATGAGCGCCGCAAATACCATCCTGGGCGGAGAGCAAATGTCCCTTGACAAAAGTTAGCGCGGCTCATGGCACGCCAGTCGGCCATCAGGTCACACTTGACTCTGCCAGTCGCACGGACCGGACCAGGAACGATATGGTTGACAATCATGGCTACAATTTGTCCGCATTTCAAACGCGAGCGGTCTTCCGGCAAGCTTCTCATCCACCTCCAGGATAGCGGACAAAGCCACCGCGTTCAAGATGAGGTCCTTGCGCATGCCGCTTGTGGCCAGGGTGTCTAAACACATCTGCAGGGCAAATCTAAACTGTTGGGGGACCATACATTTTTCCAATAATGCAATCTACAACAGACCACCCTGGTCTCTATGACAGAAGGTTTTGAAGGACTTTGAAAGAACCTGATCATCTTGTGGACTTGCCTGTGGGGGGGCGGGAGTGTCTCCTACCGCAATCCAAACTCAAGTCTACAAGGCTCATGAAAACTGGGGTTGTGGAGTACCCCATAGTTTTGAGCCACATGACGCTCTTGGGGATGCCGGGTTCCCCCGAATTCTGCAAGGGAAGGCCCAAGGCGCTGTGATGGAGGTGGTGCCCGCCAGCCAAAGCACCCCAGCGTAAAGCAGAACCACCTCAGTGCACGCCCTCTGCCTTTGAAGCGCCATCGATCGCTTCCTGTGAGGCTCTCTAACGTGGGATCATTGCACAAACGCGGACAGAAAATGAAACAAGCTTTAATTAAGGCCACAAGACTGCTTTGCCAATGCAAAGCTTCACAACCTCTGGGTGTGGCTGAGTGATTTGTGTGAAGCGCTGTCTCTCTTCAGCTAGAAGTGCCATTAACATTCAGACAAATAGTCAAAAGTCACAGTTGGGCGATAGTGCTGAAATGGATACTGAGGGTCCCTTGGTACGTGACCACACTTGGATCTCCTACAAAGGATAACAATTTCTTGCCGGTCAATGGGAACATCAAATAAATTCCACAAGGGCACGCGGCAAAAACGCGATCTAGGTTCGGCAATGATTGTGACAAACAGTCTATAGTGTGGCTTTGTGCCACACAAACGAAGCCCAAGCAGGCGGTCCATTCGGGGTCTTTATGTCAAATGCGCCTTGGCCCACGAACTGCCGTCCCACATGGCGAGGCGCAGCAATACCCAGGCGAGCCAAGCGCATCAAGCAGTAGGCCATGTAGCGGACGTAGGACATTTGCAGGAAACCTTTCAGCTCAGGAGCGCGTCAGGCAAGTAACTATTAACAGCTACTTCCCTCCACCTGAAGCTGGTAGACGTTGGGGTTGGACTCGGAATAATGGGCTGTGGGGTTTGATTCTAATCTTTCTTCTGGATGATGCTGGGGATGTTCATGATGCTGGCGATGCTGGAGCAAACAGGACGCCCAGCATCACTCGCGTCACCAGCGACAGCTGAGTTGATGGGCTGCACGCAATGCGCTTTTGCGGCCTATCAATATTTGTTTCGGCGGTGATGCGTGTTTGGCGCTTTCATTGGCATCGATTCTAAGATGCCGAATACAGTTGAGATCGCCATCCGGCCCGCTCCCGCCCTCTCGTCGCCGCTGACAGTTGGCATATGGGACTACGTGAATGTTGCACATGAAGGTGATCCCGTGTCATGGTGTCGCGTGCCCTCCGAAGCTCAACGCGCTTTCCGTTGTTTCCGAGCTGGTTTGTCATGCTCTTGATGGAGGCAGACCAGTCTGACATGGATGTGAGAGCACGGTCCAGTTCCAGGTCAACACTCTTGCTCCCATGTGATCAAACAACGAGTCTCTAGCAGCCAGTGACGGGGACATTCTGCCAGGTGCTTGATTTACAAGACTGTTGCTCAAAAAAACAAATTAACATTGCTATGTGTTGAGCCTTGTGAGTAGCTGCTGATTGGCGAGCTCCAGTTTGCCCGGCCATTGGAATGCTTGACCCCACCCTGAATCTTTGAGAATGTCCAATCAAAACAGCCGG
The DNA here is from genome assembly GCA_963377175.1 of Effrenium voratum. NCBI lineage: Eukaryota > Dinophyceae > Suessiales > Symbiodiniaceae > Effrenium > Effrenium voratum. The sequence continues at coordinate 806,243 of CAUJNA010001513.1, forward strand.
CCACCCGGAGCCCACTCTGGGAGCCGCCCAATACGAACCCTGGAATCCCATTATTCTGGGCTGCTCTTCCCCCCTGAGCCAAAGGTGAAAAAGCTGTTTGTTTCCAAAAGGTCTAAGGGGGCTAAGGTCACACCAAAAAGCAGACATGCATTGAGCTCAACAAGGTCGGAGAGAACGGGGCATCGGCCTTCTGAATCAGTTATGCCTGACCGCGGCACACGATCTCAACAGGCTAGTAAGCCTGCATCTGCCAACACACCCCGCCAAACAGCATGCTTCTGAAACTTGTACAACCACCACAAAGACTCTAAGGATCTCTCCTGCAGTTGTTCATCGAGTCGGGTTCCTGTTGTTTCACAGTTCGCAAGCTTGCACCGACAGAGTCTATGAGCCCAAGTTTGGGAATGAGGACATGTCAAGCCAATGCAGTGTGAGGCACCATAAGGAAGCACATCCTTGCTTGCGTTGATCAACACTCTAATCAAAACCAGCTGACGTCGTTGACCTCAACAACAATGGCATTTGCAGCCACTCGCCCGCTACTCTAACAACGATTGCGTCTTTCTGTCGGTCGTTGACCTAGGCAGGAGCTTGCAGCTCAACAGCTCGGCCCAGGTTGTCGCGCGATCAAAGTGCCAAGCAACGGCCACCATCCACGATGGTGCGCCTGCCGCGCGGCAGGTAGGACACGGCCTGTACAGGGTGAAGGCTCAGGATGAAGCAGATGCCACTCAAAAACTCATGAGGGTCCTTATGGATCAACGGCCCTGCAAGAAGGCTCGACATGCGCAAAGCAACAGTGTCAGTTGGGCAAGAAGAAATTGTTTTCTTGACTCCGATGTTCCCACCCATCCTGCAATTCATGCGTGCCAACAATTGGGCTGGTCATCATTGTCTAGTCGCTTGCCACATGTTTGGCCCAAAGGCAGCGCCATCCGAGGCAAACCGCGCCATACTCACTCGCCAACTGTTGCCAAGGTCATTGCATTGCTACATAACGCTGAAACAGCCCAGGCTGAAGAAGGGATCTCGACGTTTGCACCTTAGACCACGAAAGATGTAACATGGAGCAAGGCTCGCACGTAGGCTTGTCAAACCAGTGCCTCCAAGGAGAAGCACACAGCTCGAAGCTCGTTGCATAGATACAGTGCCCTGGGCATGTGATTTCTGTCTCCGCTTCTTTAAGACGAAACCAAAATAGAACCCTTCTGATGAGTCGCTTAGACCTTAGCTACTTTAGTGCCTAGGCGGGGTTCGCCACCCTTTTCAGCGTCCCACGGACGGTTGGGCTTTGGATGGTCCTTGCTGCGGCAAATAGCCAGGGTTTGCCTTCTGGTCGTGCAGCCGAGCAGTCTTTGGGACAACCCGCAGAATGGCATGTTTGGATTTTGGTTCTGGGTTCTGCTTTAACGTGTGTGTCAACTGATTTAGAGTTTGGATTTCTGCTTACTGTCACTTGGTTCAGGGTTGCTGTCATTGGGGTTTCGGCTTAGGGATGCTTAGGCTCAACCTTAGGTATATTCAGTGGCTGCAAGTCGTGAAGATGCTGCAAAGCAATTCGCTTGCTGCATAGTGTCAGACCATGCCAGGCCAAACTACACAAAGCGGAGCTCCCAGCAAAAAGAAAAGCGTTGGAATTCGGTTCACCTTCTGAGCTTCGCTTCGCAAAGGTCAGAGTCCGAGCGGCCAAAGAAGAATGCAAAGGATGCAGAGCAGAATCCCAGGTTGCAGCCAGGGCGGATCGAACTGTGATCTTCCCATCCCCAAGAAGGAATTGATCCTGAGTCAGGCGCGCCCTCTCCAATCACAGTCTAAGCAATCGCCAAAAACTCAACGGCTGTCCCACGAGAAATCAGTCAGCACACTAACTCTCAGGGATGCAACTGCAGAATTCTTATCGCGGGCCTGCTTCTGCACTGACGACTTCATTTACCAGCTGGACATATGGCGATCCACAGGCAAACAACCTGGATTTCCCATCGTTAAACTGTGCAAATGCTGGGTGCGAGGTGGTGCTGGGTGCCAGGCCTGGTGCGGAGTGGGTGTGCGAGGCTGGCTGGGGGGCTGTGTGGGCGCACGAGGGTGGGGGTGGGGGGGCTGGCCGTGTGGCGCGGATGAGGGTTTCCGTAAAACACTGAGAAAATAAAACGGCGATCCCTCCGCTTCCGCGCCGCTTCCGCGACGCAAAACGTACCTTCTACAACATCCATAACTACGAATGCTCTTCATCTGCTCTGGTCAGCTGTGAAATTGCGATTGGCTATTCAGCAGATCCAGACCAAGGCATCTCCTTAGAAGATCTCGAGAGCATTCCGGGACAGGCTCTTGGTTCCAGTTTGCGGGCTATGCCAGCGATATGGGCATCGTTTGGGCATCGTTCGGGGCATCGTTCAAACCAAACCGTTTTCTTGTCCAAGCATGGTCATTTTGATTTGTACAACAGCTAATGAGTTTGGTGTCGGTTTGGGTATCGGTTTGGGCCCTGCAAATGTCTGATTCCGCAATCTTGGTTTGCGACAACAGCTTGGTGTCTTGATGGCTTCTGGGGGTATTGTTCTTGTCCTCTGTTTACAATGGTTTGGGCCTGCAAAACAAGTTAAGGGACGTCCCCTTACATAACGAAGAGGCGCGGGTTTTTATTTCAGTACGCGTCGGGCACTTTCCAAATTTTAGTACAAATGTAGTACGCGAAGGCCACTTTCTCAGCTCCAGCTCGTTGATCTGGAACTTTTCATACACAGATGTAGTACGCGAGGCGCACTTTCCGAGATCCAGCTTCAGAATCGTAACTTTTCGGTGCAAGCGTGTAACATGCTTAAAGGCAAGCCAATAGTTTGAAAGAACGTAACAGGTCGCAGCTTCCGCGCCGCTTCCGCGGAGCTTCCGCGGCCTGCGTTTCACTTACTTACCAACATAGCCACCGCCACTAGCCACTCAAAAACGAATACAGCTATTTACGGAAAGCAGATGACGGCCGAGGCTGGCTGCGACCATCACTGTAGAGCACCTTTGTGCTAGGGGATCCAGAACCACTACCTCTCCGGCCACGGAACACCAAATTCCATCATTGTATTTTGAGCATTCAGCAGGAAGTTTAGAACCAATCGCTGCTGGTAAAAAGGCAGGGACTCTAGAACAACCAAATCCGCCTGCGCTGCACGACAGCCGTCCCCATGCCCAACCAGCCCGCCTAGCACAAGTCGCCAGCCCATTGCGCTGCACGCCTTTTCCCCAGTCGGCCTTGCACCCAGCCGCAGAGCACCCAGTCTGCGCTGCACGCTTCCCCCCAACCACACGCGGTCTACCACACGGCCGTCCCAGCCCAGCGCCGGACGTAGTTTGTTGAGGGAGGATGCGTTGGCTCTATTCGGCACGTAACGTGTATTTCTTCCGCACGCTTCGTGACTCTTTCAACATTTGGCAGCGCGTGCTCTGACAGCTGAGCTGGCGGCAGAAGTCGGGTTTGCACAAGACACCGGTTGCGCTTGCGCTGAGCAGAAGCATGCTAAGAAGCCTTTGCGCCGACACAAGACTTGTCTGGGATCTTGCGCCGCGCAGCAGATTAGTAGAGCCGGCAGCATGGCATATCGCATTGAAGAATTTACAGGCATCATGTCGATGCTTGTGGCACGTAGGGCGTGTTCGGACAAAAACACGAGCTGTGTGATTGCCTGCGCTTCCTTCCTCGCGTGCTTCAACGGCGCTCCTGGTGCATCTGCTTTGAAGCGACGCTATGGAGAAGAAGGCGATGCATCCAGCCCACGGCCACAAGAGCACATTCGACGGTGACAACAAGCGTTCCACGCACTTGCGCCTCAGGATTGGCTCACGCGTCTTTTGCCCGACGCTCCTGCCACTTTTGACCAACGCTCCTGCAATGCCAAGAGCTAAACGGCGAATGGCCAAGGCCCGGCTTGAGCAAGTTCGCAAGATCTATGCGGTCAAGAACCCTATCCTTCGTTGCTGGAGCTCTACAGCATGGCCAAGTCTGCAGATGACCGGGGCCAAGTTAGTGCTGCGGCGGAGGCTTTTTATGGGGCCCGGGCGGGTGACAATGTAATCTCTGGCGAGCTTAAGTCTCACAATATTGCATCCACAGCATGGTGGACGTATGCGTAACTTCCAGAAATCCACAGCGGTTGTGAAACGGCTTCGCAAGCTTATCACAAAGGAACGCAGTCACGAGCCTACGCCGCTGCAAAGGACGCGAGCAGAAGTCAGCTTGCGGGTGCCTACGTGATCGCCTGTTTCAGAAGATATTCAGTTCAAGTGTAGTACGCGAAGTGCACTTTCGCAGCTCCAGCTGGAAAATCGTAACTTTTACGTACAAGTTTAGTGGTGGCAGCTCTGGCTCTAAGATCACCTTTGCAGTACGAATGAGAGCCCCACATCTGTCCAAGGATCTGGCTGCCAGAAAAGGTCTACGTATTCAAAATGCCTTGCAAGCCAAAGCGAATGTGCGGGGCCTACACGAAGACTGAAGAACAACCAGAAGGAATGCAAAACAAATCCGTTCTGCTTGGCAAACAGCACTGATGTGGGCCACCAGGAATAACATGGCAACTTCATAGCCATTCAGCCGGAGATCTGGGACAAGAGCGCCGCCTGCACGTTGGACAGAATCAGCTTGCCGTCACCGTTGCAAACACCTCGACTGACACGACTGGACGATTGAAATTGAGGCCATTCATTGAACCTGGTAAGAATAAGATTGTATAAGCAGAATAGATGCCTGCTCACTTGTCCATCCTCCAGCTGTCAGTTGGCAATTCTTCAAGTGCACCATTTGGGATGCACAAGGCTCCGAATGTCTCAAACAGACCGAAGTTTCACTGCAAGCTCTCCTGGCATCTGTCAATGAACAGTTGCCCTGCATAGGTGCCGCATGTCATTGGCCAATCGCTCATGCGCATGCCTCAGGTCGCCACGGGAGGCCAAGCTAACATGGGCGAGGTCCATGTGCTTGTAGTCGTGGGCTACATTCCTCAGGGGCGGTGACTCCGACCGGGTAAGCTGTTTTGAATGAGAACGGATGCAGGCAAAGTCCAGTGCCAAGAGTTCCCAAGCCTTGCAAGGTCTTGTGCGATGTCTCTGTGTTGCACACCTTGCCTTCATGTCTCCTCCCTTGGCCTCATTGACTCATGCTGGCCCTGCGAGTGATGCTTGCTACTTGGCACTTGATGGCAAACTTCACTGGTCCTGCGCCAGCTGGTAGCGATATCAATCTGACTCGCGAAGGGCTCCCCCAAGAAGTCCTCCGCATCTGCAAAATGCATTGCTTCTCCCAGACCAGGCGCACCACCAAAGTGTGTGATGAGAGTTCCTAAGTCATGGCCTAGTGACTGTCAGGTACGGGGCATCCCTTTTACAAAAGCAAAGCTTCAATTCGAAAATTGTCACACAATCGCAAGCCCTTTGATAGACCCAATCCAAGCCATAGTTGGCCGGCGTGTCAAAGAGGCGGGACAGGGCTGCATTAGTAAAGCTTGGCAAACTTTTGCGCAGCCCCGACATTGCCTGGCTTCCCCCTGGTAAGCCTGCCTTGCCATAGCTAGCCCCGGCTAACTTGCCAAAGTACAATCAAATGTCGGCTTAAAAGGAGCAGGCGCGCGGTGGCAAAATACATGCTTGCCTTGTTCTTGCTAGACTTTGTGTTTCAACCTGTTTGCTCTAAGCTGTCTCCTGGGATTGACTCCGCCCTCAGCTAATCCCAAGCTGGCTGGCCAACCTGGCAGCTAACGTGATTAGCTGGTTTCTTGTGGCTTGAAGGGCTCAAGCTTGCTGGGTGAGCTATGGTTAGCCGGGTCCAGCCGGCTCAGCACAGCCACCCCCACCCCATCTGACCGCTAACCGCTAACCTCTTGGCTGACGACAGTAACCCCAGCTATTTCCAGCCAACCCCAGGCTACCCCGAGCTGCTGGTTTGAATGCTTGCCACAATCATGTTTTACATTGCATATGTGTATATATATATATATATTATGACGTAGTACCACAACAGAATATGTGCCTCCCTCCCTCGCTCCGTTGCCACTGGTCCTCCTGCAACAGGATAACCTAGGACGAGGGAACACACATGTGAAGCAAGCAATCCCCTGAAGTTTGAGCACCGCCGAGAAATTCAGAACCTACAAGCCATGATCAACATTTTGTGTTCCCCAAGAGAACACAAGAGAATCGGTTGCGCTCCCTTGGCGAAGTCGCGTGGGGCCAAGTATGGTCAGTCGTCGGAGCTCTGGCAAAAGACACGGATGCCCTGATGGACTGAATTTGGACTCATGACTCAGGACTCATGTCAGAACAAATGTCACTTCACCTCGCACATTAACCTCTGCTCAGCGAGCCAAACTGATTCAAACCGTATGGTGCTCACTTTTGCAAAACTTTTGCCTTCTGAGCCATTTCATAAAATAATTACGATTAGCCCATGCTGAGTCCGGCTTGAGAATCATGCTCCAACAACCTGACCTCAGCTTGCTCCAAGCTGCGCTGAAGACGACTTGCATCGCGGCACTGGCTACTAGCAAAATGCAGGAGACCAGAATGTCGCTCCAGCTAGCGGACGTGCGACCTTATGCATGGCAAATGGAGTTCAAAGTCTTTGGTCTCCCTTGCCAAGACATTTTAACCAACGACTACTCGGCCCCAGAGTTCAAGATGCATAGTGGTTGTTACAAGAGACTGGTACACACAAAGGAAGCTGAACGACAATATCGTGCAATGACAGTCACCAATTGCGCATGCCTTGCTTGGGCTCCAAAGCGCATTGCAAAGTCCACTTCTGCTTGTTGCGCTGCTTGATAGGAGACCAACATTCAGGCAACTGCACGGACTCATTCGACTCGCAAATCTAGCTGTCGCGTCTGGCGCCGCTGCTGCTGCATTTGCTACCCTCGTTTTTCTTTCAACTGTCTTTTTGAAGTGGCCACAACAACGCACTGTGGCTGTAGGTTCAACAAACATCAGCTCACACAAACACATATAATGTATGTGTCACCAATTGCATCATCCAAGGTACCCAACACCAGGACAAGGTTCCACCTCGGCTCTAATGAAGGGTAAGGCTTGAGTGCGCGCTCCCCGGAATGCCCAAACCAAGCCAGCCCTGACACAACAAGCAATTCTTTGCCGACGGCATCTGGATCGCGGCAGGCGCAAATTATCACTACTGTAATCTATGTTGATAGAATCGCATGCCTGTAGCTGCCTTGTCACAGACTTCAAAGCGACCCGAACAGCCAAAGCAAGCGAGCATGCAGCAAACAAGCCCGGGCACAACAAGACCGCAGCACAGTCAAACATTCCAACATGATTTGAAGCAAGCATCGCCGTCTCCAAGAAGGCAACTGGCTCGTCCACATTGTCCGATTCAGACTGGCCCTCCGAAACCTCGTCTTCCCAGGCCTGCGCTGAAGTTGAACGGCAAGAAACTCCTTGTGGACGCAATCCGGCCATTGAGTCTCTTGGTCTTTCAAGTCAAAAGCGTTGAAGGAGGGCCAAATGAAGTTGCAGGTCAGAAATGCAAGCCCCTAACGCCCACCCAACTTGTCTGCTAAGCATATCGGCTTATTCTTGGGTGTGGCCTGGAGATAGTCTGCGCTTTGCACGTTTACCTTGTGCTAGCTTGCGACCAGTGCTGGCGCTTCGAGCATGCGGAAGCTCAGGAGGGGTTCGATTTCTCAAAGTGAAAGTGGTTCATTCTCAAATCTCAGCCCCTCGCTTGAGCCTCTGTTCATTCATTTCCATATTTCTCGACCAATTCATCAGCTCCCAGCCACCTCGCCCTTGGCCGGGGCGGGTAGAACAGGAACGTGCTTTGCAGCGTTGATGTCTTGACAGACCTGGGCATCGCGTTATCAAAGCTTCAAGGGCCTAAAACCCCAATCTTGGCACCTGTGGTCACTTTCGCAACGACCCACCCAAAAGATCATCCCACCTGATGCAATTCAACGCGAACCAACTGGGCAAGTAATATTTGTTGGCAGCCACGCAGGCTAACAAGTAAGCAGGCGAACGAGCAAACTAAGCAGACAAGCAAAAGAAGTAAACAATCAAGCACAAACAAGCTAACGGGACAAACCGAGAGTCATGCAAACGTTGTCCCCGTGCGGCTCAAGCTGCGACAAGCCGGTTCACGGACACAGTTGCCTGACGGGCTATACAGCAACTGTCAGCTTTCTGTAAAAGGCATGTGCTGCCAGCAATGAGGGACTGCCGAGTCAAGCCTTCAATCCAAAACAGAGTATGTGTGATACCTTACATGTTTCACTCGCGAGGACACCAAACATGCCACATGTTTGCATCGGAGGAGGCAGCTAAGCTGATGCCAAAGTCGACGGCAGCTCCGCATGAGTTCTAGAAATGGTTTCCAGTGTGCACCTCGAATCCTCATGTCTCGTTCGTACTGCGTGATGCGCCGTGCTGCTGCATCATAATGCATCTGATGCGCATTGCATACGGCATGATGTGTTTTGATGCGTTACAATACGTCCTGATGTATCACGAGTCGTGGTGCCAAGTGTTGATTTTGGATGCCTGCTGGGACTCATCCTTTTGAACCTGCATCCCTTTGAGGATCTTGGCTTGGTCACTCAATCAGGGTAGCAGAAAGTTGATGTCCACTACCTGAGTACGCCTACACATGTACTACATATATAAACAAATAAATAAATAAATAACATAAACAAATATATATATATATACACATATCTATATATATTCTGCATGTGTATACATATATATATATATATGTACATAGATACAAGTGGTCCAAAAATTCGGGTCCATTTGTTTGGCGACAAAATAGGCAGGACAAGTTGCCAAACTGTTGGTAAAACCCAGCCTGGCCTCGTCCCTCTCCCAATCGTCCTCCGTGATCTCCACCTGCAGTGCTCAGTTTCACCAGTTGGTTCAGGTCCTGTGGTCCGCAAAGAGGTCAAACTCGGCTGAAAACTGCCAGAAATGTTTTGTAGAAGCGTTTCGCTGTGGCGAAAAATCAGATGTTGCACATTTGCAGGATAGCACTATCCGGTAAAGAACTTAACAGTTTCGCAACGCGCGCCGGCAGATCTGTCAAGGGATCTTCATGAATCTTGTGCAAAACCTGCCAGGCCTGGTTCAAATTCAGTCTCCGCTCCAGCAGCGTCAAGCGCGCCGACATCCTCAGTTCCACATCAAATCTCCTGTTGGTGGGTCTAAGCGATTGACATGACTTAGGCATAGCCCGCCCCGCCCATTAAATAGGACTCAATAGGGTGAGATCTCCTGATTGTGGCCCACATATGAACCTGAATGAAACATACCTGGTTAGACTGCAAGTGTTCTTTCAACACGAACTTGCCACGTATATGTAAATATATTGCATATATATATATATATGCAACTGATGTATTTCAATAATACCTGCGAAGACCCCAAACCACTGGCTGCTTGGCCGCATCATAATCATGCAGGCCGCATCGTAATGATGCAGGCCGCATCATGATGGTGCACGCACCCGGAGAGGCGTGCAGAGCATCTGCCAAAGCCAACCAAGCTGGAAGACAAATTCGTTTACTAAGCGGCCGCCCAAAGAGGCACGCGGAGCACCTGGCAGCTCCTAATCGAAAACAGGCGCACGTTCCTTAAATCTCTACAGCGAAACAGTTTGGGGTAAAATTCGGGATATCTTGATTGACAAGCGTGCTTAACAATAAACGCAATAACCACATAGTAGTACCAACATTCATATGACAAACGACAAACTTTCGCCTCAGCCCCCTTGGCAGGGAAGCGGTCAGACCCCTTCAGAACCAGAAACAAATTCAACCCCCTTTAAGCCAGAGCAACTCCACAAAGCCCCTTTTAAAAATCGAGCAAATCCCAAGCCAAATTCCTCCCTGTCAAATCCCCTCTAAAAACCGGCTCTCGTTGAATCCCTTGAAGCCATGTGGAGAAAACTCGCGAACATGCACCCACCCTCTATCCCGCATGTCAGTGTCGACTCACTCACTTACACAAACACCACACCTCAAGGCAAACAAAACACAGCACCTCAAAGCCAGCCAAAGCCAGACGGCCAAGGCGGGCAACGCGAAGCGTTTACAATGAAATAATGTTGATATGCTAAATCAATATGTTTATTGTTCATACATACATACATACATTTACATAACATAACATAACATAACATAACATTACATACATTACATTACATTACATACATTACATACATACATTACATACATTACATACATTACATACATTACATACATACAATACCATACCATACCATACCATACCATGCCATGCCATACCATACCATACCATACTATACCATACCATACCAACATACATACATACATACATTACATTACATTACATTACATTACATTACATTACATTATAGTGCATTGCATTGCATTGCATTACATTACATTTACATTACATTACATACATACATACATAGGTATGGCCCGTCAATGATTCAGAATTGCCTGTTGATACAATCAAATCAAGTATCCATTCAATCAATTCGCTTCCATGTGAGAGCGCTTACTTAGCCAGAATATGTGCTTTCTTCATTGAATATTTTTTGATTGATATTCCCATGGTGGAGCCAACGAGGGTTTCCAGAGGCGCTCAACACAGGATCAGCGCCTGCATAAAGCTTTGCGAGGGCATGGTCAAACGGGCCCTTCTTTAGAATGACACAAGGACAAGCTACATGTGATGCGTCACTGGTAAGTATGCGTGGTTGCTTGACCTTCAAACGCACTTTCGGCAGCAAGGTTGACACAAGCAAGCTCTTGAAAAAACAAACACATTCTTGGCTGAGGGGCATGTGTTTGCAGTGGAATTCACACAAATCCACAAGATTCGTTTGGCTGGAAGCAATCAACATATGAACACATAGCCGCCTTTAGCATTCAGAGAAGCTCCACGTTGCCACGGCGAGGGAACTGCGAAACTCCGATTCTATTTAGCCCGTGAGGTACATGAGACACCCGACAAAGCTCCCTAAGTGTCTCTCGAAAAATCGAGAAGACCTGGCTCTTTGCCGAAACTTTCCTGAAAGGAAGAGTGCCCCCTGGGTTCACAGGGCGATGTTTGATCGCCCTTTTCCCGCCCACTTCAAGTGCCGCATGAAAAACAACAACCCAATGGAGTTGGGCTGAAGCCGTGAGGCTGTGCCGTGCTTTTGGTGATCTCCCGCTTCAATTCCTGGTGGAACTCCTGGCAGCCAATCATTGCCACATGACGATACTGGCATTGCTGGGGGCAAGCAACAACAAGGCGGGGTATCTGCAATGGTCAGAATTTCTTAAAAGTCGCCTTCCATCAAAGTCTTGGAGCTAGGGGATATTTCGTGCATGTATTCAAGAGCGCATGTCCCTACTCTGAGCAAATAGCTTGGCACTTCAACAAAAAACACCGGCAAAAGCTGGCTAGGCTCTCTTTGGCAAAGATAGCTCCACAAGCAGATAATGACTTTTGTGCGCTTGCATAGCGTCGGAAGACACCATCCAGATGATGACGTGTTGTGGTTTGCGCCCAACGAATCTCGCAAGCAGCGCAAATGTATTGGCACGAATGAAAGCAACCTCCGCATCACAGTGAAACTAAATGGAAGGTGTACCACGCACTTGCTGTCAAGATTGCTGCGCTATCAGAGCTGACGTGAGCCTGATCGTATTTACCGGTGAGTAGCACGCACCTTCACGCAAAAAAAAACACACACACACACACACAAATTCGATCACTCAAGCACACACGCCACAAGAATACTGTAAGTTTGTCAGTATGTACAGGCGAAGCGTACCGAATGAGAGGTGCTGAGCCGGCAGTTGTATGAGTCAAAAACGAAAACCTGCGCTGGCAAACAGCTTCTGGAAAGGCAACACAGTCAACTTACCAGGATTAGCGTCTTTTTGAAGGCTCTTGGGATAAACCTGCGCCGCCTTCACGAAGCAAGGGGCAACGAGTTGTGGCGTTCACTTTGTGCAACACAAATAATCTCCATGCTTCACCTTCTCTGCGTGACCTGTGATAGCTGCGCCCACATGCACATTTCCAAAGCAACATTGCAGGGTGCAGTGTCACAAATGACGCGGACAGAATCCACATGGTCAAAGCAGGCCATTCGCACAGTGGCAAAGCTTGCGGAATATGGGGCTCATAGTTTGCTTCACCCCAAGATTGCCAGATCCACCATCGAGATCCACCAGCTTGCCATTGAATAATTGGCAGCTAGCCTGGTAAACCCATGTTGCCCCTCCTCTTTCAGCCGCTTCTCAAGGTTGTTGATTGACTTCTCCAACTTTGAGGCCGACATGGCGAAGCCCGCGAGTGACTAGTGCTATTGGAAGCCTGAGTATTTTTCTGGAAGTTGTAGTCACAGAAGCTTCGCCACGTACCTTCCAGCTTGGTGCTGCAGCTTGGGTCCCGGGTTTAGCCTGCTCGCAAATGGTTTACCCTGGGCCCTGGAAGCGGCGGAGCTCAAACTGCTTGCCTGGAGCTTGTGTCTGGAGCTAGGGCTTGGGAATGTGTTGCCGACCAACATCCACTTGTGGCATCTTCAAGCAATAGCTTATCAGCCGTCAGCTGTCTATATTTTGTATACTTTATATATAATACATATCTTGCCTTGCAGGGGCGGCCTGGACCCTTTTTGTCTTCCTGCAAGCCCACCTTCAAGCCGCCAGAAGCTTACAGGCTGCTGACCTTCCCTCGTCCAATCATTAGAGCCACTTTGGCCCATGCATGCTGACCATTTCCTGCGAAGCCGTGTGTTCAAGCTGAATCTCCCGATTCATGGCGCGGAATGACGGGAAGGTCTGAGCTGGGATGCTTACAGCTCCTGACGGCTAAGCAAGGCTGCTCTTTTCAGCGACTCTTCGCCGTAAGTGGTATCCTCGCGGCCGTGCAGGGCAAGATATGTGGTATGGCGCGTTTCAGATCAATGGAAACCGGCAAACCCTCGGCAGCAAATGCCCAATTCTGTTTGATAGATACCTTCGTTGAATGTTCACGATCCTTAACTCAGCTGGCAGCAACAACTGATTGACTTCTTGCTACACTCAAGCCGATCAGAGCGGTGTCGTCAAGGTCTGTCTTCATGTCGATATATAGTTAAGCATGGTAGGCGCCAACCAGTCAATTGGACGAGGCGCTTGCCTCCATGGAAGCTACAGAGCCAAATAGAAGCATTCCCCAAGCCAGCGCCGCGTCCTTTGAGTGTGCCATAAACATGCCTCGGTTGCAGTGCAGCTGACGCACATGAAAGAACGGAATATCAATGCCAATCAGTCGCTCGTTTGGGTTTTTGCATGCCTTCTTGGAATCAAACAAATCGACCAGGCTGATGATTTATAATAGAAATGCTTCAAGAATGCTCCTTCTAAGTCCTTCTGCTTGGGTGTGAGTGGCAAACTCCGCTTGCAGGCATTGCGACTCGCGCTCGGAGCCCTGCCTTCTTTGAAGCAGTGGGCGCGAATGAGCTCGCGGTCGAACTCCTGGGGTCACCCACCCGCTTCTTGTGTTACACTCGTGTGGCTCTTGGGAGGCATGCTGGAAAAGAAGCTTTCACAAAGGACGGGTGCCTTGCATTGCCCTCATCTATGGAGTTCGCATAGATTCTCTTCTTTCCGCGCTTGTCAAGCCTGTTTTCGGGAGAACGCAACACATGTCCAATCACCATCTGGTCATTCGGGCCATGGCCGGGTTGATCCGGGTTGAGCATATGGTCAAACACCATGGTGTTCATAGCCTATGCACAGCTATCCCTGCCTTTCGGAAAGGCGAATCCCACACCTTTCGGTCAGCTTTCATCTTGGAGGGAGACATTGCACGAGTTGTTTTCTTCACTGAGGTCACATGTTCATTGGCTGCATGGCTCCTGCAGCTCCTTCCTCCGCTCCAGCTCTTGGCAAGGATGGTGATTGAATGCATCCTGACGTCAGCCAACTACGGAGTCTTTGACCCTGAACAGCCCAGCGCTTCCAACTCAATCTGCTGGATTTAGGCTAGATTTCAACAAAAGACTTTCTCTGCGACGTGCGTGATACCTTTTGCTGCACACACCAAGTGGGGTGAAGCATGTGTCCGGGATGGTTTGAACAAAAGGGGGCCACCAAAGGGATGGAAACAAACCACGTTCTCCTTTCTTGGGGGCTCTTTTTATCGAGATGGTGCCAAATGGGTATGGGTCAAAATTAAACCACCAGGGGACCGCGGGTTTTAGTCTTCTTCCACTTACCAGGGTTCCATTTAGGGTACCTATTTCTGATCCACAGCCAAATCTCTGCCTCCGTCCCGGTGAGGAAGGCAAAACCTTCCACCTGGCGATCACAGCAGCCCATGCCTCAAATCGGGGCCACGGCTTGGAGAAAACCGTTTTTTTTTGTTGGAAACATATGGCCATGGGTCAAAATCCCGTACCCCCAGTGAACATCCCAATCCCCACTAAAATAGACCCTAAAATGGTACTATTGGTTTCGACCCACAGCCATATCCTTTGTGGTTCCACCTGCGAGCTTCAACAGCTTTACCTTGAGTCCTCAGGCCCTTACAACCATGAAACCAGTGCCGCCACTGCATCTGAACGCCAGGCTTATGCAGCACTCCAGGCGCCACCTCGGGCCGTTGCCCATGGCATCCATCTGGGAGTTGAAGCAACTCATCAGCTGCTCCTAAGTGCCGGCTGGTTGGGCTCTACTGGCAAGATCTCACAAGGTGCCTTCAGAAACTTCGGATGCAGCCAAAGCCCTCCCCTTCGAGTCAGAATGGGAAACATTGGATTTTGTTTTAACAGTAACATATGAAGGTCATGCATCGCAGCTTGCTTTCTTTATGGACCAATGCGGTGCAATCGAAGCCTGGACCGCCAATGGGCGGATTGACGTCAGCCAAGCCGATGGAGCCCTGGAGGCTCCCGGCACCAGTAGGCGGCTCCGGCCGAGTCTAGGCGCAAAAAACCGCGCAAAAATCAAAAACCGCCCGTCTCTGGAGGAGCCTTGCGGGTAAGAACCTCAAGAGGCACTATGTTTCCTTTGTTTGTCTAAGGTAGCTGTCCGCGGTGCCCTACTTAGAAGTAGGCCTGTTTGCAATGCGCTGGATCCATACTTCCTCAAGCAAACACAAATACACGGGATGGCCCAGCTGGGTAGATCAGGCTGTATCCTTGCAAAACAAACTGTTTGAGCTTCAAACGAGATTCACCATCCGCCCAGGGATCGATCACCCAAAACATTGTTCGGAAGAAATGGGCCTTGACCTCACAACCGTCCGCACCTACAAATGCACAGCCGTGGGTGGCTCGAGAGCGGGTTGGCTGGATTTGGGTGAGATTCGTTTTGGGTGAGTTTAAGGTGGGTGCAAGCTGTTGTTTGTGCTTGGTGAGTGTTGATTTAGGATAGGTTTTGGGGTTGAGATGCGACTGCTCTTCAGGCGGACGGTGGCTGCTCGTTCCAAAAATAAGGCTGTCTAAACTCCTTGTATCCCGCAGTGGACACCGTCAATTTGGGACACCCTCATCGCTTCCCGCATGTGTTTATGTTTTATTTTTCCGGGCACCGTTCTTACAGTCTTTCATATTGTATGTTTAATCACGGGTGTGTCTAATTGCAATGGGCCAAGGCTTCCAAACATAACAACATGTTGTTTTGAATGCCAAGCCAACCCTCGCTACTAAATTTAATTGCTTTTGTGGGGGGCTCTTCCAATTGCACGACCAGCTTGCGCATCAATGCTGCCGGGCGCTGCTGCAATGTGCTGTTGCAGCGTGCTGCCGCAGGCCGAGACTTAGGTGCTTCTGCAATGCTGTGGCATGGTGCTGTTGCAGGCCGAGACTCACAGTTGCGCAGGGTGCTGTTGCAGGGTGCTGTTGCAGTCCAAGACTCAGAGTTGTGCAGGGGGGGCTGTTGCAAAGCGCTGTTGCAGGGTTCTGCTGCAGGGTGCTAAACCAAAACCAAGGGCATTCTAACAAAGGCGAGTATTGTTCAGGATCCAAATCGGCAACTGGGCAACTTAAAGACCTTTAGGCATCGCTTCGGGCATCGTTTGGGCATCGCTCTGGGCATCGCTTCGGCGCATCTTCTTTTATGATGGTGGTCTAGCTTCAAGCACAGCCACACGCTACCTGGCACATCTAACATCTGTGGTTGTTGATGCATGCAAGCGCAGGGCATCGCTTTTGGGACGATCCCATCGCTTGCCCCAGCTTTCTTCACTTTTAGAAAATCGATGTCCGCCGATTGCATATTCTAGATAACACGAGTCTTGACGATTCCTCATAATGTCAAAATGGTAGCTGTCTATTTGGGTTCCTTCAAGGCTCTGTATTCTCAGATGGTTTCTATTCGTGTTTATGCTTTCCTTTTTTGTTTCCATTTCCCGTGCCTTTGCTTTTCCTTTCCATTCATTTTCGTTTGTTTGTTTCCTTTCACTTTCCTTTGTCCATTCATTGTCCTGCCCTTTGTCTTTCCCTTGTTGTTCCCGTTTCCTTTCTTTGTTCTTTCTCCTATTCCTCAAACTAGCTTGTTGCACGCAGGAAGATGGGTGGTCAGCACTAATCATCGGGGCCACTGCAAGCTGCTTGCTCGAGTTCATTCGTGCACTGGACCAATGATTCTGCTCAAACTGCCAGGTTTTACATCTTCAGTTCGGCCGACCCCGACAGCCCAACGAGTGACTACTACGGGGGTTCCGCATGCTTCAGCTTCCGTGCCTCATCGAACTCTTGCCGAAACCTGAGCCGAATGGGTTAAAAAAGCGGTGCGAGGTGTATCGCAAGACTTGCTGGTGCGATAAGTAGGGAATGTGAGAATGAACCCAGGGGTCCACTTAAAGCAAACCTCCAGTTGGATGGTTCATAAAGGTCATTCCCTCATTCCCTGCTGAGCAGCAAGAAAATTAGGGACCTCCTTTTAGCAATGGCTAGGGAAACCAAAAGGAGCCCCGACGCCTGAAGGGTTCCCTTCTCGTGAAGCAAACTTGGAAAATCATCATGGGTCTAGTTCCGACAGAGAAAGAAAGAAAGAAAGAAAGAAAGAAAAAAAAAGAAAGAAAGAAAAAAAGAAGACCGAAATAAAGAAATCAAGAAGGAAAGAAAGAAATAAGAGAGAGAAAGAAGGAGCGAGAAAGAACAGACACAAAAAGACAGCACGAACAACATAAATGAAGGAATGAACGCGGGAAGGAGGGAGGGAGGGAGGGAGGGAGGGAGGGAGGGAGGGGAAGGAAGGAAGGAAGGAAGGAAGGAAGGGGGAGGGAGGGAGGGAGGGAGGGAGGGAGGGAGGGAGGGAAGGAAGGAAGGAAGGAAGGAAGGAAGGAAGGAAGCAAGCAAGCAAGCAAGGAAGGAAGGAAGGAAGGAAACGAACAAACAAACGAACGAACGAAACAAACAAACAAACAAACAAACAAACAAACAAACAAACAAAGAAACAAACAAACAAACAAAACAAACACACAAACACACCAACAAACAACCATTCTTTGTTTGTTGGTTCAACCAACCAACTAACTAACCAACCAACCAACCAACCAACCAACCAACCAACCAACCAACCAACCAACCAGCCAACCAACAAACAAACCCGTACAAACAAACCCGTACAAACAAACACGTACAAACACAAACAAACAAACAAACAAACAAACAAGCAAGCAAGGAAGCAAGCAAGCAAGCAAGCAAGCAAGCAAGCAAGCAAGCAAGCAAGCAGATGACCACGAAAACATTCATACATGCACACACACAAAACAACGCGTACACACAAAAGCAAACACAACATACACACACACACAACCACACAAACACACAACACACAAACATGCAACACACACACAAACAGGCACACGCAAATTCATCTAAGCCTGGCACCTACTGCAAGCCCCCTGGTAGCGGTCTTTGCCCAGGTGTTGCAGCAAGACCTCAGAATTTGACAAAATAAATATAGAAAGTCATGTGGGCCTTGGACATGCAACAAGGTGCTCCCTCAAAGGATGTGGACCCCCCCATACAATAACCAGCAGATGGAACACCACCCCCTACCCCAGCAAAGAAGAAACACTTTTGATGGATTCGGTAGCGTGATGTGTAGATGTTTGCTCGAAGAATTGTGCAAAAGATCAGTGTCAAACCGCCTTTCAATGCTAGATCCAACTATCAAATGTTGGAACGGTGTGCTCCTGCAACCGACAGTTTCCATACGGGATTCGGCTTTTCAGGCTGCTGGCCTGTAACTCTGCCAAGCCGTTGAAAACGCATGGCAGTTGGTCTGGGAGTTGCACTTCGTACATGCAGCCGTTGTCGGCCCAGGGCCACTCGCCCGTACCTCGGGGGGGGGGGGGGGACCATCCATGGCGCTTGCCATTGTGTGCCACAAGGAATGACGACTTCGACGAAGCCTGCACCAACCTATCGTCTTCTGGAAAACTGAAACACTTTGAGTCACACAGGATCAAACACACGATCTCTGCACATAGATCCTCAACCATATGCCAGAAACCAAAATGTCAAGCAAGGATCATCGAGACCCAACACATCTTCAACCATTGCTACTCACATCCCTTTCTGTCCCCCCTGGCAGCGCTCAAGTGACGGCATCATCTGTCTCAGCCCTGCGCGACAACCCTTGCGCCAGGCGCTGTAGAAAGCTTTGCCGATGCCCTCGTCAACCTGTTCAAACAAGCAAGGCATGCCAATATGGTGTCTGCTATGATCCTGCATAAAACAAGTCCGCTTACCAGCGGTTTGGGCAAATTTGGGATCAGACAGGGGAATATGATGCGATGTGACACTCCCGGTCTATGACAGCCAGCAACATATTAATCATTGCAAGAATGGGATTGCTGGCAATGGCTGCAGACATCTTGCTGACACACCGAGGCTTTGACTCAAATGGAGCACAAACCGCTGCATATCAAACCAGTCAAACTCATGTTGCACGACATGTCAACATATGTCAAAGCGGAATGAAATCAAAATACACGCTGTGTGATAACAGCACTTCCTTCGGATCTGTTAAAGTCTCAAATACAGCTACAACATCATAGCGTTCAGCTCAGGGCAATGCTAGTGCTTGTCAAATTAGACAAAGCACGCCGTGATCAAAGTAGCACAACATCCGCTTTGAAAGCCTGGCAAGCTTCTTTAAGGATTGTCGGGCCGATTGCATCCGCATAAAGACTCTATTGCGAGATTCTTTTGTCCAAGGGTTGCAATCAGTACAATTCTACAACCATGTGCCTATTTTTAACATGCAGAATCATGAACGTGTATGTACAAAACCCCTGACCACATTCTGGCCACTGGGGGCATTCCTCACTGGGGGCATTCCACATTTATATAATGTGTATATATATATATATAGGCATGCATGTTTACAGCGTGTTCTTGTGTTCTACTCTTACGAAGTACAGAAAACCTTTAAAACAAGTGTGTGTGTGTGTGTAGCCCTTTCTTTTAAATACATGCAAGCATTAAGCCACATATATATATATATAAAGCAAACAATGACCACAACGAGCTTGTTGTTTTTGTGTGTCGAAAAACCCAAGAGACTCATAAAACCAAACAAACACCAAAACCTTGAGAAAATCAACAAAAACAATCTCTTGGGAGAATCTTTGGTCCCAGCTCCAAACCGGTTCTTTCTTGTCTTCTCGAGTTTATGGTTGTGTTTGTTTTCCCTCACTTTTTGTTTCTTGACATTATCCCTCACACAAAAAATACAAAGCAACTCAAGTCTTGTGTTTTTAGAAGAGCAAATGTTCACAAACCAACAAAAACTCGATGTTTGGTTTTGTTTGTTTGTTTTATGAATCATCCCTCTCAAAAACTGCTCCTTCTGAAACTTTCGAAAAACCAACAAAATACTGAGTTTGTTGGTTTGTAAGCATTGCTCATCAAGTGTTGCTGCTTTTGTTTAGACTTGCTGCCTTATGTTCTTGTCGAAGCTGTGACCATGTATGCAACCGCCTTGTTTCGATATGCATAGACGTCTTTGCTGAACACTTTCATCAGCGCAGTCAGCGGCCTCAGTCTATGTTAGACTGAAAAGAGGAATATCTTACCAAACAGGACTTTAACTATACAGATCTTAGAATAGAATCTAAATGGAATTCAGCACGGACAGAGTTGAATTGGAGTTTCGACTTAAAGCAGAGTTCAACAGACTGCTTTAAACTCCTCATAAGGCTCCTTATAAGGCTCCTTGCAAAAGTTCCGTATACAGCTCCCTATAAGGCTTCTTACAAGGCTCGTTGTAAAGCTCCTTGTTAGGCTCAGCTCCCCGTAAAGCTCCGTACAAAGCTTATTGTAGGGCTAGTTATGCACCTGAGGTAGAAATCCTTGTGAAGCTCCTTTGGAAGGCCCATTGTTCTTGCGCCAATCCTTTTTAAGTTGCTTCTAGAGTTCCTTATGAGGCCTCTTACGAAATCCTTGATAAAGCTCCTTAAATGCTCCTCCCAAGGCTCCTTTACCAAACAGGATGCTGATTACACATGTTGAACATGCTTTCCAAACATGATTTCCACGGTAATGCTTTGATTTAGTAGAATTTGATACGGAACAACTAGATCAGAATCCTTGTTCAAGAGAGTTGGAACTGAGTAGAATTGAATACCGATGAAATAGAATTATAAGTTCTGTCTTGAATTAGAATGAATTTGGCTTAAGTTTGCAGATGGAACAAACAGGAATTATACGCAATGACCCGCAGGTGAGTGAAGCTCCTAATAAAGCCTTTTGAGGCTCCTTATGCCAAATAGGACTTTATGAGTATGATTGAATTAGAATTTGAGCAGAACACAAAGAATTCATGAGGTAGCTCGTCTGTTTTGAATGAGGGGTCAAAAAGGTATCTTAGTTTAAGTACGAACTCCTTTCCAAATTGGTGCTCAATAAATTCGAATTGGAAGTTGAGTAGAACTCAATCAGCCGAAAAACAAAAAAGCATTTATTCTGGACCTGTAGATGTGACACAGCACGGACAGAACCAGAAAGTCCCATCTTTTCAGTACAAAGCCAGTATGCAACATGCGCTTCCGCAGCTCCGACTGGAAGGTCGCAACTTCTCAGCACAAAAGTAGTACGGGAAGTGCACTTTGGAAGCTCCGGGTGAAAAGGCGCAGTTGTTCAGCACAAAGGTAGTGCGCAAAAATGAAATTCTGCAGCTTCGGCTGGCGAGTCGCAGCTTCACGGTACAAAGGAATGATTTAGGTGGGGGCACCCCTCATCTAGAAAGGAAAACACAAGACGCAACACAATTTACGAACGTTAGCTCCTGAACCGACCCTCAGACAGGACCTTGGGCCGACTTGCTGACCAAGAGCACACTTGGAGCACTAACCCGCAAGAAGGGGAAAATCAAAGAAACCAAAAGCAACAAGGGGTTTCGTTCGCATGCACCGCGGTGTCGCATTCCAACCCAGAAACTGAGGGCCAACATCGCGCAAACGGAGGTGAAAGCAAACTGTTTTCATGTCTCACAGATTTCCACGATACAGTTGCGCAACACTTTCGCAAACAAACACAAGTTACTTTCGCAACTCCATCGCGAATCTTTCACGGAGGTATCTCAACCAACACCGATGGTCGCCGAATGCTAAACATATTACAAATACCTTTAGAATATGTATTTGCGTACATTGCGCTCAGGAGTAATTCACCGGCGAGCAAACAGAACAGCCAGGACTGGCCTGCAGGAAAAAGACACCATTGTTCAAGGACAGCGCGTTGTCTGTGAAGACAACGGGCCTGGAGAGAGTCCCCAAGCCAGGTGATAGTAAATGGTGCTGGAAACAACCCACATCACTCCCTGGCACCTCCCACATCCCTGATCTTGCTTGAGAGCTTTTCGTAAATCCATCATCCCTATAGTGCCGGCCCATGTGCAAGCTGCCATGACCCACTATGGCTTGAATGGCAAATGTGTTTGCATGTTGCCAAGACCTTCGGACATGCGACCTCTCATGGAGCTGCAAAGCCTGGTTTGCTAAGAGATCGCAGGATGTTTCCTCAATTAGACATCCCAGATTGGGACCTTGGCCCCCAGGCGCATACTTTGCCTTGGCCAGGAAGGAGGTCAAAGGCAACTCCGGGCGCATGATGTGGGTGTCAACCTCAGTACGAGCCATTCCTGAGCCGCCGAAATTTGTGTGTCTCTCAACTGAAGCGCTTTCTGTGAGAGTCTGGAAGGGAAATTACAAGGAACCCAACCGTTGGGAAGGTGACATACTCACTGCCAAACAGGGGCAAGCGAACCCGCCCGATTGGCAAGCCCTATCGACACCACCACCACGACCTTTTCTTCAGTCAAGGCCACGAAACATTTGTCTCGATAGCTTCCTGACAAGTGAATTGTCTAAATGATTCTGCTTGTGATCATTCGAGACTGGGTGGTACGTGAGTGCCTTAGGGACACTTTAGGGATGAACGTTGCTAATTAGTAGTTGCTAGCTGCTGTTTGGCCTAGTGACAGGATAATTCTATCACACACAAACAAACAAACCGGCACCCTCATTGTCTCTGGAAATGGGAGGGGGCCGTTGCCAGTTTTGAGGCAGCTGGACAGGTTCTGAAGGAATGCAAGGGTGGAACATCCGCATTTCTGACTCTGATTGCCTGTCACAGCCATGATTTATACAGCTTGGAGGAGGCGTCTTTGCCTGCAGAAGCAGCTACAACAAAGCTTGACATGATTCAACCAGAAGGCCTCAGGAGGACATTGAACATGGATCGTACACAAATACATAAATAGCGCAAAAGCAAAAAAGTATTGCAATTGGCACAGCAAGACCACACCGTCCGTCCCCAGAACTGGGATGTGTGTGTGTGTGTGTCTAACTGATGCAAGCCACGAAGAAGACTGTCATGGATTCTGGAAACGATGGAGGCTTCCTGGCAGTATGCTGCGTCGGGACAACCATACAACATTTGAAGACAGAGATGTCAGGACAAACGACTGCCTGCAATTGATTCACGCACGCTGCATGATCCTCATGCGTCTTGCACGGAACGCTGCGTGGTGAGTCTCACATATAGAAAGCCCCCCAAAGTGGTGGAAATGTCCTTTGGTTTCCGTTTTAAAACCACAAAAAAGGGGTACCCTCAAAACGACGAGCCACCCAACCCAAATGGCGCGGCCTACCAACAATCTAGCATCGCTAAGCGAGTTGTGGGGCTCCTGCTCAACCCCGGGCTCAAAACCAATGGACAACGCATCATTTGAGCCTCGCGCATCATGCCAAAAGATGTAGTCGCCTTAGGTCCACTCAAAGTTTCATCATTTTGTTGACTGTGTGGCATCCTACAGAACCTCCGAGCAACCTTCATTCAAAGAGCAGGAGTATGTATGTCAACTTTCAAACTTTGGCACACTGCCTGCTCACTTTCCCGATGACAACCAAGATACAGAAGCAATGACATCACTAGCTATGGTCAACACTGACATTTTGCTGAGCAAAGCCAATGCCAGTACACCTCAATGCCAAAAAGTGCTGAACAGTGACTGTGTTGACCTTGATTCAGGGAGGGCGGGGTCCAAGCTGACGAAGCGGCGGATTGCAGGATCAGGAGCCGTCTTCTGAAGCCTGGGCCAAAGAAGGCATCATTGCCTACAACCACTGGCTCCATCCAGCAGGAAAGTTGCATTGCAACTAGCTTCTCTCTTCATCTACACGTACAGTATCATCTGTTGGTAAAAACTGACGCTTTTCTAATTGATTGGTTCCTGTCGGCTAGCCGGCTAGCAAAAGGCGGTCCCTATACTTGGCCGAACTCGCCACTTCACAGTCTCCCGCCGCTTCACTCGCCGCCAAATGGTCTTTAGCGCCTGGCGAAGTTGCCGAGTGTTTCAACCAGTTCTAGGCTGAAAACTAGCAACACAATCCTACACAATGCAGGCTTGCGTTAGTTGCCCCAACAGAAGTGCACCTCCTACGAATTGTCTAATGAGCTCAATCCGGCCTGAATCCAGCATCCAACTCGCCTATTTTGCCTTAAGACCGGGCCGCGGCATAAGCTCTGCATGTGCCTCGAGCTTGCAGTACCGGAAATCTCCTCGCCATCTGAAGGCTCGAAACTTGTCACCTCGGCGATTGGGCCTTGCCTGGCAACCCGGAGCTCAACATGGGTGACCAGAGTGATCAGGCCAAACTTGGACAGCGAGTGAGATTGTTAGTATTCCAGGTTGTTGGTATGATCCTTTCAGTCTTGTCAGCCAATGGCTTGGTGGCGAGTAGTCTGTACGACTGTCAAAAACAAACGACACAACCTACATCAGCCAAGCAGTCGGGACGTCGGAAAGACGGGAACCATGGCACTGCTCGCAACTCTGTTGGGCCTTTGCAGCCAGGCAAGTCGGTCAATTGGCGTTGCAATTTCTAGCCAAAAGTGCAAAGATGTCCGCCTCAGTGACCGGCTAAAACAACACAGCAGATTTCAAGGCAACCGATGTCCAGCATTCGCCATGCTATGTTCAAGGTTGTTGGGCTGAGCGTTGCAATCCTGGCAAAACAAACCGCTGGTCGCCACCACCAAGCTGCGGGCAATCAATGGAATTATCGGTGAACACCTGCACAGCACCAGTGACCAGAAACCTCTGCTCTCATCAATCATCAAATGCCACAGAAGCGTGCCCACAATACCGTATGAGTTGCCAGGCTTCATCTCAAGCATAAAACGGGCCTCAAAGGACGTTGTCAGGAAGAACCGTGGTCTGACAGAAACAATTTCGACAGTAGCCACGTGAGCAATCTGCCGACTGCAAAGGGTCCACAGCATTGAGCATTAGAAGACCCTGACCTGGGTGTCTCAACTTGAGAA
>CAUJNA010001513.1:836047-843547 GCA_963377175.1 Effrenium voratum
CATGTCAACACGAGCCAGGTCTACATCTGTCTTCTTCCAATGCCGTATCACCAATAGCAAGTCAAGCGTCAGCGTCAGTGCAGCTTCGACGCGGCAAACTACAGCAAACCCCACTTTCACTCCACACGCTAAGCAAAGGACTCCTGGCTTCGCAGCCAGGTGAAGAACCTGCGAATCTACGTGGACTACCCCAAGATTGCGCCCGAGCAACAAAAGGCACAAGTTCCCTGAAATAGCAATGCGGTGGGCTGCCATCCTTAACGAATGATACAGTACTTGAGCATATTCAGCAGTCTTGAATACATCTTCCTATCTGGGGATTCTGGTCTGCGGTGAATTCAACCAGAGGCTACAGCAGGGCTTGGTGTTCCACATGGAGGTTGCGGCAATGACCCACACACGGGAGGTGTCTCTAGAGTGCTTTTTCCTCCTGCGCAACTTCTGCAGATGCCCTGCCTGACTGCGTTGTTTGAACAGCTCAAATCAAACTTCATGAAGAAGGACACTGGCATTGAGTGAAGCCAAGGCTGTTTTCCCAAAGCTCCGCAGAATACTACAACAGAACTCATCCATTCGGCGCCTCCGAATGCGCTCGTCCGCGCTCTCAGGCGTTTCCACCTGAGGACTGATCAGCATGTCCATGCTGACACAAGACACCCTACCAGTAAGACCCACGTGTCCCACGAGGCGTTTGCCACGTTTGCCACGATGTGTCTTTACATGACACGCTTCCTTGCAGCTGCGTGGAGAAAAGCAATGTGCAAGCATCGGCAACCGCAAATCTTTGGAAAACGATAGGGTACTCACTAAACGTGAAATGAATACACGCTTCACAGGCGAGAATGAGACTAGCTCACACATCTTTCGGGCTCCTCTATGCCGGCTGATCCTCATAGGATACAGCACAAACAGCCTTGTTCGTCATGATTTGCGCTCTTTAAAGCTACCGCAACTCTGCACCCATGCCCACACGGAGCGAAACAAGTCACGACACCTGCTGAGGATCTGACAGTGTATACATGCACAATATTCCTGCATGCTGCTGTTTACACAATATATTCCTTTGCGTCGCTGCAGCTTACAAGCATGCTGTGGACGACAAGGAACTAGCAGCATTCTTATTGTTGCAGTCATGTTCTGAACAGTTCCAGAGAAAAACCTCAATGCAGATCCCTCAACTTGCAACCCGTGGCATTTACCCCCTAGATCAAAGTGAACCTCCATGAGCACAAGCGATGGATGGAACTTCTGTCAAAGGTCGTTCATGCAACTGAAAGCGAGAGCTTGTAGCTGGCACGAAGGTTTTCCGGACAGCCAGCTGCCTGCTACAAATTGAACGTCAACAAAGTGTTGAACATGCAAACCATGCCGCGCCCAAAGTCTGGTCCACTAAAACAACCGGCTCAAGCCACAAACCAAAATGCGCAGGAACTTCTGACCAGCCTGGTTGGGCCCCAGCAGCATATCCGCACCGTCGGGCACCTAACTGATACGTAAGTGCAATCTCCACTTTGCCACGAGGAAAGCTCTTGTTGAAACACAAAGGCATGCCATGGCTCAATTTCGCGCAAAATGTGACCGAAACGCCTGGATTCCGTCTTGTGGCCCTTTGCTGTCTAAGCGGCATTGGCAAAGTCGGCATGCGGGAAGTCCTTCTTCAGCTCCTGCGAATGGAGCTAAAGGGGATGTGCACCTCGAGAGCTTCTGTCGGATTGCACCCGACAAGACCTGATCCATCCTGTGTCAGTCTATAAGTTGTACGTTGCCCTTTCACCAAGCCTCAGGACATTCATGTTCACATGGATCCAGGCACAGCTGGCTTCACCCTAGCCGCAGGTCTCAGCTCCAAAGTCTCCTC
The DNA here is from genome assembly GCA_963377175.1 of Effrenium voratum. Lineage (NCBI taxonomy): Eukaryota > Dinophyceae > Suessiales > Symbiodiniaceae > Effrenium > Effrenium voratum. The sequence goes on from CAUJNA010001513.1 coordinate 837,906, forward strand.
CGGGGGTCTCCGGGAATCACAAGGCTGGAACTGCTTGCCACAGAACTCGCGAAGGGCCTGGCAGAGCTGGGAAATCTAAAGGATGTTTTTTGCACTAAAGGAAGTTTAGACTGAACTTCCATAAGAAAGCTTATGGTAAGTAGCGCACAGGGCTTGTTGAAGATGAACAAAGAATTGCAAACAGCTCTGCGACTACGCGGCTTGCTTTGGCACGTGTGCCGAAAATGTCTGGGAAGTATCCAGGAGCTATCTGGAAAGCAGGAGCAGAAAGCTACCTCTGAACCACACATTTTTCTCAGAGTTTCCGGACTCTTGGCAGATGAGGTGGCAAAATCCACGGCAAAACGCGGGGTGTGCATTGTGTTCGGTCGCTTTCCTTGGGTCGTGGGTGTCCTTGGACCGTTTCGGGTTCGTTTCCGCAAGTGTCCGGGAACTATGGGAAAGTATCTGGGAAGGGTGTCCAGAAAGAGACAGAGAAAAGGAGAAAAAGACAAAGAGACAAAGCAAAAGAGGAAGAGCAAAGGAGAAAAGGAAGCGGCAAGAAAAAATCGAGAGAGAAACAGAAATAGGACAACATGTTTTGGTTAAATAAAGAAAACAATAGAAAGAAACTCCAAGCAAAAAGGAAGAAACAATGCGCTGGTTCCTGCGTTCTTGAAACTTCTGCCCCCAGGCGTTGCCGGCTCTACTGGTAGCAAGTTGCTCAAGGCTTCCACTGTTTAACAAGCACGTATCAGGGCTTGACTGGACAACCTTTACACATGGTCCTTCCAAGGCAACTTCATGTATCAAGTACAAACACATGTGTGGTGGAGATTGACAAATGACCGGCCTTAAACCTTGCAAAACTGTGATGAGTATGCCGTCAACACCGGTCTGGATAAGATGTTGTCTGGGCAACAAACCAATGCATATCATATGCCGCCAGAGCGCGCAACAGCGCAAAAGCCCTTCAACAGCATGCGTCAGTTGGACCAAGAATAAACACATTTAGACTCGGGGATGTTGTGGCTGAGAAGTCAGTGTCAATAGGTGTCTGGCTTTGACACTTTGCTCCGGACATGCCTCGTGCGCGACAAGGGGCGGGCCACCAGCGTTGCAGCCGAAAATCTGAGGCCGATGGACGAGTAATTTGCGAGCAAACTCTTGCTCGTTCTCACTGGCAAATCGGGGCATTACCCCACCAACATTCCCTACATACAATTGTGATTCATGTTGCAAGGAGGGCCATTCCCAAACTACCTACTGGTGATTTGAACGTTGCTGTTCCCACTTTAAACCTAAAGAGTTGGGGTTGACCTAGTTCAGGCTCCAACCATCGTGGAGTAAGAATTAAGACATGGCATACAACACAAGTGCTGGAAGGAGGGCCCATATCATGCCATATCGACCTTGCAGCTTATCAGTGTCAGACAATCATGCACCAGCCAAAGCTTCTACTGAGTTCACGGGCAATCTGACAAGGATGTCCCTATTCAATGGGAGCACGTGTAACCTCTTTCGCAAGCAACCTTTTCAACAAGGTCTAAGTCCAAAAAACACTGCAACAGTGACCAAACATCATTTTACACAGGCAAATCTCAGTTGCTTCCCCAATTTGCATAACTTTGGATACGCATCTGGACCAAATGGCGAAAAATGCCCCGGCCTCACACAGGACAACTGCAACTTCTTGTTTGCATGACTGGTCATAATCCTGTGACACATTGGCCTGACGCCTGGCAAATACGAAGACTCGTATATATTTTGCGAGCGTTCACAAGATTCACAAGAGCAGCAAGCTAGCAAAGCAAAGCACAAGTGTCGTTTTGCGAGGCTCGATGATTTTTTATTTTGCTTGAGTTGAGAGGGAAACCAAAGAGCAATGGCAAATCAAAGGGACACCAAAGAAACAGTCTTGGGGTACCTGTATTCAAAGACCCCGTTTACAAACTCTTGGCCAGCGTGGTGCCCCTGTCGAGTCCCCGACTGCCGTGGCTGTCTGCAGCGCCCGCGTCAATGGCGAGGCCACCACAAGACTCACCTGCGAGCGTGGACTCTTCTGGAAAAGATCAGTCCAGGCTGCCTCTAGCGACGAGGTGGTTGTCCCAGGTGGTATCCAAGCCATGTGGCACTTTAGGTTTGCTTCTGATGATTCAGTGACATTCAGCAGGGAGCCGTTGAGTCACAGAATCTATCCGTCCAGTGCCAAGATCTGGTCTTTCAAGATTCAGGTGTCCTTGGTGGTTTTGCTCTCAGCCCACCCAAGTGCCTTGTATCAAGACACATTCCACCATGCTCCCAAATATATATATATATATATATATATATGTCTATGCATTCCACTGATTTTACATTTGTCTACAGAAACGATCAAGCATATATATATATATATGTATAACATAATATATGTGTATATATATATATTATATCAAAGTCATATGTATATGAGTCATCTTTAGATCTACCCAACCCGGATGCTTCCCTCAGCGCCAGCCTCCGGCGCCTGGCTGCGAAGCTGCTGCGCCTGTTAAACCCAAAGAGCTGTCAGCTGGGAGAAACACGGCTGAATCTCCTGATCGACTCAAAGGAAAACGCTTTCAAATGGCTGTGGGTCAACAATAGGTACCCCACATGGACCAAAACTTGCGGTCCCCTGGTGGTTTAATTCTGACCCATACCCAAATGATGATATATGGTCTGGAGTCTAGAGGCAAAAGTAAAAAGAGCAAACCGTGGGGCTTCCGCATTGAAAGATTAGGAAACAAAAGGCTTAAGAAGGCAGCGCATGATCCGACAGCTCGGAACGGCAAAGATGTGTGTGTAGCTTGCTCAGTCCTCTCGATTCATGATTCCTTGCGTGTTCTGTACCACATGAATGCAAAGTGGGGAAGTTAGGCAGGACAGGGCAAAGTTAAATCCACGCCATGGCCCTCCCCTTCCAATCAAAGTTGTTTTCTCCATTCGATCAGCAGCAGCCCTTTGTCATGTTTTTCGAGTTTTGTACATCAAACAACTCGTAGCAGTAGTTTTGCAAGACCACCAATCTGGGGGACAAATGGCTGTGGGTCCAACAAAGGTACCCAAAATGGCACCTGGTAAACGGAAACAATGACTAAAACCTGTGGTCCCCTGGTGGTTACTTTTGACCCATACCCAAATAGTGCCCGCAACTGCCTCTGTGAGGCCTTTCTCAGACAGTGGCGAGTCCAAGTACTTCATGTCCTCGGCTCGCTGCGGGACATACTCACGTAGGTCATTTGGACCCTGGCATCTGGCCTTTCGGTCAAGAAACACAGTCCATTGTCTGAACGGTCGGATTTAAACGTCTCTTCCGTAAACGCTCGCTTCTGACCTTCGGTTCATGCCCTGGAAGCAACACGCCCTATGAGCTCTCCTGTCGACGTCTTGGGCCGATGCCATCCTCACCGCCTTTTTCCGCGGATCGTCCTGTTCACATCGCCACGGGGAAGCTCCGGCACAATGATCGCTGCGGGTCAAAAAATATGTACCCCAAATGGACTGAACTCTGGTAAATGAGTTTATGAGTTTCATGGACTAAAACCTGCGCTTTTCTGGCGATCTAATTCAAAAGTGGATCTTTCGGTGGAACTCTATATGACGATGACACACCCTGCAGGCTGCACTGTCCTTGGGGAATTGCCGGCCAGCAGCATTCACCAAAGCCTGACGGCGAACATCCCTAGCACGTCATGTTCAAGGTGGATACGCGCAGAGTTCACTCTGCCCATTCAAATCCAGGAAATGCACCTGATTTCCTTCAAGTCCGAGATCGAAGACTGGTCAATGTCAAGGCAGAGGTCATGCCCGCGCTGTGAACGCCGTGTTGGGAGCGCGTCAAGGTTATGACGCACGCATGTAGCACAGAAAGTCTGCAGGCCATGTTACATTCAGTTCGGTTCGCCGCGGTCGCCCAATGGCTGCCTCGGAGTGGCGAATGAAGTAGACCCACTGGTAACCTGAGGCAGCTTTCGGACAAAGAAAGCACCAAGTAACTGACCCGAGGTTCGCTTCTGACCTTCAAACAGGTTCCGCGCACCTGGAAAGATGACCAGCGAGCAACGGCTACATCTCAATGACCCAGATTGGCAAATACTTTGTCTACCAAAAGCGGCAACGGTCTCCTTACAACTTGGCAGCCATGCTGATCCGTGTATCTTCATTGATGTCATGGTAGCTGCCCTTGCCAAAGACAAGTCCACTTTGAAGGCGACAATCGCTTGACCTTTTAGCCTTTGGACAAGCAAGTGGTCGAACGCCGCACCTGGGGCCGAGGCTTCTTCCTGGCGCCCTTGCGTGGAACCCGGCGATGAGGCCCTCGGAGCCTCCCGCAGCTGGCGCGCTTTGGCACACACGCACTATGCGTCTCTCAAATCTTAGGTACCCCCATTGCTTAGTTTCCTTTTGGCTCTTGCCTAAAAAGACAACCCCAAAAAGCCGTCTTTGTGGCAATGTGCTGCCTTGCAGCAATGTGGGATAAAAGGAAGCATTGATTGAAGTCGCCTCATCAGAGTGCAAAAAGCAGCCGGTCAATCAACTGCAACATTCAAGCCTAGTACGATCTAAATGACAAGCAAACAACACACATAAGCGGAGTTCATCGCAACCAGTATGCTGGAGTCCAAGTAACGCAACAATCCAAGAATGCGTCGCAAGACCAGGACTTCTCCTACTTGCTGGTCCCCACATGCCACAACGCTCTCTAAACCAACATGAAGGACAAAATTCCTCTCCTGTGACATCCTGCGACCCTGGACATCGTCGCTATGGCTCCAATCGGCCAGTTGGCATTGACCTGGCCTGCAGCCGTGGCTGTGCGCCTCAGCCTCAGCGACTGGCGTGCTTCCAGCAGCCCGCTTGGCCAACTAACAGTCAACATGGTGTGAGATGGGCATGAATTTTAATAACGGAACCTCTGGTGGACATCATTTAGATGTCCACCAACTACTCTTGAGATGGTTCCCTATTGAAATTCACAGCCAGATGACCGGCCATCCCAAAAACCACGAGTGCCCGCCGCGAATTTCGGTAATCCGTAGAACGTTGCCACAACCCCCGACTCACGACCCATGAGCGATGCGCTTTCCAAGGGTGTAAGAACTGCGTCACGCCTCGCACAAGCTTTAAGGCTCTGCCCTGAGCCCAGGGCCTTCTAGCCTGGCAAGGAACTTTTGTTGTGGCTACGAGCCGCAAAGCCATTCATTCACCCTTGTTAGGCCCTCCGGTCCTCAATTTCCCCGTCCTACGCGAAATCCATTCGGAGTTGAAGGTTTACCAGGGGACTCCACACATTACCCCATGTGTTTCTCTCCGAGACCTTCACCTACCCTCTGCCCTACCTCGAGGTGATCAAACAGCAATCCTGCTTCTATCCATGATGCAATGCTGGTTGCAAAGGCTGCGTTGCCCAACAAAGCAACGACCTGATGTGCTTTTCAGTCGCTTGGAGAAACAGCCAAAAGACACCAGCTTGCGGTTTCAAGCATTTAGGAACTGCCTGAACCCAGGCGAACATTCGCACGCTTGCCTGCGCTGGAAGCAGAGCCAGGGCAGCACACAGACTTCCTGGGGACAAAAGACCCTATCATAGCACCTTGCTTTTCTCTAAGCAACACATTGCCTTTGAGCAACTTGGTTTCAAC
>CAUJNA010001513.1:846047-848547 GCA_963377175.1 Effrenium voratum
TATAATCGGTCAATCACTCTGCCCAGGCAAGCAAATGCTGAAAAAGAAGACACCGTATCGTTGCCCAATACGAACAAAAACCACAGACGGTGCATGCAAAGAAGCAAGGTGCAAGATTCAGGCAAAAGCATTCGTGCTCGCAGGCACCATAATTGAGATCCAACTCTTGCTGAATCAGTCGGAATCGGTCGCCTCCCTGCTGGACGTCATCATCGGAAGCAGCGCATATGCAAATGGCTTTTGGCCAGCCGCATGAAAGGCGAAGCTGGAACGAGTCGAGGGCAGGCAGCGTCAGCAAAATCTGAGACCCTGCAACATGCCTGTGCTTCTGCCCGCAAAGGCATTGCACGCTGGAACGATGAGAGGGCAAACATATTGCTGAGGTCGGTGTAAAACTGGACGATTGACTCTTCACAGGATCTCTGGAATGCTGCCGATGCTTCTTCGACCCCTTCGTTTAATAAGTAATGGCGCCCTGCTTAGCGCTGCAAGCAGCGGACTGCATCTCGCTCAAGAGTGAACATGCTTGACCATGTTCACCGCGATACCTGCAGTGCACCGATGTGTTTGCTTGGAATCTTGTTTTCTCTGTTGCAAGCTTCGCCAAGGCATTCAGGTAGACGTGCATCGGCTTTGCTTAGGACTTAAATGTCTCCAAATCCTTCATGGCTATTCAAGCGTGATCAAATTGTTCCATAAGAAAGGAACCTCGCAGGCCAGCAAGACAAGGGAAGTCTCACTTAAAGAGGCTCCTTTCCCAGCTCTTGACAAGAGAATGGACTGAAAGCACCCCTAGTGCATGAGGAACTGGCTCCTGGGCGCCCAAATTGCCCAGCGAGGAGTGCAATGCAGTAGAGTCTCTGGCAAAGTGAAGTCAACTTCATTCAGTTGAAGCCAATATTGATGCTCGGTCGAAGCATAATCTAAGATATGTAAGTCACTATGGAAGGCAGTAGTTAGGGGGCAAAAGTACGACCCATCAACTCATCAGCTTCTCTCCATAAAAACGGGAAAGCTGTGCGCCAGCCAAAGCCTTCAGTCAGCGCTCTGCCTCTTGACTTTGCGTGGGAGGCAAAACACAGATCTCCGCCCACCCTGTGGACGGACGAAGCCGTTGATAGGTTCGTCCCGAAAGAGATTCGTTGTGATTCATAACTGCGAAATGGATTTCGTCCAGTAAAAACTCACTGTTTGAGTGGATGGCCCAAAAAAAGTCCAAACTTTATATTTACCACCAAAATGGTCTTCCCAAAAAGTTTAAAGTTCATAAACTCAGGAAGTGAGAAAACGAAACCATTGCCAACTGACACCCACTGGGACTCGGGATCCCGGCTAACTCCTCCAGCTCCCGGGCAGTGGCTTCCTGGCAACCAGGTGAGCCATGTCAAACTCCATACAGCAGAAACCTGATCTGAAGCAGCATGAAACTTAACCCCAACCATTTTGAGAAGTCCTGTTGACACATACGGTGCCAAGATTTCAAAAGTGTTGAATGGGCTTGCCAACCGGCACTGTCAACCGTTTTCTTGGCTAGGGCTGGGCTGGGCCAAAGGAATGGAGGGGCGGCAACATCCCCAGCACCCGTGCTCTGCTGATCTAGCAGCGCACACAAGCAAGCGAGCACACACATGCAAGGAAGCAAGCAAGGAAGCAAGCAAGCAACTCCCTTTTAGCCACTTTCAGCTACCCACAAAAACAGACTCTGGGTTCCGACACATCGACAGTGACTGATTCTCTTCTGTGCCAAGAGGAAGCTGTCCAATACGACACGAGTGGATGCCCATGAGAGCCCTCCATCCGAAGCTCGGGCCCGTGCCCAGGCAGGCGAAGGCTTTTGGCAGTAGCCCGGGAAGAAGCCGGGCTGGAAGCCAGGCCTCAGGTGAATGGCAAACCTTGAAGATCCCCTCTGGTTCATATGGCTGTGAATTTAAATAAGGGATCCTGTGGTGGACACCATGTAGGTGGGGATTTATGTCCACCAGCCACTTTGGAGGTGGTTCCTTATTGAAATTCATGGCCATATGGTTCATTCGTTTCATGGCTGTTAGATGCTTGAACATCCCATGTTGACCTGACCCCCCCCCTTTTGGAAACTATGGACTGGCAGAATCACAATTGCGACAGAACATTGACTTGTGCAAATGTTGGCCATGCAAGGTTGTCCAGAAACGCTGGCAACACCGGAACGCTCTGCCAACTGTCCAACTGCTGAATCTATGCTCTATTATGATGTCACCGAAGGACGGTTCGCATGATCATGGGGCACGCAGGCTCGCAGTTTCTCTGCTTACGCACAGCAAGCTCCAGTGAGCGCTCCAGCGGCCAATCGCCGTCGTGGCACACTGTCCCTGCGAGAATGCTGAGCCAAGTTGCCCTTGCAACTGGCGTGGAGAAGACATCTGCAAGGGACATGCCCAAATTTGGATTGTCTTTCAAGAGCAGTTGGCAAAAGCAGCGCTCATGTTGGAAGTCGAGCATTCCCGCAGTCGGATGGCCTTGC
>CAUJNA010001513.1:853547-871047 GCA_963377175.1 Effrenium voratum
TATACACATGTTCAAAAGGCATTCCACAACGTGTTTTGTTTGGTAAAAATACGAATTGTATGTGCAATATGAACCAATGTTTCAGACAATGTAAGGTATCCACTTAGGCAACTCAGGTGCACGTAATTCTCCGCATTTGCAATCGGACACCAAGTCGTGGCAGCAAATGGCAAAGATCGACCAACTTCTGCGGGGAGGGGAGGGGCCCCGCGATTCTTGGTATGCCCCTTCCAAAGCAAAGCGATTCGGCGATGCCCCTTGAACAGGGGTTTTGATATCTCCGCCTTGAACCTCACCCCAAAAAGAAGCGCACTTTAACTTGTCCCCAAACGGCGATGTTGAACACCACCAAAGGAACGTGCTCGTAAGATAGCCTGAAGAACCGGCCAATGCTTCACGAGTCGGATAACACGTATCTGCCAGGCTGCACTGCGATTTACTCGAAGTGTTCAGGGCCAATGCTCTCACAGCATTGCCTCTTTGTTCTGTCTACGTGTTGAACGCCCCAGGCTAAATAGCGGCGAGAAATTCGCAACAAGTCCTTCGTCCCATCTGAACCACAAGTTGAATTGAGTGACGTCCAAATCACATATCTCAACCCGAGCGAAGGCTGCAAGCTGTGCATGACGGGCTACGTGCCCGAGTTGATGATTTCGGCAATCTCCAATGCTCGAGCACGCCGAAGTGTGCCTTCGGGCTCAGGCCGTAGTGTAATACTGCAAGCACGGAAAGCTCAACGAAGTGACTGGAACTGGCCTCCCTTTCGATGGATGATGCGCGAGGGAGTCAGCTAGCGAGTGGCAAGCCACGTAGACCCAACACCAAGCTTGTCTCAAATGTTCTAGCACGAGGGCACTGATCGAAGCGGGGCGCTGGTATAGCTATTGGTCTATCGTGCCAATCATTCGCTCTGGATGCCTCCACAGACTAGAGAATGACACTCATCAGTCAAACCTGTGCCCATCCCATTCATGTGCTAAACTTGTAAGGGAATCAGTTCCGACCCCGGCCTTCTGGTGTGCCATCTGCTGGAGGGACAAGGGGAGAGTCACTGAGCACATCCTGGGCACAAACAGCACTCACTCGCACTGCTGACTGAAAATAAAACCCCATGTTCATTTTGTTTGTGCCTTTTCCCTGGATGGTCTTCTATGTCTCTTTGACGCAAACCGTCACGATGCAGCACAACCTACTTGCTCGGGCGTCGCAAGCTTGAGAAACGCTTTCAGTTCCAGGTGGGTTGGAGGAGCAAGTACAACCCCAAAGTATTGCTTTGGGCCACAATATCGGTGTTGTCGTTGACTACAAAGCCAGAGCTTCCGAGGATGTGGACAAATGTCTTTGGCAATCTGCACACTTTACCATGCGTTGGCAAAACTCACCGCCTCCTGCCTAAATGTTGAGTCGTTGAGTTCCCCACATTTCGAGCACGTAGCCCAGCTTGCACTGCTAAGCGCGGTCAAGCAGCCAGGAACTCGATGATGGCCAGCGACTGTGTCAGGCTCTGGCGCTGCCCGGCAGCATCCGTGAAGCTCAGAGTGGGCACCTCCGGGGACAAGGGTGCGTGACAGCTTAGGAAACACGCTGGGCCGTGTGAAGAATGAGAACCATTTGGTGGGCATCGTTGTTATATTAGTCTGGCAATGTTTTTTCCCCCAACCACTTTGGAGGGGTGCCGCGTTGGTGGAGGCCGACCAGTGTCACCAGCTTTCCCACAGTAAACACGATGCCGCCTAAGCTGCATGCCCCTTTATGCTGGTCCAAGCGAATGCACCGGGGGTTCACCCTGTTCCAAGTACAAGGCTACCCCGTCCACTTGGTCTAATAGGCCTGGGCCATCTTGGACTGCTCCACCTGAGCTTCAAACTTATCTTCTGGTCGGGGTGAAGCTCGAGCAACAAACTTTGATTGGGTGTAACAACTTGGTTTGTTACTCTTATTATCATTATATATATATATGTATATATTTGCACTACAGTAAAATATTACTATATTGCTAGTATCACGATTGCGATTAGTAGTTAATACTCTTAATATGTTGATTGTTGTCATTGTCACTGTTATTCTCAATATAGTTAAGCGTACTCTTATGATATTCTTGTGGCTACGTTTACTGTGTATGAATATATGTATATATTTACATGTTACATGCACATGAGCTGTCAATGTCCTCATGCGATCGCGGCCGAAGCAGGCCAGTCAAAAGGAGATTGAAGGATAGAGACATCCAATTCCAATTGGTTCTAGCAATTTTCATGAGCAGCTTCATCAATAGCAGGCAAACCCATAAGAAACAATGCTCAGAGAGAGTGCGACAGGCTTATGACAAGGTCATGTCGGAGGTGAATCTCATTAAATATGAATGCGTTTGGTGACGCTGACTGCGTGGCAGGTCAGGTTGTCGGCTCGTTATCGGAGTTGCCAGCGGTCTTCTCTGCCCCATCTGCCCCCCCCCCCATCCCCGGGCCCGTTGTTCTGCTTTTGCTTGAGTATGTGGGTAGAAAGTGCTAAAGGCGGCTAACGCCTTTTCCTTCCATCTACTGTCTGCGTCAGCGCATATGACTCAAGGCCTGCAAGAGGCGACATGCCAAACCCATAACGGTGGTTTACATGCTTTCAGCCCCCAAAACTGAAGTGGGTTTGGCCGTCGTCTTGCGGCGGTGAAGTCCTTGCCGGCCTTGTGCCAGGACTTCCTCTTCTTTCTCGAGGCGCCACGTGTTAGTGGCCAAAAGCCTCATCATGGGCTCTTCGTGTGCCCCGCTGACCTTTGTCAGCATATCTGCCGGGTTCTCGTTATGAGGAACCCATCTAATGCGGCCTCTCACTTTGCTGAGCGACTCCTTGATCAGCGCGACCTCCAAGGCAGCTCGATCATCTTCTCCTTGCGCTTGCTCATTCTTGACCGAGTCAAAGACTGACTTGGCATCAATGACCGCGATCATGGCGGGGTCCTGAAATGTAGGATTCTCCGAGGCGATCACCGATGCTTCGCCTTGCAATCCTCCGTCGTCCTCAATCTCCAAACGGTGCCTTGGGCTATACCGGGAGAACCTTAGCGACTCCAGCATTGCCACCTGCTTCTCCATGGACCCAAGCGCGGTGGACATGCTGATGGCCTCGCACAGGTTCGTAGATCCGGCTTTTCGGCGAAGCTTCCGGGATCTCCAAGTGATCAGAGACACCGGAGCGGTCTTGCCGAGGTTGAGCTGGTCTGTGGTGGTGGCTTGCAGCCACCCATGCTGTGGCTTTGACTTGCCACTTGGGTCGAAGGAGCTGTCGGCGATCAGCAAGTGCCGCAAATCCTCCTCCGGGAAGCTGTGGATCTTGAGCTGGATGTGGTGGCCCTTGATCTTGGCCACGACGCGGTTGGCCTCCATGGCATCGGCGACCGAAGGCGTCGGAAAACATCCAGCCAAAATGCTAGCTGCTGCTGAGGCGTCAGGGCGTCCCTCACGAGCAACCCAGTTGATGCTGGCCAGAGTCCCTCTGAGCTGAGAGATCTCTTCTGCGGATAGCGTCTTATCCTTGGCCTGGCACTTCAAGGTCTTGGCCTCAAGACGGACGGGTTTCAAGCGGCTCTGGATGTAGTCCTGCATCGTGATGCTGAAGGAAAAATCCGCCTCTTGCCAAACTCGCCGTCCGGCAAACCCAGTGCCAGCTGCATCACTCTGCAACTCCACGGCTTTCCCGAACTTGAGCATTGACTCCAGGGCACTCATCCTGCGCTGATGTTCTTTGTTGCCTGCCTCGAGCACGTCGTCCACTTCGATGACGATCATCCCCTGCGTGGCTGCGTTAGTCTCCCGGCTCTCTGAGTCCAGGGTCAGCACACAGCGATCAAAGCAGTTGATGCGGTATCCGAGCTGCTTGACCAGGATCTCCAGGAAACTGCGTCTCCACCAGGCTGGCCCACTGACAAGCCCGTACACTTCCGTGTTGAGCATGATCAGCTGGTCCTCGCGGTAGCCCTCAAAGGCTTCGTCTCGTGGCATTCTGCATGCCAGCTTCCGCGACCGGGTGGTCGGCTTGCTCTGCAAGAATGCAGTTTTCGCGTCCTTCACTCTGGCAGGCCATTTTCTGCAGGCTGCCAGCTGAAAGAACAGGTGCATGCTCGAGGTCAGAGGTGTCGGAGCGGCGCGCTCGATGTGGTGGATCATTGGATCTTGCCACCCCACCACACACCATCGGGACTTCGCTGACAGGCCCTCGTGCTTGGCTGGCTCGAAGCCTTCCATGTCGAACTCCTCCGGCAGCACCGCAAACTTACCAGATGGTTTCCATCGGTCCACGTAGCGAGAGTCCAAGATGCCCTCGGGGTAGTCCCTGCGGAAGTCGCGGGACTCGTCCGGAGAGAGGATGGTGATGGCGCCGGTCTCTAAAAGAGAATTCACCTCTTTGGCTCTAGCCGCTCGAAAGATCTTCAGGTGTTCTTCCGAGAGCTTGTTGAAGACTACCTGTCCAGGCGAAGTCTTCGCTTTAGTCAAGTATATGCAGCGGTCCTTGTAGCTGTACGAGCCCTCCGCCTCGTTCAGGGTGAAGCACCTGTCATCGAGTGGCGCGATGCCGCTTCGTTGAGTCCGGCGATCGGTCCACCAGGCTGCTCCATCTCCGTCACCGCTCCATTTGGTGAACTTGGGCTTCGGCTCGTCGAAGGACACTGCTTCCATGAAGAACGATCGTGACGTGGGTGATGGCCAGGGAATAGGTGATGCCGAAGAGAACGGGTATGGCATCGGTCTCGATGCCGAGTCCTGCACCCTCACCGGTCCAAATTCTATTCGGTTTTCACGACCTTCATCCACTCGGACAGATGTCCGTCGGCTCTCGTCCGCATTTGACGTCTGTGGACTCGGGTGCCACAGATGGTGCTCTAGCGCTGTTGTCGCCTAGGCTGGTGGGATCCTCCTCCATGGTGATGTCTCCAGCCTCAGGTCGATTAGCTCCAGTGAGGACACCATCCAAGTGCTCGGGCGTGTACTCGTCATCGTCGATCTCCATGTCTCGATTGGCAACTCCAGGTTGTGGTGCTTGAGGTTCTGGCGTTGGTGGTTGTTCGGCAGAAACTTCTTGCTTACCATCCTCATCCAAAGCTCCCAGGTCCGAGATGGTAACCTGCCACTGTTCTTCCTCCCCAGGGCCACCCTCCGACTCGATGTCGTGATAGTGCCTGATCTTGCCCTGGTGGATGTCGTCAACCATTTCCTTGGAGAGCTCCCGGATGAGTTCGGCTCCAAGATGTTCTTCTGAAGTAGCATTGCGAACTTGTTCTCGAGAAGCTTTGATGAGGTGGTTCCGGAGGCTGATCCACAAGGACTTGCCGTTGGCGTTCTCGGCGATGATGACTCCAGGGCCACTCCATCCCTTGTACTTCTCGGTGTCCCGCCACACGTAGACCCAGTCTCCCACCTCCAAGGGCTTCTGGTCCGCATTTCGGGTCTTCTTCCTCACGGAGTTCCTGATCATCTCGGAGTCCCGCTGCTTCATCCATGCTGCGGCAGCGGCATCTCTGATTTGCCAGGCTCTCTTCATCGACTCCGTGGCACTCTCCTGCACCAGCATCGGATTCAAGACATCGTCCGAGGCCAGGCTAGCAGGCAACCTGGGAGTGTATCCGAACACTCGTTGGAACGGCGAAAACCCGCTCTTGTTCATGTAGCGGTTGCGTGCGATCTGCGTTTCCCACACGCACTGGCTGAACTCCGCCTCCGTGGTAGCCACGATTTCTTCCAGCAGGAGGCTGAGCTTTTCCTTGAAGATGCCTCCAGCCCGTTCCGTCTTGCCGTTCTGCCAAGGGCTCCGAGCGTCGATGGCGTGCACCATGACGCCCATGTCATGTAGTCGCCCTTGGAACTCCTGGCCGGTGTACTCCGTCCCCTGATCGATGATCACGATGGTCGGGTGGCCGTAGTGAACCAACCAGATCTTCGCGAAGCTCTGGAAGGTCTGAAAGGCGGTCTTCTGGGGGATCTCCTCCACAATCTGCAGCCCTGTGGCCCAGCAGACGCAATTCAGGAAGATCTTCTCCTGCTCGTGGAACTTGTAGGAAGGTATCCACGCCGACCACTTCGTTGAACGGAAGGTTTCGTGCCAGGTATCCAGGTCGAGGGGCTGTAGGCTTCCGGCGGCCCTCGCATAGTGGGCAGTTGAAGAACTTCTTGGTCCATTCGATGACCTCGCTCTTGGCGTTGGCGTGATTCAATGCCCGCACAAAGGTCTGGTTGTCAGGATGGCCGAGGTTCCGGTGCAGCCGATATAGTTCCCGACGTAGGTCAGGCGCCAGAGACCATTGTCCATCTTCGTGGTTCCGCAGAGAGTCAATCTGCTTTGCTGCTCGCTGCAGGGATGGGGTCTCTCCGACTGGCTGTAGTTGTTTGCATTTCTCATCGCAGGGTCCTTCTCTTCATCGTCTAGAGCTGGTCGAGCCGTTCGGGATCGAAGCGGGCGACCTTCACGTCGTTCTGTGTCACGCTCTTCCGCTTCGAGTTGGCCTTCCAACTCCTCCTCCACTGGTTCCAAAGGCGCTGATGATTTCGACGTAGAAGGCACAGATGCCGTAGACGGCGCAGAAACAGGTCTAGATGATTGCCTGCCTCCCAAAATTCTGTGCGATGGAAAGTGCTGGTAATGGCAAAACTTGAGGTATTCCTCGGCGAAGCTGGTTTCTTGGTGGATGTAGTTGGCCATAGGTTGCGCCATGGTGTTGCTGATCTCGTCTGCAAGTGCTTGTAGGTGGTCCGGCAAGGCTGAGCCAAGCCGATTTGAGGTAGTGGTTGTAGTGAACGAGGGCGGTTCTTCGCAGTTGTGGTAATGGATGTTAAGTGCTCGGAGGTGTCGGTTCAGGCCGTCCACGATGGCCGTCACCAGTTGAGGTGTGTATAGTGCTGCTGCTGCTGCTCGACCACCAATCAAAGGTTGATGCTTCTGGTGCTTCTCAACACCAGGGCATTTCTTGCTGAGGGTCTTCACCAAGGGCCACACGTTGGTAACCATGATTGTGGGCTTCTTGGCAGGGATGCCCTCCTTGGTGGTCAGAGCAAAGGCGCACATGTCGAGGCGAATGGTGTAGACATCCGGCCGTTCACGAAGTCGCTTAGCCTTCTGGTCTTGCCATGAAGAAGCTGGCGCCGGATGCTCAAGCAGAAAGCCTCGGTGGTTGCTGTGCTGTACCTCCGCCAACTCCAAAGCAAAATGCCAGTGTTGACGCCCTTCATCTTCTTCCTGTTTCACTATCTGCCACTGCCTCTTCGGATTGGACAACCGGCGCAAGGGGCTGAACGTGGTGCACGGTGGGCTCAAAACGATTAATGCTGGCCGCAGTCTTGCGACCAATCGTCGGGCCTGCTCTCGATGAGCGGGTATGCAGAAGTCCCACCCGTTCCGAAGGTCCAGAGCGCCTCCGATTGACATCCCGACCTTCTCTGCCTTCTCAGTGACCCGGGGTGGGCTGTAGATCTCCATGACGTCCACCCCGTACTTCGTCTTGGTAGTGGCATAGATCAAGGTCTTCACTTGCTTCGGGATCTCCTTGGTTGGCTGTGGCCACTCGTCGTCCTCCATCGCCCAGTAGCTGTTGCTGTAGTTGCACGGAAAAACCCAGTAGGCGTGGTTGTACCTGTAGTTCGTGAAGTCTTCAGGACGACGTAGGTCCACCTTCATCCACTTCTGTGATGAATTCTCGTCGTGCAAGAGGTAAAGCTCAGAGGGATCTCCAAGCCATCGTGGTGCGTATGGGGCTTGAACAGCTCCATCGTAGCCGCATGCCGTAGAGCATGTGCAGCAGATCACGAACGCGAGCTTCTGCATGAGGCCCATTCTCTGCTGCAGCGGCTTCTCCAACTGCTTGGAGTGGTAGATCATTCTTCGGACTTGGCCACAATGTCCCGGTCGATCATCTGCACATCGTCCCAGGTGTCCGTGTCGGAGTGGACTTCCATGACCTCCTTGTCCATGTTGAACCTCACTGGTGTCTTGGCCCTCCGTGTCGGCAAGGTTCCCGTGAGAGTTCTGCCCCGACTCCTTTGCTGGGATGTGCTCCGGTCCTCGTTCTGGTTGGACTTGTGGTCGGTCTCGCCGTTGGTCTTCTCCAGGGTCGTGCCGCCGGGCTCCTTTGAGTCCTCCGGCATCTCCTGCATCAGGCCCTCCGACGTGACCGTCGAATTGATGGGGTAGCTGGTCACCTTGCTGACGGTGACCTTCTTGAAGCTGATGTCCTGGCGGCTGCGTGGCGGCGGCAGTACCTTGGGGTGCTCGGTCGTTGGCGCATTGCACCTCACCGTAGACGTGCTGCTGCTGGCTGTGGCGTTCTCCAGTGGCATTCGTTCCCACCGGGATCCGCATTGAAGGCACGTCCACCAATAGCAACCCCGGCCCGCTCGGTGCCGTAGGTACTCGTGTTCGTGGGGACATTCGGCTGGTTCTCGGTTCCAGTTCTTCTGGGCTACCGACCTTGACAGTTGGGCGCCGATCCCCTGCCTGATGTCGTTCACGGTCTTCTTCTTCAGGCTCTTGTTGGTGTGCCGCTGGAGGTTCAGCTTCTCCTGCTCGAAGTCCTCGTTCTTGGTCTTCATGAGATAGTCCACGATCATTTGATCCTGAGCCACCTTGATCAAAGCCAGGAGTGCCAGCGAGAGTCTCCTCCAAGCTGAACACGGATCTTTCTTGGCCTTCTCGGTCTTCTCGAGCTCCGTGGTCTCCCTCACCAAGCGAGCTGCCCTCTCCTTGAGTGACGATGCCATGGCAGCAGAGGACGGGCAGGATCCGGGCCACTAGTCGACTAAGCATTGAGCTCGGCTGCGGCCGATCCAACTCGTTCTCCAAGTCCAAAGTGGTGTGATGTTTCTCACTTGCATCTTCAACCTCGTCATCAGACATGAAAAACTGCTCAGCACAATGACCGTCACATGCACTCCGGGGGCTCACAGGGTTCCTTGGGAGCTGCTGGTCGGCCCACCTGACTTGCTTTTGCGATGTTGTGCATGTGGTGAAAGTGCTTGTGGTGGCTGATGCTTCAGGTTGATTGCTTGCGTGTTGTGAAACTTGAGGTCCAGGGCCCTTTTGCACTCTGTGATAAGGGTCCTGTCGCGGGCGGCTACTGCTTGAAGCCGCCTGTGAAGTCGAAAACGGTGGCGGCGAATCGTCGGGGAAGGCAATTGTCGCGCCCTCCTCCCAAAAAGGTTGTTCGCCGTCACCGCCCACATGAAAAGTGACCGAGCCTGACCATGGTTTTGACAGGGCACGAGCACCATGTGGGCCTGGCCAACGATCATCAATGGTGATGTCGTGGCCGTCTGCAAAAATTGCGAATGTCCGTCGATGCGGGGACAAGCCTTCCTTGGGAAGACCACTGCACTCATTGGGGATGACCAGGTGGTCTCGGCCTCCCGGAAGCGTCTGCACGAAGGTCGTGCCCTTGGTTGATTGCAGCCACACCGTGATGGTGCCGCCCTCAAAGAAGTTCGTGGTTCCCTTGGGCGGCAGCTTGAAGGGATCGATCTTGGGGTTCTTCCGTCGTTCCACCGGAAGGTCCCAACCATCCTGATCGAAGTCCAAGATGTTGATAGTGCGGTGTGCTGATGGCAACCTCGTCATTGGCGTAGGAGTGCCGTTGATGATGCACAGCTCGTTCTGCAAATCGATGATCGCCTCCACGGACTCCAGGAAGCTGACGGTAAGCAGCGGTGGGGTCTGAAACTGATCGCTGTCTCTGAGGATGGTGAACCTCAGCACACAGTTGTTGGAGGCTATCCCCAAAGGCACCTCCATCATCGACTCCACTACCGCGGCTCCACCAATGCCGCCAGCTCCGGGAAGTGGAACTCCAGCGCTCACCGGCAGAGGTCGAAGTCCTCTTCGATGCAGCTCAATGGTGAGCTGCCTCATAGCTGTGCTGCCTATGACTGCATCTTCAGCCGCAGTGTCAACCAAGGCTTCCTGTGGTCGGCACTTGACTCCGGCGAAGATCATCAGCCTTTTCGCAAGCGTTGGTTGTGTGGTTCTCGCATCGGTCTGGGGCATCTCCTTGAGGTTGGTGGTCATCATGAAAACCATCGGCTGGGTCGCAGTGTTGTTGCCCGAGCTTACTACGAACATCTTCTTGTTGATGCCCTTCCCAGCACCCTTGGTCTGAAGCGGGCAGTCCTTGGCGTAGTGGCCCAGCTCGTTGCAGTTGAAGCAGCGGGTTCGCAGAATGAGGTCCTCTGACGTTCCCCGCATCTGCCCCTGCCCCTTTCCTTTATCACCACCTTTCCCTTTTCCACGGCCGGAGAATCGGAACTTGCCCCGACCCTTCTTTCCACCTTTCCCATCACGAAAAGGCGGGCCTCTCCGAGTGTAACCGCGATCAGTGCGGCGCTTCTGTAGCTCCTTTCTCACATCTCGGTAGGCGGAGACGTAGGCTTCCAAGTACTTCGACTCCTCCTCCGTGTACTCACGGTCCTCCATGAAGAAGTGAGCGTTGCCCTCGTCATCGATGGCGACCGGGTTCTCCGGTTCATCCTCGTACTCCCACTCCGGTTCGTACTCGTACGGGTAGTCTATGTGGTCCTCGTGGTCCTCGAAGTTGCCGCTGTAGTGGTCGTAGTCATAGCTCTCGGGGAACTCCTGCAAGTAGTGCTCCTGGTGGAAGTTCTTGGTCACCTTGGTGTCCTCTCCCCGAGCCAGCATCTCTGGCCTGTCCAAAGGCCGAAGCATCTCGGCAATCTCGTTGAAGCCACGAAGGATCGGCCCCTTCAGGGTGATCATCTCTCGCTGAAGTTCATTTAGTCCAGCTTGGCGTAGGAGAATGCGGCCACATAGTTTGTCACAAACCTTCTCACCAAGGAAGGACTCCATCTCTTGTCTAGCAATCTCCTTCGCCGCGATGAACGAAGTGTATGATTCCCCTTTCTGGCGCTCGCCCTCAAAGAGGAACCGGTCGATGGCCTTCGGCCCCGAGGCCTCGAGCACCGGGGCGTACTTCTCCTGAAGGGCCGTGAGGATGGCACTGTAGCCTCTGCTTGAAAGAAGCACCTCAGTCGGCACAGTGTCTGCGATCCTCCTCGGCTGAGAGCCTTCCTGAAAGCTCTGCAGTAGCTTGATGCCGCGCTTCTCCAACGGCACCTGGCTCTCAAACTCCCATAAAGCTAGCAGCTTCAGCCACGATCTCAAAGTCGCAGCTGCTCCATTCCAGGTTGGAATCGCTCGTCGTTCGCCCGTCAGAGCTTGGCTCAGTGCTTGGGCGATGAGCTGGTCATGACCTTGATGATGTCCATGTTGATGCGCTCGATCAGGAAGTGGCGACTTTCCCAGCATCTCAAAAGCAGAAAGCACCCGCCTCGGACCCGTGTTGTCTTGGGGTGAATCCAAAGCGGCCGCAAAGCTAGACGCATTCACTCCGGGCGGTGGTAGTCCTCCAGCTCTGTCAGATGGTCCAGGAGGCCCAGCATTCGGTCCAACTCCTCCAGGGAAACCAGGGGGCGCAGCACTCGGATCAACTCCTCCAGGAAAACCAGGTGGTACAGCGCCTGAGTGGTGGGGTTGACCTTGCTGCGGTGCTAGGCAAGGGAATTGACAATGTCCCGGATGTTGGAACGCACCATTGGCTGGGAAGCCCGGCATTCCACCTCCATATTGCGGTTGGGCTCCAGAACTAAGGTTGCCAGGGGCCAGTCCTTGAGGCTGAGGCCCGAAAGCAAGGTTGCCAGGAGGTCCTTGATGAAGCCCTCCTGGTTGGCAAGGGCCTGGTGCCGCAGGTGCAGGTGCTCGGCTTGAAGCGTCACCCTGCGGTCGCGGTCGATTGTCCGCGAGGTACTGTGCCCAAGGATCCAAAGCAGATCCTGAGCTAGTACCACCAGCGAAGGTCCAAAAGGATGGCCTCGGCGTAGGCGAAGCAGCGCCTGGCCCATGGCCAGGATTCGTAAACATGGCTCGCGCTACCACTGTGGGTAGAAAGTGCTAAAGGCGGCTAACGCCTTTTCCTTCCATCTACTGTCTGCGTCAGCGCATATGACTCAAGGCCTGCAAGAGGCGACATGCCAAACCCATAACGGTGGTTTACATGCTTTCAAGTATGAATAGACTTTTGAGAGCGGTCTCATGACATTTGGGCTCAAGGCCCTTCTGTTTTGCTTTCCACAGTGCTTCACTGCGTAGGTTGAAAATGCCTTGCTGCTGCTCTCAGTGAGAGACAAAAATCAAGTGAGATAAACATCAGGACCGTCCTTGCGTCCACACATCCTTGCGTCCACACATTCTCCGTACAAGAGATTCCCTTGCCTGTCCAAGAAATCTATCCAGGGATTTATGTGCACTGAGTACATTGCAGGGGTCTTAGACCCACCCGCCCGCCCGTGTCCCTTGTTGTCCTCCTTATCGGTTTACAGTGGGTTTGCATGGTTCTAAGGGGCGTGCCTTCAATACAACAGAGAGGCGCGGGCGTTTTTGCCTGGGTCCCAAAAGCCATTTTCCAGGTGCACCACCATGTCGCCCGGAGGTTCTCCCTGGTCAAATCCATGCACATCCATGCATATCCATGCACTCAGGCTGGGACAAAGTCTGGACTCTTTTGCTCATCCTTCAGCAGGTTGACCTCAGCCAAAAATGCCATTTCTCAAAGTGACCTGAGGGGGCCCGTGGTTGCACAAAGCCAGAAGTTGGCACCGGAGGCTAAATCCTAAATGGGCGGCACTGCCAAGCTGTTTCGTTGAAAGTTGACTGGCCTGCACCACTGCGGCCAAGGAGCAGCTAGAAAATGTGCTAGATGGTGCGACCCCACATGGCCAGATGTCGAATCCCTGGTGTCCAATTGCTCTGAGGCTGTCGCTGGCGTGTTCTTGAAATCCACACCATGATGCGCGAGGGCCTCAGCCAACAGCCGCAAAGACCAAGGCTCACCAAGCCAAGATGTCTGACAAGAATCGTTTCACTTCAAGCCATCCCCCATCTTTATCTTGAAACTTAGAAGCTCCAACTGCTTGCCTTCATGTCGCATTATCTGAAACCTCCACAGATTCCGCATGTGGGGAAGGAACCTGGCGGCTCAAGCGGCGATCCGCACCCGCCAAGAGGAGCCAGAGCGCCAGTAGCCGTAAAGCTCCACGTCCTGTGCCAGCATCCCACCTTGGCACCTAGAAAAATGGGTCCCTTGCAAAGGAATGTTCAAAACAGGTCCCACCGGCTTCTATATAGCAAGGGCCCTGGCATCAAATACCCATGAGGCTCATAAGCACCACAGAACGGGCGGCCTGTGAAACTGGATACTCCTGGTCGGCCCAAGCGCTTGTGCCCAAAATCAGAAGCTCTCACATGTCTGCGACTGTTTCTACGACTCCGACATGAAGTTCCAGTCAATTTGGCTTGGCCCCGCCAAATACTAAGTCGTGGTCTGATGCCAACACCACATTCATTGTTCACAAGACATGTTGTGGCAAGTCTTCCGATGCGGATTCCCCCAATGAGTCCTTCAGGGCCTGCTCTTGCCTCTTGATGCATGGCGCCTCAGGGCATGGAGAACTGCGCTGTCACCCTGCAAGCCTTCGTCAACTGCTCAATGAACTCCTCATGACATTTCATGACTCACCTTTCGCCTACAGCACACCTTGGCCTTTCGCCCGTCCCACGGCTTGCAGGCCTGATCCAGCGTCCCAGCTGGCAGCACCTCCCCGGAGCAGTCCCCAAAGCCAACGCGGAAGCCTTCGCCCTGGCAGAAGCCCCGGACGTTGCAGACCTCGCAAAACGCGCGAAGGGCGCAAAAGGCCTGAAGCTCGTTTCGTTTAAGAAACTGTTAAACAAAAGAGCCACTCGCTTTTTGGGAACCCCCACAAACTGCTCTTTGTGAACGTGTAGCAACGCACATGAAATATGTGCCTAAGTGGTTGACATGTGAAGAAACATATAATACAACTCCCAATATGTGTGTGTGGGTGTGGGTGTGCGTGTGTCTGTGTATGTGTGTTGTGCCAGCCAAACATACGGCGCCTAGTGCACAAACTTATCCTGCAGCCATGCAATTTCCAGCAGTTGGTTCTCTGAGTCAGCAGGCCGGCCACCTTTGCTTTGGAGCCTGTCTCACTACTGAAAGGCAAGTGCAGCAAGTCAGGCCAACCTGGGGCAGCTACCGAGCTTTCTTTGGTGAGAAGCAGTGAGAAGGCTAATCTCCAAATGTTTGTGCCGGCATGATATGCCGCGACCACTGTTTCGGCCATGTAATGAGCCACGGCCATCGAGGCCATCTCACGGCAGATCCACACTGATCCTGGCAGTAGCAGTCTCCCGCGGTTGCCGGAGAAACAAACGTAGGGGAGCACACCCGAGGCAAGCACGGCTAACGCTTGTGCGTTTTATTGCCGTGATATTGCCTGCTTGCTGCGGCATGGCATCATCAGCGGCCTGGAATGCTGCCCCATTACCGCTAGACTTGAACAAGTGCAATTGCCTACAAGACAAGCTTGCATGCAGATTGAATGGGCAACAGGAAATATTGACGTGTTGCTTCTGATCGCCAGACTCATTGAGAACAGCTCATTGGTGAGTGATCACAAGTATATTCGCTGGGAGACTCCTCAAGAATCTTTCACTGTTTCTTGGAATGCTCCCAGACTCTCATCCCCCACCCATTCCCTCAGTCCCATCGGCTCTTTCCAAGGCGCATCGCCGTCTTGCAAAAACTTGCGAACTTGACCGTCGGCCAGGGGAATCTCATTGGCACCCCGCCAGGACAGCTCCAGCATGGAGCCATAGCTCCTGTGTCAAGCACCAAAGCTGCGGCATGCCACAAAGAATACAGGGTCACAAGCCCGTATTCCCAGTGAACATCCCAATCCCCACTAAAATAGACTAAAATGGGTGGTGCACCTACCCCAAAATGGTACCATTGGTTTTGACCCACAGCCACATGGCTTGACCACAGCTGACTAACATGGTATACAATATGGCCATGCCAACACATGCATTGAGGATGATGCTTGTGGGAAGCCCGTGCCCATCACTTTGCAATGACCACATTTGGGCCTGTGGGCAGACAGCAGAGTGACCTTGGTCAACTGGTAGAGTGAATTTCTGCATGTGCGCTGCTTCGAACACCTGTGCTGCCATTGCGAAACACAACCATACTTGCCGACTCCATCTGTTCTCTGAAGCGGAAATTGGAACGCCCCAAACAAACGCAGATGCATATATCAAACCTGCCCGACTATCCAACAAAGCACTGTTCACACACAAACTCGCAGCTCCCATGTGCCTCCAAAACCTGGGATGAGGGGCCTGGGCCAACTGTTTTGTGGGGAGGAGGGGTTCCCTCGAAACCATCCGAAGAGGGATGCCCAAAATAACCCCCTCTCCCCCCATTTGAGCCACCCTTTCCGCGGGTAGTAAAAGGAAGCCAGCCAGTTGGAAGAATCCGCACACAGCCATATCGCCTGTCAGTTTGCACCTCGATCTCAGAGACACTTTGCAACCCCTGACCCTTGCCAACCTTCAGACTTTGTCGTCCCAGAAAATGAGCCGACGGACCTGGCTGACTGGAGACTCGGAACACCGCGGCTCCTCTGCTCAGTGCCCGAAATGGTGCCAGAGCCCAACAAATCCCCGGGCGCCATGTTGCAGCCCGTGACACTGTGGTGCACCAGCTGCCTCAAGCCATTGGCGCTTGGCGCTTGGCGATCTTGGCGCTTGGGATCCGATTCAACGAGAAGTTATCCGATTGGCAAGCGCCAGCGACTTGTTTAGAGAAAACAGTACTGTACCCAGCTGGGTTTCCTTCTGTCCACTCAAACCGAACCGCGTGCCAGTTCCGAGGCAGGGTAATGCTGGTTTCGGCATGGCCTTGTGACGTCGGCAGTAAAAAACTGAGCTTCTGCGGTTGGGATCCACCTGGGGCCAAAGCCGTGGCCTACCCAATCGAGGAGTTGAAATCATTCGACCTATGGCAAGATAGTGGACAGCATGCAGGAATTGAGTTGCGCCATGCACATGTCCTTTCCTTTTCCTGGGGAACAGACTCAAGCTTCACATGCACTTTAAAGAAACCCCAGGAGCATGAGCAGGCAGCAGTTGTCCATCGAATAAGCTCCATCTTCCATAGTCCGTTGTGCATTATACGCAGGTGAAAGCACAAGACAGCATTGGATAGAACCACACGCCTGGAAAGAAAGCTGGTGGCAAGTAATGCTTAGCGGAGCCGCTGCCGCGGAGTCCAATACATGTGCCGGAAGTTGGACTCTGTGATCGTGGTGATGACCTTCTCGCTTCCTACGCGTAAACAAGCGCAAAGAAGCACAAGTTGACAAGCTGTGCCAAGCCCTGCACCTTTAGAAAGCTTGAATTGGACCAACTGCTTCAACAACACACAGGTGTTCCATCTCCCTTGCATACAACCGTGCACTGGACTTGCACCAGTGCCTGCTTTGCTCGGTGTGTGTAGATCGACTGCCAACTTGATGTCGTAAGAGCTGTAGTTCCTGAAGCGCGGTATGCTCAACAAGCAAACAAACAAACAAACAGACAAACAAACAAACATTACATTACATTACATTACAATACATTGCATTACATTACATAACATTACATTACATGACATTACATAACATTACATGATATTGCATTACATACATAAAGCGTGAAATGGCTGTGCACTGTGTTCTCTCCTACGTTCTGCCTAAGGGCATAGTCCCTCTTTCCACAACCATGACTACAACAATTACTACACCGAGTGCTGTCACTCAGCTTCAACAAACTGGACATCGAAAGAACATTCAATCTCTTTGCCTTGGTCGGGCTCACTCCCGGCGGTGGTTCGAAGCCGTGCTACCCAATGCACCCTGGATGACTGCTCATACGACGGCTTTGTCGAACGTAGCAGCCCTCGCTTGATCTCAGCTGAGCAGCTCTTCCTGCAAGTATGGCAGTGGCTGTGGCTCACTCTGCGTCCCTGCAGAGGTGGCGCACACAAAGGGCTCTAGCGCATCCGGCGTGACCTCAACGACTCAGTGCTCAGCCAAGGACCCCAGATCAAACGTAAGTTAGAAACTGTCTCTAAGACATGAACGGTAGGGTCAAAGCCAAAAGAATCAAAGACTGGTCAAAATGGCCAACAGCGCCACACAAGTGTACAGGCCATCAAGGCAAGATGCGGCAACTCACACACACACACACCAACTCGACACATGATCCATTCCAACGATAGCACCAAACAACCAAAATTGTGCAAGCCCTGGTGGCACTGATTCGTGGCACATTCGCCGAAGTCGCCACCCAAGGTGAGATGGTGGTGCCAAAGTTCTTGGCGCCAAAGGGCCCCAGTGGCACATACTCCCAGGCCTCAAAGTTTCCGACTGGGTGCCAGAATGAATTTGAACCGGTTGTCCGAGACTGTGAAAACGAACTTGTCGTATTTTGCCGCGGGTTTGTCGCTTAGAATTTTTTGTGAACCGCGAGCTACGGCATCTATGTCCCTTCAACAGAGCTTGGTGAGGCTACGGAACAGCCGCGGAGTTGCAGCCCGTGTTACCTTCAGCTTGCTTGGTGT
>CAUJNA010001513.1:873547-901135 GCA_963377175.1 Effrenium voratum
TCCTTCTTTCAGTCGCGAAACTCAAGGAGCTCCATTGCCGGACGCCCAAACGCAACGAGCTTTGTGAGAGCCCGTGGAACCTTTATTGGACGGGACCCCAAAGGCTGTTCCTCAAACCAACCCCAACAAATCCAAAGAAAACACACACACACACACGTGTCTTTTTTCAGGGTACCCTTCAAATGGCTCAAAAGGGAAATAAAAGGGAACCCCATTTTGAGGCATCTGTTCAGATGTTTCCAAGGTCCAGCTGGCCTTGCCAGGGATCCTCCTTGCTCTTCTGCAGTTGCCCCCGTGGCCGCGCCAGCGGGGTGCCAGACACCACCACGCTGCTGGCACGGCCGTGGTAGCCCACTGGCAGGTGAAGCCAGTTGGGCTGCAGGGCGTTGTCCTTACATTGCAACTAAGACCTCCGTCTTTGGCAACCTGTGCAAGCAACAAGGCAGCCTGGGATTCAGTCCGAACTACCTCAACCGCACATATACACCCAAATATTTAAATCGGTCAACTGGTATTCATTCTGTACCTCCGGGACCGACTGGCCAGGCCTGGCCACCTTAATTTAAGCTCTACCTCCGGCTCGGCCCGCCTCCCACATATTTGTTGGCAGGCACCTTATGTGTGGCATCTAGAGCTGCGTCCGTGTCAATGAATTCGTGATTCCTCTGAAATTGATAAGACTAGACGACTGCCAGGATTTGTGCGGCGAAAGTCCATGTGGATTTGTGCGGCCAAGCGTCCTTCCCTCTGAACATGATGCCTCGGCAGTGGTATGCAGAAGCTCTGAAACCTCTCAATTCTCAAAATCTTCCCCACTTCTGCATCTAAAGTGAAGCGACAAACATAGCGAAAACTCACGATTCAGCAAAGTGGCCGACATTGGTCGCGTGTTCCCGAGAGGAATAGAAATCCTCAGGTCAAAAGTCAGGTTCAGGTGCACATGCAACAAACCACAACGCCGGGTACTGCGAGCGAGTCGAACCGTGAGATGGAAGACCTGCCAAGCATCTGTGTAGTCGCCGATTTTGGCAGGGAGGTGCATCTTCACTTCCTCCATCAGAATGCCACGCACAAACACTCGCACATGCCTAAGCAAATTGCTGCAAATCACCCGGTTTAACACCACAAAAATCATCCATGAGAAAAATGCGATTGGCCAATGGGCCAGTGCTGGCATTTCCTTGGCTTGTTCTGGAGGCCGCTGCTGACCAAAGCGAGTAATCATGACCTTGAAGGCTTGTCATGTATGACAACATTCGCCTTCCGTGATGTTTGACATTCTGCAGGATGATGTTAGAGTGATCTCTGCATACTAATTAGGTGGGTGACGTCCGCCTGATGTGTCTCCTTCTCAACAACGGCTCCGCAAGTAGCGAGTTTGCTGGGACCCTACGATTGCCTGCCGTTGCAGGCTGTTGCAGGTCTTCCCCCCTCTCCCCCCCCCCCGCCCCGAAACCCGAAACCCTCCCCCCCACCCCGAAACCCGAAACCACCCCCATCCTAAACTGTGAGTTGTAAATCTTTGCCCCCCCCAAAAAACTACACCGGCATGGGCCCCAAATAGCAAAAACGCCAGCACCCCAAAACAGCACCTGCACCAGCACCCCAAACTGCACGCCCCTAGCACCCATGCGGTCAATCTCGCAAAATGCCCGCGCTGTTGCCCCGAACAGCACAACCACCAATCTCGCAAAAATACGTCCGCAACGTCACCAGCGCCTCAAACAGCACCCCAAAACAGCACCTGAAGCACGCGCTCACCCTGCCATCAATCATGCATAAGTTGCAAGCGAAATTACACTTGGGTGCATAACTGGTACCAATTGCCGCAATTACAGAATTCAAAGGCATCTCTGACCAAGACATCGTAAGTTTGACGCATCTGGCAGCCATGTCCAACAGCAACTCCACCAACACACGCTCCAGAAAACAAGACACTAATCCCTTCTTCCTATTAATCAACCTACCCCTAATAATAAAACTCGCCCGAGCCGCGACAAAAAATCGGCAATACTAAATTCAATTGACCAATACTAAACCTACACTAAACTCCTGACACTACACATGCTTTCCACCGAGCTCCCAAAATATGCTTATTAAGGGTCCCCCTCCTGAGTGTGTTGAAACAAGAAGGCTCCACGTTCTCTTCGACACCCAAGGGTTGCCTTGTGTGACAAGGTTTTGTTATTAGGGGAACTAGGGGTCTATCAAACCAGGAACAGCCTAATTACGGGTTCTTGCGGAGTCCTCAAATCAAAGGGGTTCCTCCAAACACATTACTATTAGGATCTGCCTGTGCTGTGAGCAAAGCGAGCTGCTCTGCATGGGCTGTCTAGCTGATCAAACGCACTTTCTCTCAAGCTGGCTGACTCGCTAACCCTTCCAACCAAGTTTTATTCTTAGGGTGTGTTCGCCCAACAACCTGAAACAGGCAATTTGTTTTATGAAACGGACCATGGGACACTCCCTTTCAAAGTTCTTACTTAAAAGTTGCAATCTGAGCATGTGTTGCTCCAAGTCAAAGGGAGTCCACTTTCCAATGCAAGTCCAATAGTAAATAGCAACCAACCAAAAAACACATCCCCAAGAAAGTTCTATTATTAGGGTATGTGTTCCAAACAACTCAACACAAGCAAATATGTTTTATGAAGCTGACCATGAGACACTCCCTTTCGAAGTTCTTACTTAAAAGTTGCAATCTGAGAAGTGTTTGCTCCAAATCAAAGGAGATTAACTTTCCAATACACGTCCAATACTAAACAGCAAACTATCAACTGGATCTAGGCCCAAACCGGCGACCCCTACTAATAAAACTCCACCAGGTGTTCTGTGTTTTTTGTTGTTGTTGCTTTTTTGGGGGGGTTTAATTAGGGAGAAGTTCGGAAGAAGCGATTAATGCTCTTTCGAAGTCTCATAAATGAAGCACAAACGTGAAAACGGCACCTTGTCACTTGAATGATACCAGCATGGACAGGCAGAACGGCAGAACCCACAAATATACGTGCCAAACTCGGCGGACCTCCAAAATGGTGCCTTGGAACCATAAGAGGATACCTTCAAACACACACACACAGACACACAGACACACACACACACAGGATGGCTTGCATGGATTTTATTTGAGCTGCATGGACTTGCCAATGCCTGGGCCTGTGGAAGCACACACATACACAGGACCACCCGAAAATACAGCGCTCGCCTGCAGCGGCCTCAGCACCGTCTCCCGCAGGTCAGACCTCCGCAGCCTCTCGTCACCCTCTGAGAGAAGCTCTGTGAGGCCTCGCTCGTGAGGCTTCCAGTTTGTTGCATAGGGGTGGGATTCTGGTCAAAAATTGTTTGCCCCTCACCACTTTCTAGCTGGAGACTGTTTTCAACATAGGATTTAGAATCGCCAAATTGATCACACTTCAAAACTCAAGGTTCCAAGACGAAGACCCAAGCCCTGCAATTTGAGCAGCTCGACTTACACAAACTGTCTGGGGCCAATACACTCACATCCACAACCTTGCATAACTCTGAGCGCCTTGTGGCTTCCAACTGGGCCAAAGGCGTGACCCGCTGCCACGGGCTAGGTGTCAGGCGTGCGCGGGTGGCACGCCAGGCCGGTCGGGGCAGCGACATGAACCTTGGGATTCGGAAGTCTCAGGCCTATGATGGAGGTGGGTTTTTGAAGATGCGCGTCGACAAAATACCATTCCCAATAAATTTGAAGATGGCAACGAAGGCGAGACACGTTCCTGGTCATGCCGTTCTGAATGCCTATGGACAGCACTTGTCAGCCAAATTGTGGCAAGGCTTATGGATCCCAACTTGGCAGGGGACAACGGCGATGCGCTTATGCGGAATATGTTGCAGAACGCACGGCAAGGCAAGCCCGCCCCGCGTTCACCAGCACCCAGCCAATGAGGACCCCATGAAATCCTAGCCTCGCCCTCTGCTCAGGACCTTGATGAGCCTGTCCCTTGCATGTGCCCGGAACCATGACCTGGTTCATGACCGCTGGGCCATGGCAACCGCACGCGTTGGCCGCCCCCACCCCAGCTGGGAGGTCAAAACTCCTTGCAATTATGGCCTATGGTCATGTCCTTAATAGGATTCATTATTTATAATGGTTGCTAAAGATCCTTACTACCAGGTGGATGACCATCCCTGTGAACCCAAGTAAAGGGGTCTCAGCCACAAGCGTGTGCTTACCCTGATGCTGTGGACCAATTGCATTTCAAGCAAGGGTCACAGTACATTCCTTTGTGGCAAAGGAATGGGACAAATCGAGCGCCAAAGCAAATACTTCAACTCCAAGGTCTGGGGCTCATGGACCCACCCGTACATAAGTGCTCTTTCTGATAGCCATGGAACCGATTGCGACTTCGATCTTGTGATGGCTCAGGTCGTTCTGACGGACTGACCTTTTGCTACGCAACGCCCACATTCCCTCTGCGGTCCCAAGGGCGCATTCAGCGCAGGCTGCCGGAAGACCCGGCGCTCGTCAAAGCCAAGCCCTTGCAGAAAGCCATGCTCCTGCAGCGGTTTGCCAGCGCCAGCCTAAGACCTGGCTTTGCTTTAGAGTCCCTCCAATGTCACTAGAACTCAAACCAAACCACAGCTCCTTTTGCATTGAGATCTCAAGCTCTGGAAACTGGGCCCAAGATCGACAGTGTGATCGTGCTACTTGTCACTCTTCGACAGCTGCGCTTCTGCATCAAGGAAAGAATGATCAGCACCAGACATGGACCAAAAGATCCTTGCTGCAATCAACACTTACAAGACTTGGCCTATTGTGGGTTGAAAGCAAACCAAACCCTCCCAGTGTGCTGTTTGCAAACATCCCCTTGACAGCAATTCCTTGCTATTGGTTGTAAAGAACAACATCTTGGCGGCCCCCAACAAAAATACTCTACCTGTTTGCGCTGAGACGCCAAGTGAATGATGTTGCACTCTGTTTGCTTATCGCCTGCCGTCCCCCCGCCAGCAGCTAAGGGAACTTCGGTTTGCGGCAACCCACGGATCAAAACACCGTTGATTACAGAACTGGGGGAAACTGCCCTGTAATGTCCTGTCAGCTTTACAACTTCTGGTCTACAATTTTGGCATCCTTGAGCATCTTCGCCGGGCCACCAAAAGGGACACAGGAAACGCGGCGCCAATAGTTTGGTTTTCCTAGATTCCTTCTAACACATGGATTCTATGCCACATAATTTGTCCTGCGCAAGCTTTTTTGGATATCAAAAATCGCCGAGGTGCTGCCAGCAGGGCGAGGTCCAGCGCATAGTGGCCGATGGCTGTGGCGCAGCGGGGGCCTCGCTGACTGCAGGAGAAGACCTGAGATCTCAACCGACTCGCCGCTGAACTTCACTGGTTGTTTCAACACATACGTTCGTGTCCATTTAACACTTTGGGGTAGAAGCTGCAGGTTGCCTAAGAATGGTTGCTTTGGGCGTGTGCACCAGGGTGACACATCTTATGCGGTTGCAAGGCATTGCCAGTGGACTCCCAGCAGGCCAGGTTTGCCTTTGCCGCAGCTTCGCGGCCGAGTCACGCCGAAGGGCAGGTTCTGCAGGGGGAAGTCGCACTGAGCATCGTACTCCTCAGCAAACAGCATCCCTGCAGAACGCAAATTCAAAATCGGAGCAAGTTGGTGAGAAGTCGAAGCTTTTAGGGTGAGTGTGGCCTGAAAGCAAACACCTAATCACAAGTCCAGCTTGGATTCAGTGTTTGTGCTTGTGTCTGTGTTTGTGTGTTGTGTGTTTGCGTGTTTGTATCTCTGTGTGTCTCTCTCTCTCTCTCTCTCTCTGTGTTTGCGTCCAGGATCGCACACGTCCAAATGTATGGGTTCACATGCTTCATACACATGGCTCATGCTTCAAAGAGGTCTGCATTCCGGGATGGCCGGGACAGCAGTTTGCGCAAGATCCCCGCTTCCAATCCGCATGATTTTCCAATTCAGAACCATTGGAAAGGGACACGATGCTTGGCGCAGCCGCGCGTGCCTGCCAATCGCACCCCCACTCCCCAAGGTCTTGGAGCACGCAGGCTCCGTGCGTGCCCTTGTATTCAAATGGCTCGGGATCACTCGGGTTCGCAGGCTGTGCTGGGAGAATCTCCATACGAAAAACACCCGTCACGGAAGAATGGCTGCCATTCCCTGAAGCTAGCAACAAATGCATTCAACTCGTCCAGGGCGCCACCCAAGACCGCGCCGCAAAGGCACGGCCGTGGCAAAGCCGCCGCAAGCCCCGCGCCTCGTGCTCGGCTTCGAGGAGTTTGTATGGACGACACAAAGCCTTTGCCAAACGCACCCAATTTGGTCTTCTCGGCTTTCGACGAGCCGCCCTTGGCATTCTGGATTGCCTTTACAAGTCAACGAACTCGGTGTGTACATTGTCTCGTGCCTGGAAATGCTGCGCTGCCCTGCGTCTGAGCTGTTTGGGCAATTGTTTGTGCGGCGCACAGCCAAGGGGCTTCAGACAAACATTGGCTGTAGTACCATAGACCGGATACAGCTAGAAGGCTGCACAAAAATGTAACGTTGCAGCATCCACAATGGCGGCAATCTAAGCGCGCTAACACTCAACGGACACACGTGTTAACATTTCATATGCATAGCTCATCCAGGAAGCGCCTCGCCCAGCAGGCACACGCTGTGTGCCCACAGAAACTAGAAGCCATCAGCATGCAGTTTGCACATGGACATCACAAGACGGCAATGATCTTTGGAGCACCCATCCCCCAAACCGTCCCCCCTAATTACGTCGCACGGAACGCGCCTGCATCGCTTGAAGCGAGAGCTAAAGCCAAAAGGCTGCACGTGTGTCATCCTCGCGGAAGGCAGTCAGCATTGCCTAGCTATCCAAAACATGCCGGCTTCCTGCACATCAGGCAGGCCAGGGGGAAACTCGCACAGTATGCAAACTGGGGATACCTCTAAAAGGCACGAAGACACGCAGGCCGCCGTGCCCACAGTCTTGGTACCATGACAAAGCCTCAAAGCAACCCAGCACCCTCCCACCAAATAACATCAAACCTGCCAGGCGGGTTTTGCAGGAACCATTTTCCATTCAAGAGACCCCCTGTCAGGTTCCATGTACGTTGGTGGGAGTGTAACTACCATGCTTCCACTTGGGGGCCCGGCAAGTTGCCTTCCCTCGCCTGCGCGGAGAAGCTCAGTTTCCCGTTTGGAGTGATCTGACTTGCCTCTGAAAGTCCTTGAAATGTACCATGATTACAGTTAGGCCCAGTTGTAGAATGCATATTTTGTTGTTTGCTTCACTTTGAGTCACTGGTGAAATGTAAAATGTATCCTAAGTCTACCCCAGATACCAGATCACAGTTGAACATGTCTGCAGGGGTCGGGTGGTTGGCCTTTCTGTTTTCATCGAACTACTCTCAGACTGTCAGCACCTCATTTGCCCCGCCTGCTTGGGAGCTTCTCCGCCTGCGATCACACGTACATTTGAGAAGCGCCAAATCAAGCGCACCAGGCGTGGTTGGTGTCAATCAGGTTGCTGTCAGGATTGGGCCTGCTGTCTGTAGATTGCACGGGTGGGGTAAGACAAGAGCCTACGCACATAGGCCTATGCGGCTGCGGGCGTACGCCCTAACCAGGATTACCAATGCAAGCTGCATGCAGTTCCCTTTTATATAATCCTTTGATTTACTTTGATTGAAAGTCGGTGCTCATTTTAACATGCTTGCAATTAATTACGCTTCAGGTCGAGCTTTGAGCCTGTTTGTACTTGTGTCCCAATATGCTGTAGTATATTTGTAATTAGCCATCATCCCACGTCCTCGCCACATCAATTATGCACAGGCTGCATTTCCAAGAGGAAACCGTGTTTCAAAAGGGGTCAGCCTGCGAGCTTCCGCGTATGTTGGCGGAAGGGTAGATGAAGGAATGCACATTATCTGTCAGACGCGGGCCAATGGCCTTCCGGCGCTGTGGCCGCTGACACTGCCGCTGCAGCGTTGGCTGCGGCAGCGTAGGGGTCGGTGGCCGGGTCCTGGCTGTGGTATCCCTGGTGAATCCACCGAGCCATTGTGGCACACAAGTATATTTGCCATTTGTCTTGGAAGCTTCAACCGTATATGTTTGGAATATTCAAGTGTGTATATGTATACATATACATGTATATATTATGTCCAAGAGAACCTTCCTGGAAAATGAACATGGCGTGAATTGAAAGCTTGGGATTGATGGATGAGCTGTGGGGAATATGACGACGACAACACCCACAAGCGTCCACAAGCGACATGCATTTGTTGATTTACCAACCTACATGGCCTTGCCGGCTTTCGATTGGTGAGCGTAGGCACCCATCAACCTCCCCGTGCACTTAAATCCAGTTAGAGAGAGAGAGAGACATAGAGAGTAATCTCGACTTGCTTTTTGTTGTTTGTGAGAAAGGCATGCAGCCACCTCTGTTGCTGCTCAAACTCGAGCAAGAATGAACAGTAAAGAAGGAATCCACTGCTGGTGGCCGTCAAACGGAAATCAACAGGAAACAAAGTATCCAAACGGGTCCCAAACTATGACACCTTCCCAAATAAACACCCCAGAATCGAGCTCCTGCGTCACCGGCCTCGGGAGTTGCAACATCCAAATATGACAGGCTGCCCACTTCGCCTGTGAAACTTAGATGCCACAAGGATCATGTCAATCCGTTTCACCAAGCCCCGGGCATCACGGGCTCAGGCTGCACCGGCTCAGGCTGCACGGGCTCAGGCTGCACCGGCTGAGGCTGCACCGGCTCAGGCGCCTCCCGAGGCGGCCTCAGCGCTTGACTCAAACGGGAACTGGGCTACTTGTCCAGCTGATGTGCCTTCGAAAATCGAAGGGTACTAGCCTGGAGACAAACACGCAAACACACAATCACGCAAACACATCAACACACAAACACACAAACACACACACACAAACACACAAACACACACACACACACAAACACACACACACACACAGACACAGACACAAACACACAAACACACAAACACACAAACCCACACACACACACACAAACACAAACACACAAACACATAAACACACAAACACACACACACACACGACACAAACACACACACACACACAAACACACACACACACACACACAAACACACAAACACACAAACACACAAACACACAAACACACAAACACACAAACACACAAACACACAAACACACAAACACACAAACACACAAACACACAAACACACAAACACACAAACACACAAACATACAAACACACAAACACACAAACACACAAACATACAAACATACAAATACACAAACACACACACACACAGACACACACACACACACACACAGAAACAGAAACACAGACACACACACACACAGAGAAACACAGACACACACACACACACACACGAGGTCAGTCAAACCTCCAAGCAGATTGTGCAATCCTGTTTGTGTTCTTTCTCCTGAAGAAATCTCTCCTGCGTGTGTCTCGTCTAGGGCACCAGGCTTTGCAGATGAAGGCATCGCCGAGTCCGCAAGTGGCCTTACGCTGACTCTGTTGATGTGGCGAACAACTGTGGCATCCAGCTGGATGACCTGATGGATCCTCAGCAGAGATCTTCCCCGGCAACACCCCTGTCGAGTACTTAAGACCATCCTAGGCTCTGATGGGGACCGTTTGTGCTGCCAAGCCAATTAGCGTACGAATTAGGCTCTTAAGGATTATTGATTGAGCCCAATTGAGCTTAACAATGCTTAAGTACCATCACTTGGACTAATCTAAGCTTAACAATGCTTAAGTACCATCACTTGGACTAATCTAAGGTTTGCTTCATCAGGCTGTTTCACGTTAATTCAGCCCAGGTTGAAGTCTGTTGCGCCAAACGGTGTTGCTAATTGCCGCAACAGGTTCTATTTACTTTCTCCGGCATGATGGCGTTGGCGTCAAGCACTTGAGGCCGGGGAACGTGTCGGGGGGGTTAAGTTTGTTCCGGGAGTCTCAAAGGTCAGGACTTTACATCCCCTACTCTAAGGCACATGCAAGTTGTTCAGCGTCCGAGCCAATTTCGAGCCAGCAAATGCTAGCTTTCGCCCCCACACCCTGTCAAGTAGTGCTCCTTCTGCCCGCACAACCAACGTGCTTCAGCCAGGCAACGATGTATGACCGTTTAAGTCCCAGAAGGCTTAGGGTGGATCTATGTGCAATACTGCTGCGATTTTCTACAGCCTTACAAAACAGCTTGATACCTCGCTTGTGTCACAGGAAGAATTCGAGCGCCCGACGACGCTGACTGCTGCACCACCATGCGCAGGAAGGAGTGGTCGGCCCTGGTTGCCGAAAGAGATGGCACAACTGCACGTAATTAGCCATATCGGAGCACGGCAAAGGCCCAGCCGGCGTAAATTATAAGTAATCTGCGGGTAAACTAGGCTGTTGCTAGCCAAGAACTTCCTGCGAATCTTGGTGGTAAAGCGATAAGTGCAAGTCCAAGCTCAACTTGAAGCTGAGAAACAATGCCTCCGTGCGTGCTTGCGTTTGGAATTCACCATCAACAAACTAAAGTCGAGCTCTTCAAATACGAGTCACCCGTTTCTGATTGGAATGTCACTTTGATCACAAGCTGCATCCTGTTCATTTGGCACGATTTATTTGGTCTTTGAACATCTTTAAGCCCGCTACTTGGAAACAGCAGGTCAACGTGCTTGCGGATTGGTTGCCACACTTTGACAGGGTTAACCTCTGGATACGCACTGTTGCGATGCTTCCTGGCAATGCTACTTGCCCGCCAAGGCAAATGAGAAATGCGGGAAGATGAAGGATGCACAGCGCCCTCCCTGTGCATTGATTAAAGGGATGTCAAGATGCTGCGCCTAGAATTCGCCACGTCTAAAAAACGCCAGCCAGTCACAGTCATTGGAGCTTCGTGAGCGAGGCCTCACTGAAGTCTGCGCCGTTACGAAACACGTTTCAATTCAAGGGCGATTCTGTACATTGTAAACATTTCTGCACTGGATGCATCCACGACCCCCCACCCATGCTCGGGCTAGTACTAGCTCCCTTCACAATTTGTTTCTCTCTGCGAATACTTGCGCGTCTGCGCAAGCTCCCATTTGGGCTCCCCAGCCAAAGCTCAGGTCGCGCCGCACCAGCTAGGCTCACCTTGGGTAGCTGGAAGGTCCGAAATTGCAGGGCGCTTGACCAGAGGGCACTGAAGCAGCAGCTTGCAAAGACTTGGTATGCATACAAAAACCTATGTGCACGTATGTGTAAACATATCCAGCTCGAATGTCGCTCCAGCTCCATGTGCTAAAACTGGAGCAAAACCGGTCCACGCGCTCGCGCAAACCATTCGTGAATGCGCCAAGCACTGCCGGAATTGCGGCTTGTAGGTGGCAATGTGGCAAAGCGGCCCGTGCGAGAAGCGACTGGGGTGCAAAAGCCGGTGCCTCGCATATGGGGTCCTTGAGACCCTAAAACGGTCCCCAAACACAACTTATGTTTCGCGAGGTCCATCGCCAAGTTCGACGCTAATCCAACCCCTTATATGTTCCAGCCAGCACCCCTCGCCGAAGCCAACCCTAAACCAACATCCTGCCATAAACCAACCCTAAACATAGATCCTAAACCAACCCTGAAGCAACCCGAAGCCAACCCTAAACCAGCACAACCCCTAAACCAACCCACCCTGCAACCCTTACCCTTAACCCCAACCCTATCCCTAAATCAACCCTAACCAACCCTAAGCTCTATATAACCCCAAACCAACCCACAAAGACCCTAAACCAACTCAACCACACCGCAACCACACCCCAACCACCCATCCACCCCACCCTACCCCCACAGGGGGGGGGGGGTTCACGGCCTGGAACATATATTGTGTTTATACAAGGACCTTTCGGACGACTGCTAGAGCTACAGCAGTTGTTTGCTACATGGTTGAATGCACCCGTTCGGCAGCTCATGCTCCAACGGTGCGCATGTGTTTGATCTCAACCACCTATGTGTCGTGGCCCAAGCTCGTTTTGGGGCATATTCCTAGCCGCTGTTGCACCTAAATCACCACGTTACCCCAACAATGTGTCCGCACAGCCTTCACTAGTCTTCTGTAAATAAAGGCAGTCGCTCACAAAAAGTACCCTAACCTGAAGATTTGGTTGCAGCAACAAACCCCGGCCCTGCCTGTGCTGCTGCGCCTCCCAGCTGGAGCACACCTACCACCTGCCGGACTTGCGGTATCTTCGGCTCTGGGGACCAGCTCTTGAACTTGCTGGTTGTGAGGAAGGCGTGAGCTTTCATCACGGACTCTGGCCATAATTTGGAGCAAATGGGGAAGATATAAGATGTGGGTGTGGGTCAAAATTAAGCCACTGAAAAAACCGCAGGATTTAGTCCTGGTATCCATTTACCAGAGCTTCTTCCAGTTTGGGGTTGCTCTATGTTTGACAACCACACCCATACAAACCGTGGGTTGAAGCCGACACTCACAACGACTCTGCGAGAATGTCCGCGCCTCAGAGAGGCTGGTTACTCCCAAGCGCTGTAGAGCAGCTTGATACCGCGTTGTCTCCACCTGAAATTGGTTTCAACACGGAGCCACTGGCCAAATTTGGGTGTGAAGCTAAGTGGGGACCCTTTGGTGGACATCATTTGGGTGGGGATTTGTGTCCACCAACCACTTTGTTGGTTGGTTTCCTATTCAAATTCATAGCCATTTGAATCCATAGGCCCTACGGCCATGGTCATGAACATCCCAGAGGCTGGAAGCATTTGATTTGGCTTAACCAAAAATGCCCCCAAAATCCTGGAGAAACCGGACACTTCTGTCCTTTCCACGCACAGCTCACATCACCGCGTCTTGCCCACGTGTTGAGGCAACCACAGAGCTGCTCGTCGGCTGATACCTGTCAGAATGAAAGCGGCGACGGTGTGTTGCTCATCAGGTGTTGCCACAAACTGTCTTGACAAAACAAACCTGGAAAAACGATTTCACCCGAGCAACACCTGCTGCCTAATGAAAGCTGAAAGAACTTCCAGTCAAACGGGCAAACCCATGCCACCATAGCCTTCCCAAACCCAGAAGTCACACTTTGTTAGTGACAGCACAATACTTTATCAGGTGGACGAGGGTATCCCAGTCAGGCTGGCTTAAAGGAAAGACAGAAAGACAAGAAAACCGAAGCCCAGTTTTGGAGTCCGGATTCCTACTTCGACGCATACCCACACGGCCTTGGTGCAGGCGTCGCTGTGCCGCGAAAGACCAGGCCCTCGCAGGCCGTATCCAGCCACCTCGGCTGATTCACCGGCTTGCCATCTGCAGCCGGGGCAATGCCACGTGATCAACTTGTGACCCGACCAGCCCTTTACCAAAGTTGGTTGAAAACATGTCCTGGCTTCCTGGCAGCCCTGTCGAGCATGAGGCAGCGTGTATCAAATTCTGTCCGCACGGCCAAAGTGAAACCAACTTGGTCTAGCTGTTCTGGCCTTTGGCCATGCACCATGGCTCAGCAAAGGCAACTAATGTGATACCACGAGTGGCTGTGACCATGATTGCCATTGCACATTCGCGAGAGGAATAAGATTCCATTCAGTTTGACTCCCAACCCGATAAGGTCCAGGCCTCTTCATCCGCTGAGGCATCTCCTATGCAATCTGCACATTCAGCTACCCAACGGTGCAAAAGGAATCAAACTGTTCGAATGATGATCTAGTAACATGCACAACACTGTCCTGATTTTGCATGAAACCTATCCGTCGAATAGTGGCAACCTCCGATTGATCAATGCCCTGGTTTGCGGGCCCGGACAGAGACCCTCGAACAAAATTGAGTTTCTCCGGTTGTGAAACACAAATAAAGATCAAATGAAAGAAGAAAGCTTAACGGCAAACTTAGATCAATGTCTCAAAGGAAGCTCCAGCAATAGCAAATCTAAAGCAAACTCAATGTTGGGCAATCGATTCTAAATCAAATTGTGTGGCTCCCGTAAAACATGTTTAGGGTGTGAGCACCACTGCGATCCTAGATTCTGATGCCAAACGATGCGTGGCCAAGCATGAGCCACACCTACAACCCAAGAACGACGTTGCCTTGGAAGGGTCATACTGCTCGCACCAATGCGTGAACGCAGGAAAAGGGATAGGGACTGGCAACCTTTCATGCAAACATTGCAGGTGCATTTGTTCGAAGGTATGCCCGTTTTATTTGCCTGCGCTCACACTCAATAACTAGTAGCGGGCATCACTCCTTGCTGTGGATTCCTTGGACCGAGCACGTATGGCGGTCATGATTCAAATCCGAAGCTATTTGAAAATGAGGACAGTGGACCTGTTGCAAAAGTCGCGGCACGCCTGCATTATAAGTATACTATAAATCGTGCTGCAATTAGTTGTTCCTCTTTACAAAGGCGTAGGGTAACCCCAATCCAGCCTGGTCTATGACGTCCATTTCATCGTGAAAGTGTAACACAGCAAGCAACCAACAACCGCAAAACAAATAAAACAAACCACCGAGGCGCAAATCCCCGCCTCGACATTGGGCGCCATAGTAACGAAGGACAAGCGGCCGCCAGGCCTTGATTGATGCAAAGAGCTTAGCGCTCGTTGAAAAAGAACAGGCCCTTGCTCCGAGATCTGTCGAATGCCATGGCCGGATGCAGCACGCTCAACAACATTCGCGTGGCCGTGAAACTCACACAAATTTGATGGTGATCAACCTGAGACAACTTCTTCTCAGCAAGTATAATCGAATTTGGGGGATGACTAATTCAAACGAAGAAGCCTGTGCGGGGAAAACTGTGTGTGTGTGTGTGTGTGTGTGTGTGTGTGTGTGTGTGTGTGTGTGTGTGTGTGTGTGTGTGTGTGTGTGTGTGTGTGTGTGTGTGTGTGTGTGTGTGTGTGTGTGTGTGTGTGTGTGTGTGTGTGTGTGTGTGTGTGTGTGTGTGTGTGTGTGTGTGTGTGTGTGTGTGTGTGTGTGTGTGTGTGTGTGTGTGTGTGTGTGTGTGTGTGTGTGTTTGTGTGTGTGTGTGTTGTGTGTGTTTGTGTGTTTTGTGTGTTTGTGTGTTTGTGTGTGTGTGTTTGTGTGTGTTTGTGTGTTTGTGTGTTTTGTGTGTTTTGTGTTTGTGTGTGTTGTGTGTTTGGTGTTTTGTGTGTTT
This sequence comes from Effrenium voratum, assembly GCA_963377175.1. NCBI lineage: Eukaryota > Dinophyceae > Suessiales > Symbiodiniaceae > Effrenium > Effrenium voratum. Next base: position 888,666 of record CAUJNA010001513.1, read on the forward strand.
TGTGTGTTGTGTGTTGTGTGTTTGTGTGTTGTTGTTTGTGTGTGTGTGTTTGTGTGTGTGTGTTGTGTGTGTGTGTGTGTGTGTGTGTGTGTGGTTGTGTTGTGTGTGTGTGTGGTGTGGTGTTGTGGTTTGTGTGTGTGTGTGTGTGTGTGGTGTGGTGTGGTGTGTGTGGTGTGTGTGTGTTGTGTGTTGTGTGTGTGTGTGTGTGTGTGTGTGTGTGTGTGTGTGTGTGTGTGTGTGTGTGTGTGTGTGTGTGTGTGTTTGTGTGTTTGTGTGTTTGTGTGTTTGTGTGTGTGTGTGTGTGTTTGTGTGTTGTGTGTGTGTGTGTGTGTTGTGTGTTGTGTGTTGTGTTTGTGTGTTTGTGTGTGTGTGTGTTTGTGTGTTTGTGTGTGTGTGTGTTGGTGTGTTTGTGTGTTTGTGTGTTGTGTGTGTGTTTGTGTGTTTGTGTGTTTGTGGTGTTTGTGTGTTGTGTTTTGTGTGTTTGTGTGTTTGTGTGTTGTGTGTGTTTTTGTGTGTTTGTGTGTTGTGGGTGTTTGGTGTGTTTTGTGTGTTTGTGTTTGTGTGTTTGTGTGTTTGTGTGTTGTGTTGTGTGTGTGTGTTGTGTTTGTGTTTGTGTTTGTGTGTTTGTGTGTTTGTGTGTTTTGTGTGTTTGTGTGTTTGTGTGTTTGTGGTGTTGTTTGTGTGTTTGTGTGTTTGTGGGTTTGTGTGTGTTTGTGTGTTTGTGTGTGTTGTGTGTTTGTGTGTTTGTGTGTGTGTGTTTGTGTGTGTTGTGTGTTTTGTGTTGTTGTGTGTTTGTGTGTTGTGTGTGGGTTTGTTGTGTGTTTGTGTGTTTGTGTGTTGGTGTTGTGTGTGTTGTGTTGTTGTGTGTGTGTGTGTTTGGGTGTTGTGTGTGTGTGTGTGTGTGTGTTGTGTGTTGTGTGGTTTGTGGTGTGTGTGTGTGTTGGTGTGTGTGTGTGTGTGTGTGTGTGGTGTGTGGGTGTGTGTGTGTGTGTGTGTGTGGTGGTGTGTGTGTTGTGTGGTGTGTGTTGGGTGTGTGTGTGGTGTGTGTGTGTGTATGTGTGTGGTGTGTGGTGTGGTGTGTGTGTGTGTGTGTGGTGTGTGTGTGTGTGTGTTGTGTGTTTTGTGTGTTTGTTTTGTGTGTGTGTGTGTGTGTGTGGTGTGTGTGTGTGTTTGTGTGTTTGTGTGTTTGGTGTTTGTGTTTGTGTGTTTGTGTGTTTGTGTGTTTGTGTGTGTGTGTGTGTTGGTGTGGTGTGTGTTTGTGTGTGTGTGGTGTGTGTGTGTGTTAGTGTGTGGTGTGTGTGTGTGTAGTGTGTGTGTGTGGTAGATTGTGTGTAGTCAACAACTTTCGTTCAAGCATCTCGTAGGCTGACTCATAGGCTAGTTTGAGTGCACGGTGGAAATCCGTTGGGAAGGGACAACATGTTGAATCCCCATTTAAGTAAACAATGGCCGAACAGCAACTGCTTGTCACTGAACAAAAGGGACGGCCTGTTTAGTAAAGCGCGAAGCTTGTGGGGCAGGCAGCTGCGCCAAGGCGGTCTTCAAGAGGAATGGTTAGCACAACCACAACGCCTGAGGGCTTACGTCGTACGTATAATAGGATGCAGGAAATGAAACGTAAACCGGGGACCCATAGACACCGTGTCAGAAAAATCCCTGGAAGGCCATGGTCAAGGCTTGCTTCCTGGGGCTGCCCAGCAGTACGTGCTGCGCGGCGCCCTGCAGGATCTGCTGCAAGACACGCTCGCCTCGAAACCGCGCGCGATCCGCACTTCCGAGCCATCCGCTGACGAGAGTTGACTTCTTTCAGCGAACGCTGACCCAGCGCAAACCAAAACACACCGTGGTGAACCTGGTGGAGGAGCCGTGTCTAGCGTGGTGGCTCAGCATATGAGAAGAATTGACCGAAAGTAACTCCATCAAAAGTCTTGGTTCGAGATCTGCCACTTATTTCTCAATTTCAGGGGGGGTGCTGTTGGGTTCCCTTGTAAAGCCAACCAAAAACCCACTTCCACCCCCTCCCAGCCCCAGCCGCCCCGCCTGAGTCGCCGCCGTTGCCGAACATGGCCCCAGCGCCGGAGGCAATGCCCTGGCGGTCATGGCTCGTCTTTTTCTTGGTGCCCCTTTTGTGGCGGTTTGAACGGACAACTGCCAGGAACACCACCAATTTGGGGGGGTCCTCTAAATAAAAGGCACACTCAAAATCCGAAATCCCAGCGCCGTTGGATTTGAATCGCCCGCAAGGCCTCTTCCACAAAAATCCATGCCTGCATTCCATCGGTGAGGTTCCGACCATTGTTGGTGTGGCCATGGGATTTGGATGTGGCGCGTTTGGACAAAATAATGGGGTGTCTTGCCAAGGGCCAGCCAGGGTTGTCTTTCTGCAGAAACATAACCTCGAAGTTGGGTCGGGATCCAACAAAGCCCCAGGCTTGAACACCCATCATGCATGCTCCCCCCCAAAGAGACAAAGGAAGCTCAAGAAGCCGCGTAGCAACTCGCCCTAAACAACTTGACCTCTTCATGACTAGTACAGTCAATCATGCCGCAAAGTGACCTCACTTAGCCCGCGGGCTCTTTGCTCCATCAAGACCCAAGGCAGCTCTGCTCAAGAACCTCTCGTTTCTGAGGCGATTGGTCTTTTCACCGCAAGCCTTCGCTCCTTTCAGGCCACTCCCCTTTGTTTCGCGCGCACACCGCCCTCCCCGCGCACTCGTCTTCCCGGTCCTGGGGGTTCGGCACGAAGGGCGGGTTGGCCAACACGGCATCGAAGCGCCTCACGGCTTCGGGGCCCACTGGCCACGCTCACAAGGCGCATTTCATGTGTGCACCGCAAGTGCCTCCCCTGCGGAAGAGCGTTGTAGAGGTTGCCCTCATAGATCCCCTCCGCCTGTCAGTTTTGCAGCATGGGGTGCGCCCCGTCTGCATGAAAACGCAGACAATAAGTTTGGGCAGCTGCCTCGTTCTTGAAAACTTGACTTGCTGAGAGGGCTTGCAGTCACGAAGAAACTCAGCAGCCCCCACAAAAAGAGCAAAACCCTAGCTAGGGAGCGATCCCAAAAAAGCAAGCACGCATGAACGCAGCCCTGGTCGCTTCATTCTGCATGTGCACAGCTGCGGGTCGTGAGGGGTGTAGCGTTCAACCAAGCTCACAGGTAGGTGTTTGCTCCCAGCATTCAGGGAAGTTTGATCCATCCTGACTAGTGATCTTGTCCATCCTCAGCATGAACTGCAACTCTTTGCCTTCTGCGTCATGCAATTTAGTGCGAGGTTGAAGCGGACGAAGTGCGGGGACCGAGGATTCAGGTCCTGCGCATCGCAGAGTTGCTCAAAAGGCTGTGGTGAGCTTCGTGTTGAAAGAACACCCAGGCAACTCGCAACCAAACCTTGATGTTTGCAAAGCACTTCAGCAGGGACGCTCCAAGCAGATCTCTTGGGAGCAGCTTTGAAGGTTGAACTACGTGCATGCCGCTTGAAGCAACACAGGCAACAGAACCCTGCATCACCGCTCCACGAAGCTGGCGCGCTCGGCGTAGCTGCGCAGGGCCACCAGGCCCTGCACCCCGCTGCCACAGCAAATGTCCAGCACCGAAGAGACCTGACGCTGCGCACGTGCGCAAGATGAGGCTTGCAAATGCCCTGACGGAGGCCACCTTTGGGCGTACACTTGGACTTCCGGCCATGTATGAGTTATTGTCGGGAAAACAGAAAGCAAGCGCCGCTTGATGTCTCTTGTACATGGGTCAGTGCAGCTTGAGGCAATCCTAGGGGATAGCTAGCATGGGAAGCATGCAAGCGACATCAAGGCAGATTCCCATGCCTTTAGAGACTGCGGAGTCCAAAGCACGTAACATGCGCCGAAACCTTACGAAAAACAAATGGTTTCATCATGCAGCCTTCCAAAAATCGCTGCCAAAACTGAAGAACATACAAGCAGCATCAGGGCAACGCATGGCAACGGGGTTCCCATGCCGTCAGAGAATTGTGGTGTCATGGCACGCGACGTGCTCCAACACCTTACGAGAATCAAACGGTTTCATCATGCAGCCTTCCCGCCGAGCCTAAACATACAAGCAACATCAATGCAACACATGGCAACGGAGTTCCCATGCCGTCAGAGAATTGTGGTGTCATGGCAGGCGACGTGCTCCAACACCTTACGAGAATCAAACGGTTTCATCATGCAGCCTTCCCGCCGAGCCTAAACATACAAGCAACATCAATGCAACACATGGCAACAGGGTTCCCGTGCTGTCAGAGAATTGTGGTGTCATGGCACTCCACGTGCTCCAACACCTTACGAGACTCAAATGGATGCATCATACAAGCAACATCAAGGCAACGCATGGCAACGGGGTTCCCATGCCGTCAGAGAATTTTGTGGTGTCATGGCACGCGACGTGCTCCAACACCTTACGAGAATCAATCGGTTTCATCATGCAGCCTTCCCCAGTCGCTGCCGAGCCTAAAAATACAAGCAATATCAAGGCAACGCATGGCAACGGGGTTCCCATGCCGTCAGAGAATTGTGGTGTCATGGCACACGACGTGCTCCAACACCTTACGAGAATCAAACAGTTTCATCATGCAGCCTTCCCCAGTCGCTGCCGAGCCTAAACATACAAGCAACACATGGCAACGGGGTGTCCATGCCGTCAGAGAATTGCGGTTTCATGGCACTCGACGTGCTCCAACTCCTTACGAGACTCAAATCAAGGCAACGCCTGGCAACGGGGTTCCCATACCGTCAGACAATTGTGGTGCCACGGCACGAGACGTGCTCCCACACCTTACAAGAACCAAATGGATTTATCATGGAGCCTTCCAAAAATCGCTGCCAAAACTGAAGAACATACAAGCAGCATCAGGGCAACGCATGGCAACGGGGTTCGCATGCCGTCAGAGAATTGTGGTGTCATGGCACGCGACGTGCTCCAACACCTTACGAGAATCAAACGGTTTCATCATGCAGCCTTCCCGCCGAGCCTAAACATACAAGCAACATCAATGCAACACATGGCAACAGGGTTCCCGTGCTGTCAGAGAATTGTGGTGTCATGGCACTCCACGTGCTCCAACACCTTACGAGACTCAAATGGATGCATCATACAAGCAACATCAAGGCAACGCATGGCAACGGGGTTCCCATGCCGTCAGAGAATTGTGGTGTCATGGCACGCGACGTGCTCCAACACCTTACGAGAATCAATCGGTTTCATCATGCAGCCTTCCCCAGTCGCTGCCGAGCATAAAAATACAAGCAACATCAAGGCAACGCATGGCAACGGGAGTCCCATGCCGTCAGAGAATTGTGGTGTCATGGCACACGACGTGCTCCAACACCTTACGAGAATCAAATGGATGCATCATGCAGCTTTCCCCAGTCGCTGCCGAGCCTAAACATACAAGCAACATCAAGGCAACGCATGGCAACGGGAGTCCCATGCCGTCAGAGAATTGTGGTGTCATGGCACACGACGTGCTCCAACACCTTACGAGAATCAAATGGATGCATCATGCAGCTTTCCCCAGTCGCTGCCGAGCCTAAACATACAAGCAACATCAAGGCAACGCATGGCAACGGGAGTCCCATGCCGTCAGAGAATTGTGGTGTCATGGCACACGACGTGCTCCAACACCTTACGAGAATCAAATGGATGCATCATGCAGCTTTCCCCAGTCGCTGCCGAGCCTAAACATACAAGCAACATCAAGGCAACGCACGGCAACGGGGTTCCCATGCCGTCAGAGAATTGTGGTGTCATGGTATTCGACGTGCTCCAACACCTTGCGGGAATCTAATGGATGCATCATGCAGCTTTCCCCAGTCGCTGCCGAGCCTAAAAATACAAGCAACATCAAGGCAACGCATGGCAACGGGGTTCCCATGCCGTCAGAGAATTGTGGTGTCATGGCACGCGACGTGATCCAACACCTTACGAAAATCAATCGGTTTCATCATGCAGCCTTCCCCAGTCGCTGCCGAGCCTAAACATACAAGCAACATCAAGGCAACGCGTGGCAACGGGGTTCCCATGCCGTCAGAGAATTGTGGTGTCATGGCCTGCGACGTGCTCCAACACCTTACGAGACTCAATCGGTTTCATCATGCAGCCTTCCGCAGTCGCTGCCGAGCCTAAAAATACAAGCAACATCAAGGCAACGCATGGCAACGCATGGCAACGGGGTTACCATGCCGTCAAAGAATTGTGGTGTCATGGTATTCAACGTGCTCCAACACCTTACGAGAATCAAATGGATGCATCATGCAGCTTTCCCCAGTCGCTGCCGAGCATAAAAATACAAGCAACATCAAAGCAACGCATGGCAACGGGGTTACCATGCCGTCAAAGAATTGTGGTGTCATGGCACTCGACGTGCTCCAACACCTTACGAGGCTTCTTCCCGAATGATTTGCACACCCTATCATTCGCTGTTTGTCCTACCAAGCCGCAAAGGTCATTTCCCTGGTAGCCATTTTGCTGTGGATGCCAGCTGGCCGCCAGCACAGTCTCCAGGAACGACTCCAACTCTGGTCCATTGCCAATCATTGAAGCGGACAAACAATTGCCCTTCCGCAGCCGTCTAAATCTCTCCTTTAAAGCTTGCAACATCGGCCACTCGCGAGCTCTTGGCGCCCGCGCTGGATGCCGGGGCGCTGCTGCCGCCAATGCCAGCGAGTCCTGGAAGAACAATGCACGAAGCGCTCGGTCGCATCGGAAGTCGCTTGGAGTTTTCCCGTCCCAGGGAAATGAATTGCAATATGGCCATGGGTCAAAATCCTGTACCTCCAGTCATCCCAATCCCCACTAAAATAGACTAAAATGAGTGGTGCACCTACCCCAAAATGGTACCATTGGATGTGACCCACAGCCATATGACACTCTTGGCCAGACTCCTTCAAGTTGCACAGACATCAGAGGCCTTTTGCCAGGCCAAGCCCCAAGATTCAGGGTGTAGCGCTTTGCAGCCCCAGTTTGAGACACACAGACACCAAAGCCCAACAGCGGGAATGCATCAAGGGCTTTGACCACGTTCCCTGGAGACAATGTACATTGCTTGAAAGGATTTGTTGGCGGAAAAGCGACAGTTGCCCACTGTGGCATCGGAACGACACAAAATCAAAAACAGGTCATTTGGCCGGTAGCTGCAAACCACTCACTCAAACTGAACACGAGAAAAGCTACCCCTCAAGCATGTGGCTCTTCTGTTGATCCGCACATCAATGCTGGATGCCACAGGCAAAAGCCAAGTCGCAGAAATCAATGCCTGGCCACATGAAGTTGAAGGTCCGACCCTTGCCTAAAGACTGGCCTTCATCTGCGTGGGGCTCTTGCAATCATCGAGATCTTGCGCGTTTGCGGAAGCCTCGCCAAGTCCTAGTAACATGAACATCGTGAACACCAGGATGCTGAGATGTTTCTTGCATTCCATGCTTCCTTCACCAGTCTGATACGTCCCTCCCAAAAGGCGTTCAGGGAAGAGAGCCAAGGGACTTGCACAAAGTTCAACTGTGCTTCTTGGTGAGGAAACCCAACATTTCCCCAGACCTTGAACAAACAACTCAAAGGGGCAAAGGTGGTTTCAGCGCAAGCCGCTCGCTTTTTGCCCCTTCCTCGGAGATGTACATCACTGGTTCCAAGCCCTCAGAGGAGAAGGTCTGCTCAAAATCCGTGGCGATCAGCAGGTCCTGCCGAGCGCCGGTTTTCAGACCCCGATTCCTACCGCCAGGAAAACGGAAGGCATCCTGGAACCCATTTGTGAGAAGCCGTGGGTCACCCAAACTTGGTCAGAATTATTTAGTCAAAAGGAATCACCTGTGTGCCCTGTTTGCAGAGAGGGGACAATCCAAAAAGCAAGATTCCAACCTGCACAAAACATGAGTCCCACGAAGAGGCATGTGTATTGACCTCGCTTGAACGGGGAAGCAAGGACGATCCCTCCTAATAGGTAGCTCCTTTGTAGCTTGCATTTCCTTGCCGGTCTGGGCTCAGCTGACTGAGTGTCCCTTGTCTCTTTCCTCCTCCACCGGCCAGATTGCCACGTTGGACATGACAAAAAAGGCACCACAGCCTCGCCAATCATACGCACCTCTCAGAATGTTATCTAGAAATTTCCAGTTTCACAAGATGCACACTTGTCCCTGGTTATCATCGAACAAAGAAACAACGAGGCATCACTGAGATGTGCGCGCTGAAAACACTTGAAACACATAGTCTCCCTCTGCTTTTCTCCCACATGGGTATTGCAATGGAGAGGAACTGATCCTTCTAGGACAAGCACCTGCAACACGCAAAGAAGGCTGGCCCCGGAATTCCGAGTGCGGCACTGAAGCTGTTTGCATCGATGGCTGCCATGGCCTTGACAGCGTCGCCAAATCACGGCAGCTACAGCAGCGCTACAACCCTTGCTTGGCCGGGTGATTGAACTTAGTATGCTGCACCAGCAGTGACTGATGCAAGTTACCTTTCCAGTGGCTGGTGATACCCGATGGAACAAACAATCAGGGTTGAGTGAGAGTGGCCATGGCAGTCCAGCAACACGCCCCAACCTTCCTTTTGTCATCTGGTCAGAAACCCCCTCCGGGAGAGCTCGTGGCTTCAACCCAAGTCTACTAAAGAACAGCAAGCCTCATGTTTGCTAATACCTGTCTGGAATTCCGTCGGGCCACTGGCCACACGGCAATTTATGGCAAGTAGTAGTCTGATAGAATATGTCCGCCCACCTGGGTCACTGGAATAAGGATTCCGACCCAGAACATGGAGCAATCATTGATCAATCCATGACGCCTAGACAGCTTCCTGCTCCGGATGCTCCCATGCCCTTTGATCCCTTCTCATGGCACCTCCTCAGGTTCCACCATGCGACAGCCATTGCCGGCCAATGCAGTCACGGCCTCCCAAGCTCGCAATAAAGCAACCACATGTTGAACCAATAGCTTGTATTCCCCAGGGAATGAATGCAACTGTTGAGCTCATGGTGTTTGTACACATCTATCTCATATCCTTCATCTAGACTGTCAGGGTTCCAACAAAGAGTCCAAGGATGCGGTGGGCGGTAGAAGTAAACACAACGCGACATGAGACATGCATTAAGAGCAAGTGGGATCTGACTCCAACCAACACATCAAGTGGTCATCGTTGCGTAAATCAACGGCTGTTGGAAACACACAGCACCATTCGTCGAACTGAACCATCAGCACCCAGCCTTTCAAAGCATGAGCTAAAGATTAACCTTCTACCAACAACGACTCCCCCGGCTCATCCCACAATGGGATGATAGCCTTGTCCCGCGTGGGGTTTGCCAAAGCCAGTCCAGTCCCTCAAGCAACCTTCCGCAAAAAGGCTTAGAGATCGGCGCTATCGCCACCGAGCTGTTGGCTCCCGGCACTGAAGGCCCCAGAGACCGATACAGCTCTGAAAGATTCTTCAAATTTACAGGTAGCCCGGATTACAATCCGTTCACCAGGTTTCGATGGTTCACCAAAGTCGATTTCAGCAAGATTTTATTCTTCCAAGATCTCAGCCTGAAAACGCGGCAGGCGCACCCGCAATTGCAGCAAGAGCTTGGTGCTCTCTGGCGTGAAGAGCTGGCAAAGGCGTGACAGCCTGAAAGGTGGCTGCTGCTGGAGAACCTTAATTTTGTTGCATTTTGTTTGCACCTCCTCAGTAAAATGAAAGATGCTTTGATCGCATCCAACGGAACAGTAAGTGGGCACTCCAAGAAACACTACTTCTGATTCAATATGATGGGGTACCTATTGCGCAAGTGCTCTGCAAGTTGTCAGCACAGCCCAAGCATGCCCTGCATATAGGGCATACCGCAAACTATGATTGTACGCAACAATTTGCAGCTGTGTGAGATCAACTACCGTGAAATCAAATGACTTGTTCCGCGGCGCTGCCACGAGTTTTCTCCATGTGCGCTCCACGAGCCCCTGGCGGGAGCACGCGATGCAGCAGGAAGATACGCACCAAGTCCTCGGATCAACCGCTTCCAAACGAGCTGAAGTCTTTTCTCAACCACTTCCTTGTGCCGAGACGCCACCAAGTCCACTGGGATCTTTGGCCCAGAACCCTGGCGCGGCATGGAGCCAATGGAATCACTGGGCTCGCTTGTTGTATGTTGTTGCAGGGCTCAGCGGCTGACTCAACTGCAACATCAAGGGCCTAGGCCAGCCAAAATCCACGTACCCCAAGCTGACCTCAAGTCTCGGCCTCCTTCATGGGGTTTGCCTCCTCTACATTCTCAAGGAGGCCCTGCTCTAGCTGGTCAGCTCGGCCTTAGAGTTGGCCCACATCGACGTCTAATGTTCTCCCACCCGAGGAACACTTGCATGGAAGTAACACGTAGTGTAATTTTTCCTACCAGATGACTCGAGGCTACTGGCAGCGCACCCTGAGAATCAAGATCGGCCGACCCCTCGCACAATGGCGCATGACAGTCCTCAATGGTCTCAATACTCAATAATTATGCTTGAGTGCGAAAATCCATCTTGGAATGCCAAAATGGCACCTGCCTTCAAAGGCGGCAACATGTGGGCCCAAGTCTGAAGCGTGGCAGCTTTTTGTTTGAACTTGTTCATCGACCGTCACTGGTTGCCTTTCCGGTCTAGCGGAACAAAGCGAGCACATCGTGCTCAGCATTTGACAATGCATCTGCAACTGATTCCCGAGGGCCCAGCTTTCCACGAAGATGAACTCGGACATTGAGCTTGCCTTGGAGATGGGATCATGCTCAATGTTTGGCAAAATCGAAAGAGCGGGGCGCGAAACTTTTGCTTCTACTGGCTGCTGGTTGCGCAAAGCCTTCCACTAGCTCGCAAATCGCAACTGTTCAGCTAAGTGTAGCACGCAAAGTATCCTCAAACTAGTTGAAGCGACAAACTAGAGCTTCCGCGGAGCTTCATGCCGGCAAATGCTTAATAAACCCCCTTTGACTAAAGACGCCCGGTTTTCCCAGCCGCCTGCCAGCCAATACTACTTTAAAGGCACGCACATGGTTTGGCCAAACGACCCCCTCTTAATTTTTGGGGGCACCTCCTAAAACCCCCCCTCTGACTAAGGACGTCCCTTTCTGGCCCTGGAAAATTCAACATGCAACTTTCTTTCACTTTCGTATTGCAGTCCTATCGGCTACACAGGGGTCTGCACAGGAAAGGACCTGAGAGAACTGGCCAGGGCCAAAGGGGACCCTCCGTGTTCCAAATCCTTGTCGACCTTAGGGGGGGTATATTCATCATGTTCCCGGATTGCGTGTTGCTAGTTTTACTAACAAACCTATAGCCTTACTCAAGCTTGCGCGACTCACATGGTTTCTTACGCGGAAGCATGCGACAAAGAGCCGGGTCTCAACTCTTCACTTGCGGGTTTGGGGCGCTAATGGGCTCAAGCTCTGAGACCAAAAAGCTGCGAACTTGTTCGAATCCAAAACGCCTTTGCGAGCGTTTGCAAACTCAATGCTTAACAAATGTGCGCGATGGCACATTTACGCTTACTAAGAAAGAGCCAGCCGGCCTTATGCGACAGTGGGTAGGCGAGGCCTTGCGAACCCAGGCAGTTACATAGATCTTGCCCTCGTTGCGCACTTTTGGGACTCCAAGCATCGCCGAATCGCACCCGGGTTCAGTGCGAAGCACGGCATTCTAACTACTTCCATGTCCGTTATGGTCGTTGCACATGGGGAGGCGGCTGCCAACCACACATACACACACACACACACACTGCACCCAGGCTTCAAATCAAAAACCATATTATATCAAAGTTTCAGCCGAAGCGGAACAGTTACTCCGATTGCGAGTCAACAGGCAACAAAAAGTGCCTAGGTGCAAAACTGCCACCCTGAAGCCTGTCAGATCATGATCTCTCATGTGTTTGCCCTGTTATTGAGCAGCTGAGACGCGGACCTTTGTACCCTTCAATATGGTCTCAGCGCAATACCTCGGCGGAAGGGCCAAGCAAAGCTGTGATCGCCACTTCATTCGCAATGCGGGAACGGCTGATGCCAACAGGCCGTACTGCATCACCCGACGCATCCTGGCTCCTACCTTCAAAGCAAAGAAGCACATCACTGCGAGAAAGCAATACCTCGGCGGAAGGGCCAAGCAAAGCTGTGATCGCCACTTCATTCGCAATGCGGGAACGGCTGATGCCAACAGGCCGTACTGCATCACCCGACGCATCCTGGCTCCTACCTTCAAAGCAAAGAAGCACATAAACTGCGAGAAAGAAAAAGAAACACCACATTGACGAAAAACTAGCACCTTCACCCATGCTCCTAAAACAACAAATGAGCGCGGGCGTGGGGTGTGGGTGCGAGTCTGTGTGTGTGTGTGTGTGTGTGTGTGTGTGTGTGTGTGTGTGTGTGTGTGTGTGTGTGTGTGTGTGTGTGTGTGTGTGTGTGTGTGTGTGTGTGTGTGTGTGTGTGTGTGTGTGTGTGCGTGCGTGCGTGCGTGCGTGCGTGCGTGCGTG
>CAUJNA010001513.1:903735-936235 GCA_963377175.1 Effrenium voratum
TGGTGTGTGTGTGTGTGCGTGGTGTGTGTGTGTGTTGTGTGTGTGTGTCTCTGTGTGTGTGTTGTGTGTTGTGTGTTGTGTGTGTTGTGTGTTGTGTGTGTGTTGTGTGTTGTGTGTTGTGTGTTGTGTGTGTGTGTGTTGTGTGTTGTGTGTGTTGTGTGTGGCGTGTGTTGTGTGGTGTGTGGTGTGTGGTGTGTGTGTGTGTGGTGTGTGTGTGTGTGTGTGGTGGTGTGTGTGTGTGGTGTGTGTGGTGTGTGTGGTGTGTGCTGTGTGTGGTGTGTGTGTGTGGTGTGTGTGTGGTGTGTGTGGTGTGTGTGCTGTGTGTTGTGTGTGGTGTGTGTGTGTGGGTGGGTGTGGGGGTGTGGGGGTGTGGGGGTGTGGGGGTGTGGGGGTGTGGGGGTGTGGGGTGTGGGGGTGTGGGGGTGTGGGGGTGTGGGGGTGTGGGGGTGTGGGGGTGTGGGGGTGTGGGTGTGTGTGTGTGTGCACGTGTGCACGTGTGCGTGTGCGTTCGTGTGTGTGTGTGGTGTGGTGGGGTGTGGTGCGGTGTGGTGTGCTGTGGTGTGGTGCGCTGTTCTGTGCTGTGCTGTGCTGTGGTGTGGTGTGGTGTGGTTGGGTGGGGCTGGTTGGTTGGTTGGTTGGTTGGTTGGTTGGTTGGTTGGTTGGTTGGTTGGTTGGTTGGTTGGTTGGATGCTTGGTTGGTTGGTTGGTTGGGTGGGTGGGTGGGTGGGTGGGTGGGTGGGTGAGGGGGTTGGGGGTGGGTGGGTGGTTGTGTAGATTGTTTGCTTGTTTGTTCTTTCTTTCTTTCCTTCCTTCCTTCTTTCCTTCTTTCTTTCTTTCTTTCTTTGTTTGTTTGTTTGGTTGGTTGGTTGTTTGTTTGTTTGTCTGCATGCTTGTTTGTTTGCTTGTTTGTGTGTTTGTTTGTTTGTTTGTCTGATTGTTTGCTTGTTTGTTTGTTTGTCTGATTGTTTGCTTGTTTGTTTGTTTGCTTGCTTGCTTGTTGTTTTGTTTGTTTGTTTGTTTGTTTGTGTGGTTGGTTGTTTGTTTGATCGTTTGCTTGTTTGTTTGTTTGGTTGTTTGGTTGTTTGGCTGTTTGGCTGTTTGGTTGTTTGGTTGTTTGGTTGTTTGGTTGTCTGGTTGTCTGGTTGTCTGGTTGTCTGGTTGTTTGTTTGTTTGTTTGTTTGTTTGTTTGTGTGTTTGTGTGTTTGTGTGTTTGTGTGGTTGTGTGTTTGTGTGGTTGTGTGTTTGTTTGTTTGTTTGCTTGCTTCCTTGCTTGTTCCTTGCTTGCTTGCTTGTTTGTTTGCTTGTTTGTTTCTTTCTTTAAATGCTTTTTTTGATTATTTTGTTCGCGTGATTGTTTGCTTCCTTACTTCCTTGCTTCCTTGCTTCCTTGCTTCCTTGCTTCCTTGCTTCCTTGCTTCCTTGCTTCCTTGCTTCCTTGCTTCCTTGCTTCCTTGCTTGCTTGCTTGCTTGCTTGCTTGCTTGCTTGCTTTCTTGTTTGTTTGTTTGCGTGCTTGCTTGTTTGTCTGTTTGTTTGTGTGTGCCTACCTCAGTGTACATGTGCATGTATGCGTATGCGTATGCGTATGCGTATGCGTATGCGTATGCGTGTGGGTGTGCGTGCGCGTGTGCGGTGCGTGTGCGTGTGCGTGTGCGTGTGCGTGTGCGTGCGGTGCGCGCGTGCGCGTTGCGCGCTGCGCGTTGGGTGGGTGGGTGGGTGGGTGGTGGGTGGTGGGTGGGCGGGTGGGCGGGTGTGAGTGTGGGTGTGGGTGTGGGTGTGGGTTTGTGGGTGTGTGTGTGTGTGCGTGTGTGTGGGTGTGTGTGTGCTGTGCGCGTGCGCGTGCGCGTGCGCGTGCGCGTGCGTGGGTGGGTGGGTGGGCGGGTGGGCGGGTGGGCGGGTGTGGGTGTGGGGGTGTGGGGGTGTGGGTGTGTGGGTGTGTGGGTGTGTGGGTGTGTGGGTGTGAGGGTTATGGGTGTGTGTGTGTGTGTGTGGGTGTGGGTGTGTGTGTGTGTGCAAGTGTGCTTGTAACTGTGCGTGCGTACTTGTGTGTAAGAGAAGGTGAGTTTGTAAGTGTGTATGTGTGTTTAGGTGTGTATGTGTGCGTGGTGAAAGTGTGCGGATGTGCAAGCGTTCGCGTGTGAGTGTATGTTTGTGCATGTGCATGCGTAGTCATTAAGTGTAGGTGTGTGAGTGGGTGTATGTGTCTAAGCGTAAGTGTGTCGGTGTACGTAAGATGTGGGTGTATTGTGTGTGTGTGTGTACGTGCGTGCGCTCGTGCGTGGGTGTGTGTGTGTGTGTTTGCATTTAATTGGGTAACTGCAAGTGTAAGCTTGAGTGCTTCATGCAATACTCCAGTGGAATCAAGTGGCAGAATTTGACTCCGACTACGCAATGCGCCTCTTTCAGCACCTTGTCAATGTTGCTCACCCAAAAGAGCACGCAGGCGGAAATCAGGCCAGCAACAGTACAAGTGGTCGTCCTCCCACTTGTTTTTGCTCCCCGGGTCCCCGAGTCTTTTCAGAGCCTCTGCCAGGCATGATCAACACAGCAGTTGCCTCGCTTCGTTGTTGCCGCACAGATTGCAGCGTCTCAAAACACGGACTCTTTCGATTTCGATGGTTGTTTTCTCAAACATCAAAAACTTGGCACCATGCGGTTACCGCTTTTAGGGGCGCTCCAGGTTTTGGCCATCTGGATCTGAGCGGCGCGCCCATTGGCGAGGAATACCTGGCGCACCTCTGCCAGCAGCTGCGCCGCACCGCTGAGGTCCTCCAAAGAACTTTCCGCTGACTTGGCAGCGGGAAGTACTTCTCAAAGGAAGGTTGTGGGTCAAAAATGGGTACCCAAAAGGCCCAGAAAGGAACCCTGGATAATGGAACCAAGGACTAAAATCTGTGGTCCCCTGGTGGTCTATTTTTGACCCATAGCCGGAAGGAAAGAGGGGTCTAAAAAACAAAGGGAACCAACCAAGAAGAAGCAACGGCTGTGGGACTGTGGGTCAAAAACTGGAGGTAACCCCAAATGGAACCCTTTTTTAAAAGGGAACTAAGGACTACAAATCTGCGGCGCGGCTTAATATTATTGCCCAGCTCAAGCCATCGCTTCCGAGGGCCGGCGCCTGCTGCAGGAAGCCCTCGCTGCGGGGCGCCTTGAGCTGGGCGCAGTAGCGGCTCAGCAGCTGCAGCCGCGCATCCGAGCTGCAAGCGAACGGCTCGGGGGCCCGGCGGACGTCGAAACTAGGCGGGGGTTCATGTCCAACTGCCTGGGAGGCTGGCTACTTAAATTCATACCCAAATGGAGGGACAGAGGGGGCGACCGTGCCAGGAAAGCAGAGAGAGAGAGAGAGAGAGAGAGAGCGAGATGTGAGTCTCAGGTTTTGCAGCAGCGAGGGTAGAACTTTCAGAGTTGACATGACATGAGATAGTCAAAACCCCTTATATGGCCCATGGTCATGATTCCCTAAATTGGAACCGTCATAACTCGTAACGGGCACTTGAGGATCCTTACTACCAGGTGGATGACCATCCCTGTTAACCAGAGCTATCCCCAAGAAAAGGAAAAGGTCGTTTGATCATGGCGCATTAGTTGTTCTAGTCAGGTGAACCCATAGGCTACATCCGATTCCAGGCAGCTTCGAAGCAACCCCCACCAGCTTTCATATGCCCGTGAAGATTGAGACTGCCAAAGAGGTGTTCTGGATAATTTGCGACAAGGCCCTAAAAAGATTCTCAACGTGTACAGGTGTATATAGAGGCTTTATCTCATTGTGCCTTTTCCAGTAGAGCGACTGGCCAAAAGAACAGAACCGGTTTGAGAGGAGAGGCAGAGACAAATGTGGGCTGTGTTCAGCACATTGCTTCCTACGGGAAGTCTCTGCCAAACGAGTGCTTCATTGATTGAAGTCATGACAAATCCGTCCCAGTCAGTGCAAAGGTTCCTGGCTCAGCGCCCCGCTCTGGATGCCGTACACTCGACAATGATATGTGGAAACCCGCCAATGATCACCAGATTCCCAGCTGCAAAATAAGTAAGGATCCTCTCCTAGCCTTTCATGGACCCCAAAAGCACGCGAAGAAGAAGAGAGACTGCATTAAGTATGTATCATCCTCCTTAATTGAACAGCACAGTATGTCCATAAAGGGAAGACAATTTCCAAAAGGAACTATGCAACCACACCCGAACTCGAGAACAAAAAAGGAAGTGCTGAAAATAAAATAAAATAAACACCTTTGGTACCAAGGCATTCCCCAGCAGGCGTTCTTGACACACTCGCAGAGCACCCATCGCAGTGTTCGGCGTTACAGCAAAGTTCAGAATCGTCGAGGCCACGGCCCAAGCGGCTGCAGGGCAGAAGCGCGCTGCAGGTCTTCGTACCTGCGCGGCCGAGCTGCAGCTTGGTGCTTCTGGTCGCGGGGGCGGATTTGCGGTCATCTTTGCCTGAGCCAAAGTCAGATTGCAAGTAAATCAAATGGTGTTCCTGAAGAGTATGGGCGAAGCTGGCCCAAGCACAGTCTTCATACACGAGATGCTGCCTTCTCTGGACGAAAAGGAATGTGGCTGTGGGTCAAAAATAGGGTAAGCCCAAAATGGAACCCTGGCAAATGGAAACATGGACTAAAACCTGCGGTCCCCTGGTTGTTTAATTTTGACCCATACCCATAGGCGGGGACTGTACCTTCCGGCCCAAAGGTCACGCGCCGTCGATGTCGAACATCCGCAGCCTGGCAGGCTGAGAGGCGAAAGCAAAGACAAACCATCCAGTGATCATCCACTCGTCTCAAGCCTTTCTTCTTGTGGCAGAAGGTGACGCACGGAGCAGCACAAAGAACCGGCTGAAATGGTGTGAGGACCTCTGCTTATCTGTCTTGCACGCAAGGTGGTGTTTTTTGTGTGTGTGGTCATCTTTCATCTAGTCAACCCATTTAAATCATCATCTTTTAGCCAAGCATCCAAGAACAGGGGACAGGGGGCAAGTCCCAACCAGAAGGCGAGAGGGGGCTATTGACAAATTGTACAAACGGCGAATGTCTCAGCCCGCCTCAGAACCGCGCTGTTTACCAGTGCCGAGGACAAATTGCTTTGGTCCTGACGCGGAGTCTGTTCTTCAAGCTGACAGCCACAACTCTTGACGCACTGGTGCACCTCTGATACAGAAGGACAATGTCATCTCCTCCGGAAACTGTACTTTCTACTTCTTGCAAGAAGCTGGTCATTTTGTCTAGGACAAGACAGCCTGATGCACAAGTCAGCTGAAGTGCAAGCCACGCACCCAGCCAAACCAAGCAAGCCGCATCACTGCAAAAGCCATCCCGCAGGCACAACCCCGCAAAAATATATTTCAGTCAGCTCAGACTTCAACAAGCAATCAGCTGATCTAGGCCATAACTCCGTACGGAACCCAGAGTGCAACCTTCCCTAAAACAAATGCAAGCCACCCCCAACCTCTGCACAAGGAGAGTCGAAACTCCCTGCTTGCTTGTCCTTAGGAGGCTCTTGAAAGTATTTGGCCTCTGGGGGCGATCTTGTTTCACAGTGCTCGTAGCTGTGGCTGGAAGTTGCACGGGGAGAGAAACCGAATCCAACACGGCAACAAAGCGTGATAGTTAAACACAAAGAAACAGATTCCGATGGCAAACCCCGGATGGCAAACCCGCTTGGCTTGGCTTCTTG
Organism: Effrenium voratum; assembly: GCA_963377175.1. Classification (NCBI taxonomy): domain Eukaryota; class Dinophyceae; order Suessiales; family Symbiodiniaceae; genus Effrenium; species Effrenium voratum. The sequence goes on from CAUJNA010001513.1 coordinate 909,404, forward strand.
TTTGAAGGCAGACCAAAGGAAGTAGTCCCCCAAACAGTGGACTCGGTGGACCCACTTTATTTTGCAGTTTCGGATGGACACAACAACCCACTTCAGGGGCCATTAAACAAAAAAAAAAACATGTGAGCAGCTCCTAAACCCATTTGCTAAAATGCCTTAGATTTACCCTCAAACAACCAGGTTTTCAGAACCTAGAATGGCCCAAAGGGAACCACGTCTGGGGCTTCAAAGCATGCCCCAAAAGGAACACCCTACTTGTGGGTATGTTGAGACACACCCGTGGTATGTGGAAATTGATTGGATCCCTTACCATGGGTCCAATCCGATGCCGCGGCTGCGCCGCGCCTGGCCCCTTGAGAGCTGCTGCACCTCCCAGCTACACCGCGCCAGCTCGGCCTCGAAACCGCGCCAGCTCGGGCATGGGCGTGTCTTTTTCGGGGACCCCCCAAAAAAGAAGTTGGTTTTTGAAAGCCTTTCGTTTCTGTTGGTTTGTCCTTTTTGGCTACCAAAAAAAGGTACCCTCCAAAAACAGACATGCAGACATGAGTGAGCCCCCCCTAGTGTGTAACAAATTCCCTGCCAAACTAACCGTAGACTGCACTATTTGACCAAAGTACTCATATGGGTCTTTCTCGAAATAAAGGGCTCCTTCAGGTGGTTTCCTTGAGGTTGCTCAAAACGGGGTCTCCTATTTGGAGACAAACACAAATTCCAGTAAAAGAGAAGGAGCAGCGTCTACCGCCTCAAACAAACATCCCGATCAAGTTGTAGCTATCCATTAGAACATGTCTTGAATAAACAAAGCCAACTGGAACCAGTAGTTCCAACTGACATGCGTCCACACTCAAATGGAGCCAAATGGAATTTAACCTGATAATTGGCGCTTGTGCGCTAAGGGACATGCCCTTGAATATATAAACAATTTGCCCCCTCTCTTCAGACCTGCAGGAGTCAAAATACAACTTGGGTTTGTTGACAGATTTCATCTTATACTGTCCTTCTGACACGGTTTGACTTCAACGAAGGCCGGGTCACCAATGCATGGATCTGCTTTAACAAATGCAGGTGAAGCGGTCACTAGAACACTCAAACAAGGGTTGATTACAACGGCTTCGCGGCCCGTGGATGAAGAAAAATGAAGAAACCATGATTAAACGAAAGGGCAGCTTCGGCGCATGGTCTTATCTTGGTTGTTTGAATTCATTCACGGTCACGCTTCTGAGCTTCACGATGGGAACAGCAATTCACGTGTCATTACAAACTATGCTCGAACGCTCGCTTACTTACACACGTCGTTTACAACTCATGAGCCATCGTTTACCACTCATGAGCAATTGTTACAGGGGGTCGCGTTAAGTCACATCAACACGCGCGAAGTCAAATCACCGCACTGCCACATGTGTACGCGCAAAGTCACGTCAGCAGAGTGAAGTCACAGCATTCATCGTGGTTTTCATGGCAATCATACTGGCCACGTGCTTCGCGAGGCAACGTGCACGAGCAAATAAGCAAATGCATGTTCAAGTGAAGCTCAAAAGACTGGGAAAGTCACTCCTTCACTGAACCGCAAACATCCCAAACAATAGCCGAGTCAATAAAGCACTGAACAACCTCATCCAATCAACGGAAAGTTGACTCTCAACCCAAGCAAAACAAGAAGCCTAAACACGCCTGCTTTACACCCTCACCCTTTGCTAATATCCCTTGACAAACAAACAAGGTGGATATAGGTGGATATACTGCTTGAAACATGTTGCAAACAACACAACCTGTGTGAGAACCAATTCTCAAACACCACCTTCCAGCATTGCCTCCCCATCTGAGTGACGCACTTCGATCACCTCACAGCGAGCAGAAGGCACATCACCGGCAAAGCAAGACGAAAAGGAGGTCAAGCCAGTCGGGAGAAAGCCGCATCACAACAGCTGATGTGCCATGGCATATGTACTGGAATGTCCATTCCAATCCCAATTTAGCGAAACTCCAAGTGCACAGAAGATCTATTCGAATTCTATGCCAAGGTGATGCGACTTAACGCGCGGAGGAGTATGTGACCTGGTCACCATGCCCAGAAGCCTCTTGCCAAATGACCGGACCATGTTTGGAGACCATTGCGCGCAAATGATCCGCCAGGGCGCTGCCCGCGTCACTGCCCCGTGCGCGCGCACCACCACATCGTCACAGCGGTGCCGCGGCGCGGTGGTGGTCTCTGCGGGGTCTCCGAAGGGAGCAGCCTGTCCACATGAGGTCAAAGTTACGTCTTCCCCTTACAGGACATGGGAATTGGTGACTCCTCAGATTTCCGCGGGGAAACTTAGCGGGCCCGTGTTCCTCCCACATGGTGCACCTTCGACTACTGGTCATTTTGACCGATCCTCGCATGAGCCACACACTGCTGGCCACATGGGCAACACACAAGTGCCTCGTAAATGTTTCTGTTTTTAGTGCAGGATGCGGATGAGGACTGTCTCCAAAGTGACAACATGATCACCTAGGCTGCTGGTGATCTGCCCCAGCCTTGAGGCGTTCCTTGAGCTCTTGCCTTAGCCGTGCCATTCCTGGAAACCTGACTCCGCTGACTCTCAGCTCTCCAAGGGGCTTGTGACCGAATGCAAACCGGGCCCAGAGGCTTTGACTCGTCTTTCTATGCTTCCGGGTCACCTGTCAAGTTAAACCCAATACTATGTGGGGTCTCTTGCCGGGATATTTTTGCTACCGCATGCAACTTCACCTTGTACAAACTGAGACGAGGATGCGTGTAGATTGTGAAACACAAAAGACTTTGTGTCTCTGTCTTTGACTTGGCGTCAGGCACTCTGTTCGAGAAACCCGATGCGCTACTAAGGGGAGCAGCGAACACGGGCACGGCGAGACGGCGAGCGCTGATGTTCTCAGCCTCCCCTGTGCCGTGAGTTTTCATTGCTCCTACAGCGACGAAAAGAATTGTGTGGTTCGTAAGGCTGATGTTCTCAGCCTCACTACCAAATGCACCTTGCGCTTCCAAGCTCCCAACATGGTTAACACCAGTCTGGAGACAAGGATTCAAGGTATTGTGTGAAGCATCTGGAACTTTGCTGAGTGCCCAAGACTCAGTCACTCTGTGGCAAAAGGCCTTGTAAACTTGCCAACTCCTAGGTCCAGTCTACCTCCAAAAAGTCAACAAAAACTTTGGACCTGTACGGATCGAAAAGCGGTGAGTGCAGTGAATTGCAGTGAATCGCAATGAACTGCCATGGATTGAATTGATGCGAGGTGCCTTGACTTGCGGCCACTAAGCTGTGAAAATGTGCCATGCTCGGTTCGAGCGTGCCCAACAGCGAATCGCGGCTCACATCTCACGGCACCGAGTCGGAGCTGGTAGCCACGCTGCATGATCGCCGATTGGAGGAGGGCGAAGGGCTGGTGCACTTGGTGGAGTCGTCTTCACTGAGCTTGTATCCAAGGTGTGACCTGGCATAACTCGAAAGCAAGCAGATCGGCTCGTCAGCGCACTGCATGGCTGCGAGCAAGGGAAGTGCAGATTCCTGGGGCAGTTGAGACATCTGCACCTTGGCGCCAGCCCGGGCAATCGCGGCCCTGGATGCGGGGCGATCACGAGCCCAGAGGGCAAGGATCTGCGCGGCCTCTGCCGCCTTCTTGCTTGGAGATGTGGCCTCCTTCATGAGACCGGCGATCGACTCGGGCGACTCAGACTCGGGCGACTCGGGCGACTCCCAGTCAAAGTCTGAGTCTGAATCACCGTCTTCTCCGGCCAAAGCTCCTTGGAGGCGCCCCACAAACTTGTGGAACCTGATGCGGTCCTGCCCCAGCATGTCCCGAAAGACCAACACGGTCGCATCATCCTCTTTCAAGATCCTCACCGATATGTGAAGTACCACGAAGTCAATCATGACCAGGGCTTCTATGAGAGACTGAGTCTCACAAAGGGGAACGCTTGGCTGCCCTCTCAGGAACAGCTTGATCTCTTCAAACACTTGTGATGATGTTTTCGCGGATCGCCGCAGGACATCGCCGGGAGATGAAACCTGCGGTGCCATCGCACGAGTGACAATCTGGCCAACTCTCTTCACTTTGCAAAAGGCTTGAGCCTTGTTGGATCGATACGACACCCATGACTTCTCATTGAAGTACACCATCGATTGTCCCTTTCTTGCCTCCCGGACTCTCAGAGGGTCTCCCAAGACAATGAGTCTCAAGATCAGGTCATTACGATGAGGGGGTGTTCACGTGCGCAGACCCGTCTGTGCATTCAAGAGGCTCTTTGGCCACCAATTGAGAGAGCACGGACTGGTCGGTGAGTCCCACCATTGCCTGCGCCGCTTCCATACCAACTGCCTACCTCTCCAAGGTGTTGCCAGGGACCACAAGGAATGTTGGGTGGGTTGATTTAAAGAGAAACCAAAACAAAACCACCTTTTTTTTCTGGGGGGCGGGTTCCCCTATGTTGAGACCGACCCTGTTATAGTTCTGGTTGCCTAGTCACAGCACTCATGCTGAGGTGGCACATGTGAATCTTGAGTCATGCTGGCACGTGCGGCATCTCATTTGCCACGAGCTCACTTAATTTAACGTCAGCGTTCTCAAACTCGCAATATTGAAGTGGAGCCCACCTTGTCTGAATCTCTGATCAAATTAATCCATGTCGATGACGAAATCACAATTAGACCTTTGACCCCTTAACACAGCCTTGAAGCCTTGAAGCGTGAAGCGTCTTGGGATGAAATCACGTGTGATACTCGAATGCCACGTAGACAAATGTCTTTCCCGGCCAGTCCAAACCACATTGCGGCCCAATTGCCTGCCACTGCTCCCGCAAATCTGCGAAGTCCCTGCGAGGCATGTAGTGCTCTTGACACAGCCGCCAGCTCTTGCAGTATGCCCTATCCAACTCACAGACCTAGCACACATTGTACGCCGATTGGGGCACATGGAAGCTGTCGTTGGGATAGCTTGCAAAGTTGAACGCCTCTTGTGACTGACACGCGGCCAAGCACAGCATCCGAGCCCCCGTAGTGTCGCTTTGCAAACAGCAGCAACTGCTGTCGCATGACTTCAAAAAGCTGGAAAGGGGGGTTCCTATTCGGAGCACTTGGCAAGTCCCTTGCAAACACCTGAGCCCATCCTTTGAGTCACTGAGCCGGTCTTGTACATGAGTCACCCAAGAATTTCACGCCATGCCAGGTGGTGGCGCTCAACAAATGCTGAATGGACGTGAGGCATGATGGTCGTCTTGGCCGTTCTGCCTCTTCGATTTACTTGCATGTCAGGTCAGAAACCCGACCAGTGCAGAAACTATACATGTAAAGCTGGCAGCAACAAAAAACGAAAAGGAAAAACATGGATCACCGTCAAATCACGATATCTGCCCGTTGATCTTCTGAGCTTTCAAACGTAACGGAGTGACTCGATCAATCAGGTTGCTGTGTTCCATTCCAGGCCTCTCCGCTGCTTCTAGCTGAGCGATGGCTGCATCATCGCCTGCCTGCCTCAGGTGTGAAGCTGTCCCCACCGGGATCACAAGCTGCAATTCGAGTTCTGTGAGCAGCCATGGGGTATGTCCATTTGCTAATGGTCAATGCTTCGGCGAGTCAACTGTAAGCTTACCAAGCGCTGAAGCATCCTCCAGTAGACAGGCAGCCCCGTACCCCGCGAATCCCAACGCGGCACATCCTGCCTAGAGCTGTGCACCTGCACTCTGCCCACACTTGCCGTCTTCTTTCTGGTGTGGATTGAGCTCCTCTTATTGGCTTGCAACCACAAATGGCTGGATTCGATACAATACTTGCTAGCACAAAGGACCCATTATAAACGGCCGAGATTTGCCAACTTCCAAAAGGGGAGGGGCCAGCCATGACTCAAGCCCTTCTGTGAATGCCTCAGGCAACATGCGTCTCGATCCTTTCCCCAACAGAGTGTCTAGTTCCTTCCAATCACGAACTGCTCCCAACAAGGATGCTTGGCCTCTGCACTTCAAGCCTCTCAAACACGCCGCACATCGACTTAATGTGAACACCAGCCAGGCCGCAGGGATGCTCAAGAACCAGCGCTGCACCCTTTCCGCCGTGTGCAAATGATCCTGTCAGCCATTTTCGCCTCGCGGCCACGCCGCCGGAGGGTCAAAACCTCAGAGGCTCAATGCCTGAGACGAATCATAGAATTCCAGTGCACCATGCTGCCACCGCCGCACAACTGCGCCCAAACAAGCCAAAGAGTTTGATGCAACGGCACTTGTGCCAAGCTTTTTGTTAGAATCAAGGCATGACTGACTCGAAGCACTCGCCACTTTTCTGGTTATGGTCCGTGGCGTTCGGAGAAGGAGCTCTCACCTGAGAACGGGCTGGAGGCACTGACTCAACAAGCCAAACTCGTGACGGCGGAACCGGATCCAAAACCAACACCAGACCACCCAAACGGCGAAACAAAGGAGTGTCTGTTCTTTGACCCCCCGCACAAAGACATGAATAATGAAACTAAAGCTCAACAAAAACTGTGGCTTTCATTTGGGTTTCCCTTTAAACCAACCCCAAAAACGTTTTTTCTCCAAAAACGAGGAGCCGCCAGGCGGACCCCCCAGCACCTTCCTCCGAGGCGCGGGACACCGCGCCATAGCAGTTTTGGCCCGAGGGCACCGACCGGAGAGGGGAGGCGGACTCGATGGCCAGCAGCCTCGGGTTTCGTGGCGCCGCGTGCCGCGTTTGGTGGCCAAACCTTTTACGTAAAACATACCCTCCAGGCGAGTTCACAGAAGCTCCCAGGACCCCTTGGCAAGACTTGGTTCCATTTACAGAGGCCTTCTAAGAGCTGCCATGGTAGTCTGAGTATCTAAAGAACTTGGATTCAGCACCCGGGAAAATGGCCATGTCTTCCCTTTTTGCCTTTTTGGAGATTGACGTCATGTGCGACCCGATGGACACTGCTCTGAGACGAAGTTCAATGCTCACACCTCAATTGATCACCCTCGGCTTTTTGGCATTGCTCACGGGCCCCCCACGTCTCCACTGACGTCGTGAGGATGATGTTGCCTCGATGGCACGCCTCCCGGTTTTCACAGGGCTTGCACGAAAAGGGCAGGAAGGTCCCGATCTCCAGGCACTAACCAGAGCTACTCTGCATTGAAACTTAGGGACCCGATTTCACCCACATTGATAGGGCCATCTCTTTTTTTTCGGGGAACCCGGTCTTCGGACTCCATGGTTCCTTTGCCAAAGGTACGTGGGGATTGTTCTAAATTCCTTCGTCTCGAAGCGGGCATTCTTCGCGAAAGGAAGCAACTTCCGCGAATCTTTCGCGAATTCATCGCCGCGCACTTCTAATTGCATGCACTTCTCGCGTAAGTCGCAACATGTTTCAGCAAGTCAGCCAAACAAAGTCTCCAGGCAACGAACCCAAATGAGCAGAGGGTGACCCAAAACCAAGCTGCCTTCGGGCTCAGAACACAAGATGGTTATCCAAGTAGAGCCACCTATCAAAGCGGCTAATTGGGGATCCGGCGATGCTCGGATGATCTGGACATATGACCGGGAAAACACAAGCGCCTTGTGGCGCGGAGACAAGATCCGAGCAACGCAAAAGCGTAGAAAGCGAAGGTCAACACTGGTCAGCTTTGGGGAAAGGAGTGTTGGCTGTGACGCAGAATTGGACGGGAAATCCGCCCCATTTACCAGAAGGCCCTTCACCCACCAAGCTAGGTATTGAAAGCGAAGCCGCACAAGGCCGACACGGTGCCAACGCAAAGGCAAATGTAGCATTGACCCGGGCACACCGACTGCACACCGGAGCCGCTTTCGCGCTGGATTTCGCGGATTCGCGAAACTTTCCCGAACCATATGCACGTTGCAGAGCGCGGAGGTACTGACCAAAGCACGCTTGGAGCACTAAACCGCCAAGCAGGGTATCAAACTGAATTCCTCACCAGGCGTCAGTCCCTGAACCAGCAAACTGCAAAATCAACCGAGCGAGTGTTTCAGCTACCATAGAAGGAAGGCTCTAAAGATACGTACAGCAACAGTTACACAACACTCTTGCGGAAAAGAAAAAACAAACAAGAGTTACTTTCGCAACTCCGTGGCGAATCTTTCGCAAGACGATCCGAGGACCTTTAGAAAACTCAATATGGAAAGACGTCATGGCTTGCGGCATGGCCAAATGACTCCAGATGTGTTGACCAGTCAATACGTGCGCATCAACTCGGGCCAGTGCGATTGCCTTCCATCTGCCGTGTTTCCCGGCCTCGATGCAACTGGAAAATCCAAGAATGTCCTCGAACTCGTTGGACGTGCGACCAATGATCTTTGACCTGAAATGGCAATATGGAGGGTGTCTTCTTCTGAGGGTACCCCTTGTTTGTGGCTTTAAAGGGAAATCAAAAGGAACACCACCATTCTAGTGGATCAGCTAAAAAAATACACAGCCATACTACAATCAAGACAACAACTTTTGGGCAATGGCATGGAATGGCGGATGATGATTGCACAAGAAAAAAGCCGAGCCCAAGTTGGATGCATATTTGTTTTTCGCGGGCTTGGAAAGAAGACCGGGAATCGCTCAGCTGCAATAGCTGCATTCTTACTTGCATGTGTACTGGTGCCCCGCCATTCCAGTTCTTTGCGCGAAATGTCAAGAAGAACAAAGAACCATGATCAATCGATCAAATGGACTGTGGGTCCTCAAAAGAAAGCTGATATTTAGATGTACGCCAAGTCACAACTCCTCGGATGGAAAATTAACGATGCCACGGGCGATCTCATGTCCGCCATGGCAAATTCGCACGGCTTCATTGCGGAGAAACCTGCGATGGCTGGCTCCCCAAATTCAGCAACTGTCCAGGACTTTCAGGGGGCTGTGTGGTTGTTTCTCTACGTCTGTCTGCCGTCAATTCCCCAGTTCAGCTCGAGTGGATGGTAAACGCGGACGCATTTATTCATCTATACCATGTCCTCCACCCCTGGTCAAATCAACCTCCTGAAGGAAATGGCCATTGCCTTGAATCAAAGAGATCAATCATCTTGACTTCCGATCTCTCTTCGTGACCTGACTGCTGTATCCGAAGGTCTCCATGGAGGAGCTAAAGCATCCAAGTAGCTGGCCCTGCACCTTCTGCACGCCCACCGGCAACAAGCTCTTCTTAGCACCCAGAGCCTCGCACGCCGCACTCAGTCCACTTGACATGCCAAGTACCGGAAAGAACAGGTGGCAAGCACATGCAACCTGTCATGTACATGTTTGGATTTGTGTATGAGCTCCGGACAAAGTACTTCCGGCAGACATGGAGAACATGAGTGGACTCCGTGGTCTCTCTGGGAAATCTGGGTGGGCCCCCCATGTCCTCCCCAAACAATCGATTTTGGTCAATTCCTCAAAGGTAGCTCTGACCTTTCGGCGCCGCACAGGCATCACAAACTGACAGTGAAAACCCAAATGTCAAATTCCTCTGCCCCTGGCTTCGTGTTTCCCAGCAGCGCCTTAGCCGCGCCATCATCCAAGGACAGCTCTCCGCTCACCGGCAGCGAAAGGATCCAGCGCCGCGTGTCGTGTACCGTCTGCGCTGTGTCCTTCGAGCAAGAGGAACGAGCCCACCAGATCCCAGATCAGATGAGACTGGACAGCTTTGCTTCACATCAACCATCAAAGCCCGTCACCGCAGCAAGGGCAAAGCACATGCTCTATTTGGATGTGTCTTCGATTCGTAGGGGACCCCCCCAAACATGGTAGGTTCAATTCTGGCTTCCCTTTAAAACAACCAAAAACAGACGGTTCCCTCCAACAAAACAATCGAGCCGCCCATTTCCCCGCGACGGGTTCCCTCACGGATCACGGATCGCCAAGGGGCCATCGCCATGAAGTAGGTGGCTTCCTCTGGGAGGCTCGCCTGGATCCAATCACCAGCTGACGGAAGAAGTCACACCCCCGTTGCTCCTAAACCCGTGGCAAAACTGCTATTAACTTAACTGGGAACTGGGCTAATCCTAAGCCTTGCACAAATCATGCTAACTTAACAAGGGAAAGAGACAACAGGCTATAACATCGCGCAAATACGAGCCCGGCAATTTTGATCCTATAGCAAACAATACTTGAGGATTCGAGTGACCCTGAGTCCAAAAAAGACTTCCCAAGTGCGGCCGTTGCCTGCCTCAAGTGCGTTGCTGGTGATGACTCCAATACGCAAAGCGCACTAATATGGGGGGAGGGGGGTTGATCAAAAGGTGCTTTACACGGGATGACCTTCAGGGAAAACCACTAAACAAATGATACTTCCCACTAAATAGGAACAGTTACACATGGTCATTTGGGCCAGGAATATTGATCAACCCCCATACACATTGTTTCTTTGCTGCATGTGCTGCATTCTGTTCGTCACCATTTAGAAGCCTGAATTGGTAGGTGGCTGAGACTTCTGCCGGCAAACAACCAATCAGTTGCGTGCGAAGCCGGCCTCTGGCTCTGGCACAAAGTCCAAGAGTGGCAGCAGCCGCCGTGGGAAGCTGCTGTTCAAGAGCACGCAAGGGATGCCTGCGCTCTGCCCCTGGAACAGCCCACACCAAACACGGCTAAGATGTGATCCAACCACGCATCAGTGTGATCGTGTTATCCTGCTGATCGATGACGGGGTGTTTGCCAAAGAAGTGCACTTACTGCAGTGTTGACAACAGCCACACAGCAACATGATCGGCGAGAATGCTTCAGGTCTAACCATACCACATCTTCATCCACCCAAAATCCCAGTGACATGCGCAACCCGTTCTCGTGCAACAATGAAGCAATGTCTTTGCTGCCTGCGTGTTATCCTCGTCCCTCCCCTCCTCCTCCTCTTCTGTGGCTTGAACAAGGCAAACAAGCAAAGAAAAAACTCCGAGGCATGTTGGATTTTGCCACTTGCTAATCAAACAGTTTCAGGGCTGAGTACTTGCCAATGTTGACCCCGGATTAATAAGCCCCTGTTTATTGATATGAGGGTGTTCCCCTCCAGAAGTGATGAATCCCCACCAAAACCAGGGACACTTTCACATTGATAAACAGGGGATTATTAATCCGGGGTCAACATTACGAGTCACTTGTCCCACACCAACATCCGACGTCTGAAGTGTGATCCATGCATTGCTTGGCACACATGAGTAGTGAGTAGAAGGCGGACATCAGCGCAACACTTTGAGCCTAAGCAAAAATGGTTTGTCTGCCCATCCATGGTTGCGAGGATTGCCCAATGCCTGCTAAGATGACATGGAATGAACGTTGCAAGCAGAAGCGACGCTCCAAAAAACGACAGGGGGTGCGCGAACCAAGCAACAACGAACCTCCCAAGCGCATCAAGTCCGAATGCAGGAGATCACGCGCCTGACACGCATGCAGTGCGGGCGGCCAGGATCTTGGTGGACATGCCCCCGGTTCCGAGGCCGCTTCCAGCATCTTTGGTCTCCACGCTAAGGGCCTGCATGACTCTCTGTTAGTTCAAGCTTGGACCAAAGACAATTCGTTTTAAAAAAATGGAGTCCAAAAGCCAAAAACACCAGCTTGGACTAAGGGCCTGCAAGAAAACTTGGACTAAAGACAAGACCAAACTTGGCCAAACAAAACAAAACCGGGGAAATTCACAATGCCGCTGAGCATCCCAGGGCTCCGGAACCACATAGAGCGGTTTGGCGTCGGGGTTGGTGCGGGGATTTGCGGTGTAAACGCAGGAGACGTCCGTCAGAAGACCTGGACTCAGCGAATGATCCCCAAGTCGAGGCAGTCAGAAGAGAATTCGGAGCAACTTTGGAGCAGTCGAACTTGGAGACAGGTCCTTCCTGCTTAATGGTAAGAGGAAAACAAGAGCTTTGGCTGGCCAGCAATGATGCAACAATGCTTTAACATGGAGGCCTCTAAAGGGTGTTCCGGCTCCATCTCCGCAAACTGCCGGATTCAGGTCTTGGAAGGCATGAAGCTAATCTTCTGCTTTCAACGGGTATAGTGCAAGTGCTGCGTCCTATGTCAAGTTTGCATGGAATCCCAAAGCTAAGGCACCAAAACACAGGTCTCAGCAATTGAAGACATGAAGACACGTGTACCATGCAACTGGTGGCTTCTCGTTGTGAAAAAGGCATTGCTTTTTGGAGACCCGCAATATGACAACACCCATCCTCCTTGAAATCGCGGGAACATCTGAGAACAGGCCGAGAATCAGAGCGCGTCAGCTTCCAGCTGAACCGCAGTCAGCGCAGCCAGGTTGTCCTCAGTTGCTCGGCCCAGCTTGCGGGGCATGACCGGAAACAAAGGGAAACAAAAGAACAAGAAGGGAAATGAGGGGAGACATGGAGGGGCATGAATGGGAATGAAGGGACATGAAATGAGAGATGAAGGAATGACGGGAGATTCAGCGGTGTGTCGTAAAATAGGGGACCCCCAAAATACTGGGTTCCCGTTGGTTTTCCTGACTAAAGAAAAACAGCCTCAGCGTTCCCGGATGACAAATCCTGGAGTGCAAGGTGAGAGGAGCTACAAGCATCTGCCACGGATGAACAATTGCTGACCTCCAAGATTCAAAGCCAATGGTGTGGGCCCGGGCAAACCCATGTTAAACAAGTTCCAAACACGCATGAACAGCCCAAATCTGTCAACATCTGAACATGCCGAAACATCGCCCGCCTCAGGCCAAACGCAAACTGCTCAGCACCCCTGGGCGGTTGTTCTATCTTCACTACGAAACCTCAATGCTGCCTATTGCTGCCGAGACCGGCCTTCCCCCGTCTCTCCGAAACGGGGCACGTTGTCCCCGAAGCGGAGCTCCGCAGTGTTTGTGGAGTCGTTCTCGTTGATGATGGGCACCACCCCGAGGCGGAGGCATTCCATGATGGTGCCCTTCCTGGGTCAGTGGGAGGCAAGCAACAGATCCACCTGGCGTTGCTGCCTCAAGTGAAACCATCGGGCCAAAGACTACAGCGAAATCTACACAGCTCATTAGAGCTCATTAGAGCTGCGGGGGGAGCCTGCGGGGCTTTGATCAAGGTGACCACAAATGCAACCTTGAATTGAACCCTGAGTTAGAATGACCAAGGATGACCAAGGGAAACAAACGCAAGGTTTCATGTGTCAAATCACGGCATAGTCTCCCTCCCGAATGCCTGAAGCAAAGTGGCACATTGCTCCAGTGCTCCTTCTGGGCAAAATCCGACTGGCTCAGCAGCAGCTGTGCAACCTTCACACGGATTGTGCCAAACAGGTCCTCGCGCGTGCGGGCAACAAAGTGGAAAGGTATATAGAGACGCTGCCGGAAAAAGGAACTGCCAGAGCCGAACGGTGCTTTTGTTGGCATTGGAATCGACCTTTAACAGCCTGGAAACTTGAACGCAAGTTTGCTACGTGTGATTCCAATGCTGGTTCCCCGACGCGATGACATGAAGTTGAATGGCCTTGCATTCAAGCCGAGCCGAGGACAAAAGAGTGCGTGTGCGTGTGGATGCAGATGTCGAGGGCTGCTGTGTGGCTGTGGCTGTGTGAACTGATGCTTTCTCCGTTTGTCCGATTGAACACTCCGCTCCCAAGGTCTCAAGGCCCGCTATGGCGATCCGGCAATCCCCTCCTAGATGGTCAGACCATCTTGCAAGCAGGGCAATGCCGATGGAGGGGACTTGCGCGCAAAATGAAGCTGACGCGGTCGCCTACTTTGGATTTGGCAAGTGCGTATCGCTGGTGGTAGTGCAAGAGTTTGAGCGAAACGCAGAACTTTCATTTCAACGAGTCGTCCTGTGCCTGTTTTGCTGAATCATAAATTGCATGGGTGAACTGAGATCTGACCAGGCTGTTTGTGTAAAGCATGGAGCCCAGGGTGGTGTCAATTCAACTAAGTGGTGGGGTTCCTTTGAAGGAGTTTGGGGCTGTTTGTTCAGTTGCTGCATGAGATTCAGCGGGCCAACATAAACGAACTTAGACATGGGTCAATCAGTGAGTCTTGTAGAAACAAAATCGGAAGTCCCCTCACGTTTCTCCCAAACGGCTTGCCACGGCTCCTCGTACACGCGCATGAGCTGGCTTTGGCCAGCGGCTGCCACCGCCTGCTTGGTGCGTAGGTCCGTAGGCTTGGGGATTCCCAGCTTGATGCACCCCATGCCAACTGCGCCTGGCCAGCGTTCTTTGCGGCGAACTCACCTTTTCTGGGGCGGGTTCAAGGGAACAGACACACACACACACCGATACCTGGCGGCTCCAACTCATTTCACGCTTGTTGGTCTGTGGCCAAGGGCTCCAATGTGAAGCAGGTGGAGGCAAAAGGCTGCGCTGCTTGTATCTTCCTACGTGACATGCTGCGCCTGATGACACAAACACCACCTGGTAGTCCTTCTTCCGAAGCTCATCAATGACCTGTCATGTTTCGCGGGAAATCAATCGATCAGAATCAAGGGACCGAGGTAACGACGCGCAAGTCATCTGAATACTCCATGAGGTTTCCCTATGCCCTTCCTGTTCCCTATTCCCTTAGTTTCTCTCATTCACCCCAACACCCCGTCACCCCATCACCCTATTCTCATCGAAGCCTCCACCAGTTGAGACACCAGTGCCAGCCGCAAACGCTGGCCGTGATCGTCCTTGGGGTGGCTCAAGCTGGTGAATGCTGGTGGGACAGGAACACCGTTGAGTTAACCTGAACTGAATGGGGTCTACCAAAAACCATGTAAACACGAATCAAAGGGTGGCCGCACTCATCTATCGATAAGGAATAAGGACTGTCTCTGACTAAGCTTCGCTCATCCGAGTTTGATGGTGGCGCATTTTGCATAGCAAGTTGTTCTGTAAGTTGTTCTCTCTGAGCTTGCCGCCGACGTCATGAGGCTAGATGTTCCCACCTGCAAGGCACAACACTTGGAGCGCTACCGGAGCCGGCAAACACACCAAAGCAGCAGATTCCGATGGTCAGGATGGCTAGGCGTTTTTTGGCGTTGGCACTGATAGGTTCGGCACAGCTGGCCTCGGACAACAAGAAGGTTCAATAATGTTCACATTCAGTGAGAGGTGTGCGTAAAGCTGTGTGGACCTGTCAAGTCTCTGAAGAAGGCAGCATTTCTCATGCATGCGACAGGCAAACTATGTCCTGGTAGATGTCTTTTTTTTCAGAAACAGTACCATTCGAGCTGCGAGGCGTTGAGTTGCCTTGCTGAACGACTTGCTTCGAGAGTGCCTTCCAGCTTCAAACTAACCCTGGCAAGTATACGCATACGCATGAAGGGTGATAGTTGCACAGCCTCCGCAGTTTCAGTAAACCATCTGAAACAAAATCTAAAGCAAATGTTGGAGTTGACGACCGAATCCCGCACCAGCCCCACCCAAGACGTGAAGGGGATCCTGTGAATTGCCAGTGCTACTAAGTAGGATATCCTAATGCCAAATGCCGGATACCATTGGCATGCTTAGCCACCATCCCGTTGCACAACACCCCGCTGTGCCTTGATAACGATTAAAGGCCGACTGTGGCTCGAGGTGCGGCGGGAGATGCTGCAAAATCGGTTCGACATGGCGAGCCGGGCGCCGCGCCCCCGTCTTTGGGAGGCGGATAGGCAAGCAATTTGTCCAGCCGTCAGGCCCGCAAGTCTCGCTTGGAATTGCTCGAATGGCGAGGGAAACATCCTGATATCCTGATACCGGGGTCAATGATGCAAAATGGCCATCTCCGTTGGGTTCACGTGTTTGAGCGCATGATTGGCATGCCACATCATGGGCTCAAATCCAGGCCAGCCTGAGCCAAAGTACGGAGTCGAGATGCCCATCAGTCTCAGCTCTTTTCTCTAAGTTTCGCCATCTCTGGATCACATTCGATTGCGAAGCACTCAGCCAATCTTTTGGGCTCCAAAAAGACTCATTTCCTACTGGATGCCTCCCGGAATTTTAGGCAAGGTTCCAGGCAATAGCTGGCTTCAGCCCGCAGATCTATCCTATCGGCTCCAGTGCCTTGCACGCTGCCTTGATACCGTGGACCGCTGACATGTGCTACGCACATCCTCTCAAGGCAATCGCTGAAAGAATCGCATGC
Source organism: Effrenium voratum (assembly GCA_963377175.1). Lineage (NCBI taxonomy): Eukaryota > Dinophyceae > Suessiales > Symbiodiniaceae > Effrenium > Effrenium voratum. The sequence goes on from CAUJNA010001513.1 coordinate 925,401, forward strand.
AAGTGGAGTCCAACCCAGTTTTACAGCGCATCTCACTCTCTCTGAATTCTGTGGGTCTTAACGCATAAATTTTCTGGTTTGCCAAGTGCGACGCGGAGGTCACACCGGCCATGGTCCCAGCGCCAGGGAGACAGGCGCCTCACCATCAAGGTGATCGAGTTTCCGATTGCCAAGCGTGACATGGCTTGCAATGCTGGGGCTGCGCGACGTTGGGTGGGAGGAGGGGGTCGGACGGACCAATTTCGAAGTGGGAAGGGGTTGGGGATGGGGTTTTGGAGGATCCCGAAGAGGTTCTGAAGGGGTCTGGTCCTTGGGTCCTTGTAGTTTCCAGTGGCTCTCAGGATCCGTGCAGTTTTCAGTTACCCTCTCACTGCAAGGCAGGCCGCCCATCCCGCGCCTCTGGAAGTCAGCCTCGCGCCCGAGTGGAGCGCTCGGGCGCCTGATGGCGAGGACCAACTGGGCTGAAAGAGAACACGAAATTGATATCGATCATCTGGATCCAACCAAAAGGGCAGATTGTTCCACACACTGCTTCCAAACTGGTGCAGAGTACCTACATGTACATGTTGGACATGTTGTAGCACTTTTCCTAGTTTCATTCACAGAAACAGAACATGTTGCAAGGCCAGAGCAAGTGGCAAAGCCCAGTTTAGCGACAGCTGCAATCCTTCTTTTGACGTCTAGGACTCAAATCCGCTGGGAATCGCTAAATGGTTTCGAAACCCAGGATGGTGTAACCTCGGGCGCGCAACTCGCGCACCTTGGCCTCGGAAAGGTGGCTGTGGCGCCTGGCGCAGGGACACCCAATCGGCTGATTGGGTGCTTCGGACCGAGCCATCCTGGCGGCTTAGCCTCAAGCGCAACACCAACTGGACAGCCAGAAGATTTTGGCCAGAAGCCAGCGCCAAACCGAAAGGTTGCACGTGATGTGAGTGCTTCCGCTGCAAGGGGGAGGCGCCGGTTGCATTTGTCATTACTTGCCGTCTTCCCTTGGCAGGCAGGCAGGCAGGCAGGTAGACCAGGCTGCAACACAAACGACCTGAATGCTGCTTGTATGCGATTAAAACATCTGGCCCATTCTAGCAGTCAAAATAGTCGGAGTGAAGGCTCAGGTTGCCTAGCCGAATGAGTTCGCATCTTCAAGCTCCATAACATACGTAACGCTGCGAAAACTCCTAGTGTAGATCATTGTCCCGCTTCCCCTCATCAGAAACCCTCACAACGGTTTTTTCAAGGTCCCTGATCAGAAGCCTTAGTTACCCAGAGTTCCAAGACTGTGGCGGCACACGTGAAAAGCGTGGAGTTTGCAAACCAACACCATGTCAAAGGTAGAGACTCACAATCTTTCAATCTACAAATTGCAAGTGTCTCAAAAAGCGGAAAGACCGCCAGGTCTTTCCGTGCTTCAAGAGTCATGCAGTGCTTAGCCTTGAGGGCCAAAGGCCGCAGTGCCAGCGCCATGCGCCTCGCAAAAGATCCGGGAGCTTCGCCAAGCATATTGGTCCCCCCCAGACATGACACCCGATGCCATCCGGAGAACGCGTCACACATTACACATGCCCCATATTGAGGAGCCATCCCTCATCACTAGTCCTTTCCTGTCTGAGTCAGAAGCCCAGAGTCTATTGAGCTAACCTTGTTCTTTGGTCTTGCATGCGCAAGGGCTTTGCGAAGAGGCAAAGACCCCCAGCAGAACCACCCAAGCACACTGGCCTGTCAAGCAAAATATGGCAACCAACCCGCCCTTGGAGCCAAAAAACATGAGCTCGAAAGTACGAAGGGCCACCTTCTACTCAGAACTGCGCCTTGCGCATTACATCATTGAAATATTGGGCACCCTCTTCGAGGTGGTTTCCTGCCACAATCAAGCTACACTACAAAGATATGTCCCCTTCTCTGATCCCGGGTAAAAGTGCACGGATTTCCAGTGGCTCGTGTAGAAGTTTGGAACCACATGCAATGACGAGCTGGAGAGTCTTAGGCCGGCCCAACTTTGAGACTGGCTTGCAAAATACCGTCCTGTTTTTCCAGCAACCCTGCAGGTCATCTTCGGGGCTGTTCGCACGGGGCTGTTTTGAAGGAAAGCTCAATGGACGCCGCCCATTTCCGGGAGGGGGGGGGGTCATTTGGACACAAGCCCGTTTGCCGCTGGGTATCGAACCTTTGAGCACCGCTCCCTGGCCTGAACAGCGTCGTGCTGAGGCGAACTTTGCACCTCTTGGATGCCAAGAGGCGCCCGTTCCTCTGGTAGGAATGATGCCCGGGAACAGGCAGCGGCCATATAATTGCTTAGAGTTCTTTAGGGTGCTTGCAGCTGGTTGAATGCTGGCTCCCTTGTGAAGGTTCTCGTGGGTATCCTAGCTCTGGGGAACATGGCGACAGCCCATGTTGCTCAATCATCTAGAAGCTAAGAGCCAATATCAGCAAGCGCAAAATTACAGGTCGCGGGTCGGCTTGCCTAAGGCTAGCAAGATATCTATTCCCACGCAATCCCATTCATGCAAAGCAAAAGATACATTCTGATGACTGTGACATAGCGTGACGAATGCCTGCGCACGCCCGAAAAACACAACCTGACAAAAGAATCGTACCATCCCCAAATGATCTGAGAAGTGGTCAATGACATGTTATGGGTGTTGAAGGTATGGAGGTTCTTCAGCACTTCTAACTTGTATAAGAGGTAGCTAGTATACTGTGCTATGAGCTTGTTTGTGCGTTGTATGAGCATCCATACCTTCAAAAAACATGCCTGAAACTGCCCTTGAAGTATTGGCAAACAGCACTGACAGCATGTGATTAATCTGATTGATATGCTCATCTGCTATGCACTGCCTCTGTTGCAAAGCAACTCGTGGAAAGCGAGCAGGGCAAGTGGAGCAAACAGCCATCGCATCGGGCCCTGTGCTTCTCCAGTTGCACACCTTTGTTTCCTCCTCTGCGAACGGATGGTGCATTGGTCCTCTTCGCGGCCCAGCTCCCGTGGAACATGCGTCCACTGCCGAATGCCCATTCCACAGGCGGGCCACCGCTGGCTTGAAAACCACTGGCGCCATGTTGGCCACCGGGTCTTGACCTTTGCCAACCAAGGGTTCCACAGGCCTGTGGCCACACGCGGAAGATCAAAAAGACCCTGTGCCCAACCCAGCATGCCTCAAGGAGCCAGCATGTATGCAACAAAGGTCCATGTAACAGCATGGACCCTGCAACTGCCTACAACAGAAAGTCGCGGGCGAGTTGAGCTTGCCTGCTGTGATAGGGACGTTTGCTGCTTGAGAGTTCCAGAAAGGACAAGTCTTAAAAAACTCACACGGGATGCCAGTCTACAACCTTGAAGAATGGGTGGCTTGGGTTGGTAGCGTGGTGCTTCAAGTACACTCTCAGTAACAAGTATTCACGCATCTTGAATGGATGGCCTGCCAACATGCTTGCTACTCTTCTTGACAAGGTTGTCAACAATGACCGGGAAGCAACAAAGCAGGGCATCAGTCCGGGTCCTATGCTGGACCTATGGACCATGCATCACCAGCTGGGCCAATGTGCATTAAGCAAAAGCAGCAGCCCCCGCGGCTCTAATCCACAGCCGCATGACCAGCTTCTGATTGAGCCATTTTGGGGCCATGAAGCTAGAACAGCATGGAAACCCACACACAGGTAAATTGGTTCAGTTCGGACAGCATGCATCTGGTTTCAGTCAACAAAACGGGGTACATGCATGAGAATGGTCGCACTGGCAGAGCTATTCGTCACACACCGTCCATCCCTTTCCCTCAAAGTGCGCTTGGCGCGAAGTGCTTGCCCATTCGACGGCCGTGCTATTCGCCAAAAGCATGGGTGCCGGGACGACCGTTCGTGCCAGGGGTCTGCTGCTCATATTGTACGCGGGTATCAACTGAGCATAGATGCCACGTCTGCAGCCAATGTTATGCTGTGAGGGACAAGGGACCGACAAAATAAACAGTGACGGTGTCCATTCCCGGATTCTTGACAAAACAATTGTGACATGGAATGAGCACACCAGGTGGCCCGCTGCAGTTGTATTACCTGACATCTCTCGGCTTCAAGCCTATTTTCAGTGGACCAAATCGACTTGTGGGTGCAGGTGGCTTTGCTAAAGCATCAAAAGGCTACCAGACGGCCCTTCATCGCGAGCACGGCTCAAAGCGATCTCTAATCCTGCAGCCTAGCAATCAAATGGCTCCAGGACTGATATGCAGGTAAAGAAATGGTGCTCAAGTTCTCGGAAATCTTCAAACGGAACGACGTAACTCCCACAAGAACCTGCTCAAATCAAGCTTAGGCTGTGTGTGTGTGTGTGTCTCGTCAAAGCGGTTTGTCCCTGGGAAAGACTGCAGCTGTTCCTAGAAAGCCACAAGCAACAATAATCTTGGATAGTTCGATTCTTTGTCTACACTTTCACCCAATTCACGCGAAATGTCGTCTGTGTTCAACAGGTATTAAATCCGAACTCTGGTTGGACAAATCATATCAGCCCAAAGGGCATAAGCACGGTGTGATATTTCATCAATCCGAAGCACAGCTCTTACAACTCTGCAACAGAGAAGCCGTGCAGCCTCAATACGTTTTCGGCAGAATAGGCCAACTGACTCCATGCCAACCAGCCTCTCGTCATCTGCTGCTCAAGGCTGTTCGGCCCCTGGCGAGCTGGGAACTTGATACTAGCCACGATCAAATTAGGTTCAAGGAACGGCATCCAGTTGTACAAAAGCCCGATGGAATGCTTGACGGCTCATGGCGAGGCTACATCTCGCACAAGTACACTTTGCACATTGGAGATCGAAAGACGATGACGTGCTCCAAAGATTGCAACACTGCGCAATGCTTACCATCTTCTTGTCATTTTGAAGCTCAGACGTCTCTAGCTAAAGATCAACTTTCTGCAGCCTCGCGAGTGACATGTGCAGCTCTTCACATGATGACACGCTGATTGTACGAGACATGTGCAATGCTATCGGAAACAAACGCAAGTGTCCTGCAGCGTTTCGCAAGAACAGCTCAATTCCATACATGTCCAGAACTCATCGTGTAGCCCAGGAAACGGTAAATCGGCGTTAAAATGTAGTTGTGTTCCGCGGGAAAACAACGTGTCCAATCGCACCAATCTAATATTACAATATCTTCCCCCTATTCATACATCCCGCCCGATCCCACCCCTATTAATAAACATGTTGGAGAAACCCCCCCCCCTTGCCGGGCCAAACAACAGTCGGGATTGGTGAATTCAAACTTAAAAGGCAGAATTAGCACTACGATCTACAATCTGGTGTTACAATGTAAAGAAGAGAATTGCTGAAAGTACCCCGTAATACCAGCCGTCAAAAGTGTCAGAAGTGTAGTATGGGGTGGATATGTTAACAAAGGGAGCAGATTGGGGTAGTCAACAAGGGACAGTGTTTGCGGAGGAACAATCATACTCCAAGAAGTGCAGAATCCTCCTCCGATCACGCCTCCAACATGCCACCATGAATAATCAACAAGTACTCAAGCCATACTTTCAAGCTAAAGCTTCCTCCAACACTTCAGAATCATTGTGCGGCCAGACAAACAGATGTCCAAGGTCGCTTCACAGGGCAGCTTCAAGAATGTATGTATCAGAGTTTCAATAATAGACAGTTGAGAAAATACCATCACCCCGCTCCCCAGTTGTGTCGCGCAAACCACGACTCAACCCACAACAAACACCATTTCGTAATACCATAAGGCAATAGTAGGAAATTCTGCCAACATTGAGCCAATAAAGCAGCACTCAAAATATGTTGACAGTTGGTTCTGCCAAAGAGTGTGAGAAGGCTATATAGGCGAGCACAATCATTCAAGCCTAGTCAGGCCAGGGAGTCGCCACAATGAACAAGAAGGCCCACGGCGGGTTGGGTGCTGCTCCGTGCTGCAACATGCTACATTCAACCCGTAACCTGCTAGTTAAGCAGTACTCACTCAAGCAACAAAAAAAAACACAAAACAACACAAAAGAAACCTGACACCTGACCAAACAGATACTAACATCATACTGAATCGGCATAAATCAATGCACCAATAATTTCTGGCCTCGATCATGGCAAATGTGCTTCCCCCGTTTCTTCGTGATGCAAAGAGAATGACAACTAGTACTTGACCTATCTAAGTCCACAAGACCGGGCAGCGAGCAAGTCGTTGCCTGGAGGAAGTTCCGCCCATGGCAAACTTCTGCTTTGGCACCGCCTGAGGCAGCTCATGGCGCGCTGATATGCGGTGGATGTACCCACCTCCAAACCGTAGCAAATTGTGTGGTACGGGGCTCCCCCATGGCTTCCTTACTTGCAAGGTTGGGGGCAACCATCCGAAAGCAAGAGCCAATCTCCAATTTCTTGGCACTGGCTTGTGGCCAGGCGAGTCCGAGACTCGCTCAAGTGAGTGCTCTGACACCGCTGTTTCCAGCCGCCAAGCACATACTGCCGTGTCCAAGGGGCCAGGAGAGCCTTGAAATGCTGAGGCACATGCAGAAATGATATCCCCAAACCTACCTGCCTTGGGAGCGCCCGACTTCGGCGGGCTCGTTGGGCCCGACGGCTTCTGCACAGGAGAACAAATTTCAGCTCGCATGTACCGAAGGGGAGGGGCAAGGGGGCCTGAAAATGCCACACAAGCCACCCCAATGCAGTTCCTTTGGACCTTGCCACATGAAAACGAACAAAGCTCGACAAAACACCGAGAACTTACCAAGAAATGCTAGCACACACCACGGCTGCAGAACACACGACAAGGGGGGGTTTCCGGGAACTCAATGCCGTTTTGTCAAAGCAAGTTGGCCTCAGCGTTGGGTGATGCACTGTTCCCAGCAACGTGCACACGAACACTCTGCCAGCCAACACCCTGCCATGCACTTTGATGTTGTCCAGTATTCATGCTCCTGCATTGCACGTCTGTGTGTAGGTGTGCACATGAAAGTGCAAATGGGTTTTGGCGAAGTGACTTATGTGGCATTTACTGAGTTTAGAAAGCAATTGCTGGGCTTTGGCCTTGGTTTGAGGCTGCCAAGACTAAGATACCAAAAGTGCTTGAAGAAGGCGTGATGTTTGGTATTCAGGCTTCATGTTTTGCGGATTTAAGACAGTCTCAGAGCGTTGCTTGCCCCGAAGCCATCAAGTGCTTGCAGGAAGCAAATATGTCGAACAAAAACAACATGTAGGCTGTAAAAGGTCAAAGGTCTTTCAAGGAAGACTCGCACTTGCATGCGGTTCCCCAGAAGTTGGCACCCAAGTCAAAGGAGATCCCTCCCCTCGACTCCTTCGACTGATGCTATATGTACGTCGACGTCAACAATTCTGATCTTCATAAACATCCCCTGATTTGCACAAACGAACGCCTGTCTCCTGCCCCCATTGGTCAAAAGCTGAGCAGCTTTAGCTATACATCTCGAAACCAAACTGGCGCAACGCAGCTTGCGTCTACCGTGCTCCGCACGTCTTGCGGGCACGCCCGCAGTCTCAGCATGCAGCCTTCATTTGCTCGGCAGTATAAACGCGAGAGCAAGAGTGTGCCAGTTTGCGGGCGACGCTCACGTGTACGGTCAAATGTTATTGCGCCGCAGCACATTCACGAAATGTAGGCCAAGGCAAGGCAAAACGCAACGGCGTGTCAAGACGTCATGTATGTAAAAACTGGCAAGCCCCAGCGGGGCCCAAATACCCGGGGCCCAAATACGCCGACCATGGGGGCTGCCATAGAACAACTCACAACAAGCAACGGCAAATCCCAAAAGAGATGAGAACAGTTTTTTACCAACCATTCAAATTCATGGACCCAGCTGTTTTCTGAATCCTGATTTGCATAGCACGCCTGGTTCTTTGCCAGGGTCTGTGAGCGCGCCGGAATGCGCTTGGAAGGCCTTGGCCGTTTCCGAAGGCTCAACGGGGTGGGTTTGCCTGAACCGATTGGTGGCCCGCCTAAAGGCATGGTGGCGGTCAACTGAGCCATGTCCTAAACGTGTCATGATTTGCTACGTATCAGTTTGCCTATGCCACTGGCTGACGCCACTGTACGAGCGTGGAGTTGTTCCTTCCGCAGACCATGTGGAGGTTTTGTCCAGCCTACGCCACCTTACGCGCGGGGAGTTTTTGCCTTGCACAGGTCGATATGACACAACTCTTACCAAACATGTACACGGAGGTTTTGGACGCCGCTCATCTGAAGTACTTTCTCAGCAAATAGTTCGGCCCAATCCCTTTGTATTTGCCTTGGCAGTTGCCTGGTGTTAGGCAGCAAATTTCATACCCTACGCACCAAGATCGTGCTATGCCATGCTGGCTAGCCTGCATGCATTTGTCAATCTGCTGCCAACTTGAGTGCATGTCCTCATCTGCATGGCAAAAAATCGCAAATCTTCAGCCTATGGATCTGCTTCACAGTGTCGATTGCTCTCACCGCCCTTTTCGCCGCCATCAGGAGCGTCGGGCAGCCAATGCTGCAGCGCAGGCCAAGACAGGAAGCAACTTCTGACAAAGTGCTTATGAACAAGGTTCTCATCAAACTACGCAAGCTGGAATGATGTTGAGCCCTTGCCACGATGGCCAGCATGCCATTTGGCTTGCCCGAAGTCCAGGGAGGCAAATCGCAACTAAAGCGATTTGTCTCGTCAAGCTGATGCGTCTCTCTGAACCAAGAAAGATGGGTACAGTACGAAGCAACTATTCGTGTTCCTGTGGGTCGTGCTCGAATCGATTCCAAATGTGATTGTGGACCTAAGATATGCTGGTATTTGATTCAAATGATAGTTTCGCCCTTTTTGAGCGCCGTTGACCAAAAAGATGCGATACGAAACCTGCAAGTATGTGTGATGTGTGCACTTACATTCTCTAGCAACAATGGGATGCTCAATCTGTGTGTTGCAAGTTTGCTGAAACAAAACAAAGGCGGTTGTTCTTCACCGGATCTCACAACATGATGGGGCCTATGGCCCGAAAAAGCAAGCCATCCGCAGCGTGCCCAAGACCGGCCGACCCGGCTTTGGTCACGCCAAAGCAAGTTCCTAGCGTGTCAAGGGCGAGCGATCCATGGCCGGCCCCCCACAAACACTTGTCGCCATTTGGGATCAACGTTCTAGTGGCAGCTGATCTAAGCTCACCCATGAACATGGATGTAATGAGGGCGTCTACATGCGCTTGCAGCATAGCGCAAATCCAAAATCCTTCCGCTCAGCAATCATGGAAAAGGGCCACGGAATGTCAAAACACCAAGTGCCTTCTCCTGCAAGCAAATGATGCATCTAGCTCAGATGCTAGGTTGGCTTGGGGGTGTTGTGGGCAACAAATGCCCCGGCAGGTGTCTTCGAACACTGGTGTTGCAAGCCAAGCTTCTTCGGCAGCTGACGTCCTAAGCGCACATGTGAAACTAAAGAGTAAGCTCTGCATCAGTTGCAGGCTTGCGTTGTTGTTCGGCTCAGGATCACTCGCATGAACATGCGCGCAGCTATGGTACAAGTTTATTAAGTTTGAGCATAGACAAGAAAGGCGCAATCACCACGAGACCTACCTCTCAGGCTCAAACCACAGTTCGGATCACATAGGATAGGATCGATCCGTCCACAACAGCCACAGTCCAAGTCACGTGCGCAGAATCCCGCGCTCATCCCAGCTGATAAGGTCCTCCTCAGGGTGAAGGGATTGGTCGAGTGGAGTCTACAAATTTGTGACTTAACAAAAGAGTCCTGATTCGCAGACCCGACATGAGCCAATCAGCATGCTATGTTTCCGAGATGAGGTCTGTATATATCCTCTGGCAAGAATTCGAGAACCAAGCTACGAAAACGTGTGCGCTCCAATGAAGCGTCCGGTATGGGCAGCGAACAAACACTTGCTGATTTGGCAGCGTGATCAATTCGCTTGAGACGGCGCTACTAACCAGAGCACTATCAATGGAAGCACCTGCTGATGACAAAAGCCCTCTCAAACCAATCACGTGGTCCCCCAACATGCTGTCCAGACGAGCCGAGCTTTTGGCATCTTCTCACGGGCCTCTCTACATATTGCCATTTGACTAGATATGAAGCTCTCTTTTCCAACCCAGCTCCAAGCAGGAAGCACCAATCCTGAAAGCTTCACATTGTCTACAACTTGACATTTGCCCACCAGCAAATGTCACTAAGCAATCAGCAGGAATCATCCGAAATGTTTCCGGTGAGCCTGTGAACTCTTCCAGAGTAAATCTTCCTTCCCCAACTGGCCCCATGATTTTACCATCAAAATCACCCCCTAAGTAGGTTAAAGGGACATAACCCCGGATTTCTCACGTTGACCACCAGAAACCGACTCCAAATCCTGACCCTCCCCCCCCACCCCCCCCCCCAAACCAGCCCGCAGCCCGGAGCTCCTGGCGCTCCAAGTGCTCCGGAAAGCGCCGCATGCGCGCGCGGCCCGTGAAGATCTGCAGGACCTGCACACGGCTCACATGTGCCATGTGAGACGTGCGACGTGCGACGTGCGACGTGCGATATGTCTGCATCTTACTCCTCAAAATTGGAGATGAGTTGCGCCACGGTCAAAGCTCTTCAAAAGAAGGCACCCTTTGAGACCCCCCTCCACCCCCAAGTTCTCGCCATGCGTCTGTACGTGAACGGTTACGCCGCTGGCAGACCGGAGCGACCGAGCTGTCGCTCGGGGCCGGATTTCTGGGCCTTCGTCATGCGCTTGAAGATGTTCTCTTGAACGTAGGGCACTTGGTGCTTGTCGCATATAGCTTTCACTCGCCTCGGCTCAGAAGCGAGAAACCCAAGTCAACATCTGAATGGCAGATAGAGATGGAGGGCTGGCACCTCCCAGGTCCCAGATGGTGCCGTCGGAAGC
>CAUJNA010001513.1:937676-1000150 GCA_963377175.1 Effrenium voratum
GTGTGTGTGTGTGTGTGTGTGTGTGTGTGTGTGTGTGTGTGTGTGTGTGTGTGTGTGTGTGTGTGTGTGTGTGTGTGTGTGTGTGGGTGTGTGTGTGTGTGGTGTGGTGTGTGTGTGTGTGTGTGTGTGTGTGTGTGTGTGTGTGTGTGTGTGTGTGTGTGTGTGTGTGTGTGTGTGTGTGTGTGTGTGTGTGTGTGTGTGTGTGTGTGTGTGTGTGTGTGTGTGTGTGTGTGTGTGTGTGTGTGTGTGTGTGTGTGTGTGTGTGTGTGTGTGTGTGTGTGTGTGTGTGTGTGTGTGTGTGTGTGTGTGTGTGTGTGTGTGTGTGTGTGTGTGTGTGTGTGTGTGTGTGTGGTTTGTGTGTGTGTGTGTGTGTGTGTGTGTGTGTGTGTGTGTGTGTGTGTGTGTGTGTGTGTGTGTGTGTGTGTGTGTGTGTGTGTGTGTGTGTGTGTGTGTGTGTGTGTGTTTGTTTTTGTCTTGTCTGAGTTCGCATTTCACTGTCCTGCGTTGCACTGTTGCATCCTGCTACCGTGAGTTTGCTTATGTAGAGCAACCTGCGCATCAAAATCTTACACCTGCCAGCACAGGCGGCCATAGTGCCTTCACAACCTCCACAATGTCAAGCACCAAACTGCTAATTGCGTGCAAAGAGTGAGACTCACAAATCACCCATGAAGGCACGTGTACCATACCCACTGTCAAAACTGACTACACGGGCATGTCTCGAAATACAGGGATCCTAAAACTTGCGTGCGGGCGGGCGGGCGGGCGTGTGTTCCTTTTGGCTACCCTTCATGCCAATCAACATGATACCCTCAACATGGGTGCTTTCAAATTTTAACGAGCTGTCCGGTGGACATCATTTAGGTTTTGGGATTCATCTCCACCAAGCATTTGGGAGAGAGAGGGGGCTCCCACCTTCACAGGGAAAAAAAAAACAAAAAGAAGGGGAGGAAAAACATGGGAAAAACCAGCAAAATTTGCATTCCTAGCCTCGCAGGGAAAAACAAAAAACAAAACAAACTCCCCCACCTTCAAGTCGGTGGCCAGCTCCAGCGTCTGCTTGGTGCCATTCTGCGAGCGTGGCTCAAGTCACAAGTCACAGTGGCCTGCCTGCCTGACACAAACTCTTTGTTTCAATGACCCCCTCGGTTGCGTTCTGCGAAGCCCTGCTAAAAGTGAATAACTTTTAGCGGTTTAACGGAACACCCATTAGTTGGCAACAAGTTAAAGTCCGAACATCCAAGCAAAATGCACCAAAGCCCCCCATACACTTGCATCTGGATTTCTGTTGAGTCCAATCTTACGATTTCAGGTGATTTGCTGCTGGCAGTCGGAGGCCGAAAGGCTGAGAAACGATGCCGCAAATGAAGAGGCCTTCTCCAAGCACCCGGTCCATTGCCACAGCTCGAGACAATAAGCCCTGTAAGCCCTAGCTCCTTCTCAGCTGCACAAACCAGGTAGAACAGGCCCCATGCCCAACTTGGGTTCCTCTTCGTCCGGTTTGCTCGCCGAAGCCGATTTGGTGCCTGGCTGGTGACCTCACAGCCGTCCACGGAAAAGGCTGTCAGCCACTCCGCTGCGGTCACATCCCGAGTGCAGCTCCCGGCCAACAGCCAGTTGCCTGTGGCTCAAGTTGCCAAGCGGCTGCGGATGCGGGGGGGGGGGGGGCCTTTTGGGATGGAAAAAGCGATCTGGCTAAGTCCGAAAGCCGACTAGATGAGTTGTGAGTCAAGTTCTTGCTGTCATTTTAGATGAGTCCGCTTGTTGGAGAATTGCCAATGTTTTGTCCAGACCACACCTGGCATCTTGCCTTGGTTGTTGAAAGCGACCCTTGAGTTTGCATCAACCAATTCTGCTCCTTCCCTGGTTGGAGTAGGGCCCTTCAAAGCAGGGCAATTGTAGCGTGGCACCTACAGGCGGGGAATCTTGTCAACTGGTTTGATCCTCTGTGTTTCTTTTTTGTGCCATGCATGCCTGATGTTGGGCTAAAGCTGCCACTTCAAACCAGACAAAGAGCACTGGACATTCTGCAAGCGCTTCGAACTAGTCTTCAATGCAACCGCTTGGTAATGCTTGCAGTCTCCCCAAAGGAAGCAACATCCCGCAAACAGGGTAACACAAGACCTGGCGAAATGCTTCACCCAACTCTTCCGTGGATAGACAAAATCCGATCTCGCGCCAGTTGGGAATACCCTAAAGCCCGATTTGAATACTGGACATATACTTATTTAAAAAAGAAGAAGAAAAACAACGCCCCAACGACTCCCACAGCTTTGCCTTGCAGTTGTTCCAGGAGCCACAAAGCCCGGCGCTTCACATCCCGCTGCACCGGATACCTGTCGCCTGCGGGAAACCAAGGCGACTCCACAGCCATTTGGCCATGGGTCAAAAGCCCGTACCAGTGAACATCCCAATCTCCACTCAAATAGACTGAATGGGTGGTCCACCTACCCCAAAATGGTCCACCTACCCCAAAATGGTACCACTGGTTTTGACCCACTGCCGTTTCTTTTGGGCCTGCGATTGATGAGACTCTGCTGCGTGCCGAGTCTAACATTTGCAGCTGAGTGCAGTTGAGTGAGGATCTGTTTCAGCTTGGATGGAAAAGGTCTGCTGACAGGGCTGTGCGACAAGCAAAGATCTGCGTGGATGCATCAAGCTCTACTTGGAGGCCAGTTGAATTGGACGGATGCGGTCAATCGCTGGGTCAATGAGCTTACCTGGGACCTCGCCTTTGACCCTATTCCCGCCTTTCAGCTCGCATTTCAGATCTCCTTTTCCACTTGGTGGCTTTGAGCAGTTCATGCATCGCCAGCCCTTGTCCTGCTCATCCGACTGGGAAATCTGCGTTGGGGTGTCGATGGTGTCAATGATCCCTCATGTCAAATGGAACTCAAGTGCGCAATGAGATGCTAGACATGGTTGGCTATACAGTTCTTGAACTCTGGTTTCCTTTGTGGGTGAAGCAGGTGTGAAAAGTGAGCTGGGCGAAAGAGTTGGATGACTCATGTGGAGATGATTCCAAGCGTGCCCAACACAATTCATTCACAACGATTGCAGTCTTTGGAATGCTCATCCCCAAAAGCCATGCTCGCCAGCTACACAGCTTCAGCTTCACCAGTCCTTCCACACGATGTGGGTCTGACAGGCCGACTCCGAGCTCGTCTTGGGCGCCGTTGTGGCGAAGCTTTGGCTGCGGCTGGAGGAAGCATGAGATGCACCTTGGTGATGGGTTCTTATTGGATCAGGGAAGTCTGCCAGTGCCGCTGACACAAAATCTTACTAACCCGCCACGCAAAGCAACTTCGGGCAAGGGACACCAACCTTTTGCTGGCACCCTGCAACAGATGCGGCTGCAAAGTCTGCAACTCTGAGACTGGCTCCGATCGGCTTTTTTTGTGTTGGACCTCTAAGCTATCACCTTTGACTCAGAACCCATGCCAAGGCGCTGTAGGTAAAGCTGAGATCTGAGCGCTCTCCCTGACGGAACAAACGCGTGAGCTGACAAGCCTCTTGCAGACTCGTGTGGCCTCTGAAGCACTCCTCACAGTCACCCGTCCATCTCAGCAGTTGCTGGAAACGAAGGAAGGCTTGCCAGTTTTCACAAATTCATATTCCAACTGGAAGAAACTCATTCTCAGCCTGACTCGCACAGCTTCTGATCAATCCGATGCCTCTCCCGGACCCCATTTCCGCCTCGGAGCGCTCCGAATTCCCGCGGGGCCGTCGTCCATAACTCTGCGGGCTGCCAGGAACGGCCCCATGGAAGGGTGAGCCTGTCACTGACACGGCTGACGCGGCTGACACGGCACGACCAGACCCTCGCTTGCGGAATCAGGCTTGGTCTTGGAGCAAGCTGTGCGCGCCAAATGGAATGCGGACAGCCTGGGATGTGAAGAGACAGGGACTGGTCCCGGGGCGCTTGCAGGATAACATCCGCGCGTTCATCCTCGTGGGACTCGTACTGGAGCTCCTTGTCGTTACCAGCCTCGATTCACATCGAGAGAATACCCAGGCACAAGACATGGGTAATCCCTTTCAATCTCTTGACGCTCCTCCAGACCGAAAGCCGGCTGGTTTGCATTTGCAGGAATCTCTCCATGAAGCTGTTGTATATGCCCTCCCATATTCTGAAACAGAAACTGTGCACCGCTTCTATGCGCGCCTATGCGCCCATGCGCCTATGTGTCTTCTGCTGCACAATGCCACGGGGCAGGGGAAGTCGGCCCGCGCTCCACGCTTTCCGCGGCCGTAGATTCCTCCATCTTCGGTTGACATTCAGCGCCATGCTCAAGGTCGGTGCCCAGGTTTGGGTCGAACTGCACAGGCGCGGGTCATTGAATGCAAAACTGGCATTAAAAACACACACACACAAAGCAAGACAACGCCAGCACAATGGTCCATGGACATGTGGTCCACCCACCCGCCCACCCACCCATCCACCCACCCGCCCACCCACCCACCCACCCACCCACTCTGTCAGCAGCTTTGACTCACTATCAGCCCACACAGATTTCACCTTTCTGACAAAGTCCCTACATATGTCAGAATGTTTGGATTCGGAAAAACACATTCTCGTTCTGGGAGAAGAGAACAATTGGCTCTGTCACTGTCAACTCTTCCGACTCTTCCTGTACAGGTCAGTCTTGCCTGGTCTGTGGGATCAGGGACGATAGCAGCAAAGGCTTCCTGCAAGTGGCGGCTTGCCCGTCTGACAGGCATCTACCTTGGACCCCCTAGCTCATGACTTTCAAAAATATGTCCAATGCGTCCAATACGCACCACTTTCAAAAGTCCCTTTCCGGTATCCGATTCCGAGAGGCTTGTGAAGTACTGTGGCGTGCTTCCGGCAATCGGTTTGGCTCCTTACCTCTGCTTGGCAAGCTGGCAGTTCTGCCCTCGCTGCAAAGTGCTCACTGAAAGTGGTGACTTTTGATACTGGTCTCCATCATGAAGCAATATCTGAACAAAACCTTTGCAAAGCAGATGCAGCACTTTGGGCGGGCAGCACTCATCTTATGCCTGGCCTTCGTGTTCGGCTCCTCCACGCGCTCCTGAAACCAGGCGCGCAAGAACATGGCCTCACCCAGCCACCTCTCTCCGGGACTTGTGGACTTGTGGACTTGTGGACTTGATCGCATCGCGGCGACGGACACCAACAACCCCTCGTCCCAAGTAAAAAAAGACAAATATGCATCCAGTTCGCTCGAGCTTCCACAGTCTGGCTGGGTCCTTATGGATGGTTCGGACCGGGATAGAAGAATCTCCAGATGAGCTTCCAGGTGAAAACGACCCGAGTCGGCTCAAAAGCTTTTGGGGATTCCGGTCCGGAGCAATCTTGGCTCTTGCTACCCCGATTGAACCGCTTTAGCTACTGGGCAGCAAAATCCGGCATCCAACTGTGGTGTTGTCATAGCGTGTCCCGTGGTGCCCCAGTGGTGTCTCACTGTTTCGTCCCTGTGGCATCCGGGTGATTCCGCACAGGTGGCCTCTGGGCGCTTGGTGTCTGGGTTAAGATCTGGGTGTCCCCGTGGCGGTGTCCCGGTGTTGCTCAGTAAGAGTGTAGCACAAGTGCAATTTAGCAGCTCCATTGTGCACTACAGCAGGCTATCCCATCATTTGAGGCCCTTCCACGAAACCTCCCTTCGCCCTTCCACGGATGCTTCGCCATCACAGCGCCGCAACACCGAAAATGTGCTCATGTCCAGTCATTTTAATGATATTCTAAAACAAGACACAAGGAGGTGTGGACGATCCTGATGTATGTTCGAACATATATACATATATCTACATATATATATATATATGTATATTTTGTATATATGCATAATATCACCTGTCTAAGCCTCGCATGATCGGCGTCCTGCGCCTCCCGGCGCCAGCGCTGCAAGAAAAGACCCAGGCCCAAAGCCCCCACCAGCGGGGCGTCTGACGGTGCCACACTGCTGCAAAGCGCTGCCTGGGGTCGATTCCTCTGGCGCTCCAAGCATGGCCCAGTTCCTGTCAAATTCGGTGGCTGGTGTCTTAGGATGTTGCATTGAACCGTGCTTGGGATTTAAGAGAAGTGGAAACTCGTCCAGTTGCTGGGGTGGTTTCAAGGGAACTGGAAACCACCTGTTTCGGGGCTCGCCTATTTGGTTTGCCATACCTCAGCTGAAACATGAGAAAATTTGAATGGCTTTGACATGCTTGTCCATCCATGCTCGTCGAGACGCACACAAGATGAGAGCAGCATTTCGTTCAAGAGACATGAACTCATCCCTCAAGTGCATGCGATAGCCTGGTGCTCGCCAAGGCTACCGGAATAAAACCCCACGACAGTGCACCTGGTGCACTGGGACACATCGGGACACTGTGATACCACGCACACCGGACGGGACACCACCGGGACACCGGGAAACCGGGCTCAATGCCGGGACACCATCCAAACAGCAATGGGACACGGGACAGCACACCACTAAAACGCAGGGACAAAAAGCACCTGGACACCGAAACACCGCAAACACCACCGAAACGCACCAGGATTTGACGCCATAGCTGGACGTGAAAAAATGGAAAAGGACACATGGTTCTGACTGAGGAAGCAACGCGGAAGCAAGTTGTGTAAGCAAACGCACGAAACCGAGAAATTGGGGAAAAAACAAAACTGGAGCAACCATATTGATGCAACTAATGTTGGATTCCAAACAGGGCATATGATCTATCTCAATGGAAGTAGAACTTACGCAGCTTAGGGCACGCAAAGAGATTTCCGGGCTCGTCAGAACGTCTATATCGTGTGCACATATATATATATATATATATATGTATACATATATACATACCCACATATACACGTATACACATGTACACATGTACATATATACATATATACATATTATACACATATAATAGGTATATTTATACCAGACTCAAAACTCACAATGTAGAGCAAAAGAAACCTAGGGAAGCATCAGAAACACGTTCGCGTCCCAGCATGGCAAGGAATTATTTGGGAAGCTTCAAATGTCGGACGTGCCCAAGCCAAGACACTGCCAGCACGGGCAATACCCAAGACAGCCGGCAGCAAATTGGCCTCACACTTTGGCGTGTCAAACCTTGCTACTCCCTGCAGATTGATTTGCAACCTATAAAACGTAATGTGTAGAGGAGTCTTCGTTTGGAGGACGCTTTTCTTGGGTTGCATGTTACTGATATTTGCAGGCGAATATTTCAGACCCAATTCCACCCCATGCCCCCAGAACAATGACTCAGCTCAGTGCAACAGCTGATTCAAATTCCAACAAAGCATCTCAAGTGGCAAAAAAATAGAAAGGAGGTGTTTCTCCAATACAATTCATCCTGTTCAACTCGACGCAGCACAGTGCCTCTCAACTGTGCCGGAATCCTTTTACAAGGGGCCGTTTGGGTGATTTGGGTGTCCTTTTTTGAGGATACCCTCTTTGGTTTAGTGTTGAAGTGAAACCAAACGGAAAGCCACCATTTTGGGGGCAGAGGGACACACAACACCGATGTCTTTCCACCAACCCCTCGGCTCATTTCGCTGGGCGGCAGTTCCATGGCTGCCAGTGCCGCGCACAGCACCGAGCTGCTGGGCGTCGGCTGCCGCGCGCTGCCCAGCAGCGGGGCCGCGCACAGAGCCGGCACCAGCAGCAGCACATCCGCCTCGGGAGCTTTTTGGGGAACACAAACAAATGGCTGTGGGTCAAAAATAGGGTAACCCCAAAATGGAACCCTGGCGAATGGAAACATGGACTAAAACCTGCGGTCCCCTGGTGGCTTAATTTTGACTCATACCCAAATAGAGACCGAGGACATGGACCTTCCCAGAAGTGTCAGGCTTTTCCTTCCGGCAACGAGTTGCTTGGAGAGGGGGGCTCCGAAAGCCGCGTGTTAGGGATGCAAAGATTTCTGATGCAAGAAGGGCTCCCAAAAAACGTGTTCTCAAAAACCGCATTTTTGGGAGGCTCCCGAGAACTGGGTTTATGGGAGGGAAGGGGGGCAGCTCTCAGCATGCAAGAGGGGGTTCGGGAGGGAATGGCTCGCAAAACAAGGCATTTTCAGGAGCCTGGCAAACCGATTCTGTCCAAGATCAGTTTTTGAGCGCATACGTTGTTGGACGTGGGCTTGTGGGGCTTCGAGACGAAGGGCAGGCAACACGGGCTCCGCTTCAGGGCGCAACAGGGGCTCGGGAAGGGGCATGCATCGTGCGTACAGTGCTTCAAGGAAGTGCAGCCGGGCTTCGACGTTTTGGGGCGCGACTGCGAGGGAGGGAGGGAGGGAGGGAGGGAGGGAGGGAGGGAGTCGGACGCAGCAAGAAGGCTCAGAAACCAAGCAGGGCTACCCAAATTGCGTCGTAGTCGCACGGATGCAGGCGCGCAAGAAGGGCCCCCAACAAAATGTTTTTCGAAGGCTCCCAAGAACTGATGGGCTAGCTCAAAATCTGCGTTACTCGGACGTGACGTCACAGGTGATGCCAGGGATGCGGCCGGTGATGCTGGGGATGCTGGACCCTGCATCACCTGCATCATCTGCATTGAAATATCGAGTGAGCGGTGTTCGGTCCCCAAAGGCCGGGTTAGCTTGTAAGCAAGCCCAAACCACATGTTGAGTTCTGTGTTTGTATCTGGGATCTGGCGCCTGTCAAGGCATTTGAATCAGGCTCTCCAAGTCTTGAAGTGCTTGTGCTGTCTGTCTGCGTTATCTACTCCTTCTTTCTCGAGAGCACCCTGTCCATTCTAAAAAGGGAAGCCAGCCAGGAACCACCGATTTCCGTGAAGTCCTTCCCCCATGCGGGTATGTCAAATATTGTGGGAACCGAAAACATGGGCGTTTGTTTCTTTTCGGTGTCCCTCCAAGTGCAGAGGCTCGAACCTCCGCCCCGAAACCCTCCCTCCTGGCGCGGGAGCAGCCGCACCGCCAGAGGCACCAGCAAGGCCAGAGTCACCACTGCCGCGGCGCCCGCCAGGCGCAGAACCTCCTCTTTCGGGCCCTCGAAAAAGCTGTAGACCTGCGACAAAAACCCGAAACCCTTCGAAACCGCGTGGGGTGAAAACCATTTTGTATTCTGAGCAACTCCGGGATACTGCCGAGGGTTCAGAATAGGAAGAAGATCTGGTACTTTGGGTCTGACAGGACGGTCTCTTCAGTCCACCCGCATCCCCAGACCACGCCTCTGATACCCCTAAGGGGAAATAAAAGCAAAGGAGCGGCAGCAAGAGGTCGCCTCAGTTCCGCTGCTTTGCCGTCACCGGGCACAAACCATGCATGGCGTGCTAAAATGTGCGGTCCTCCCTACAAAATTTACACATCTCTACATGGATTGCAATATATCACATATCATATAATACGCACTTGCCTGTGCAAAGTCCCATCAGCCAAGCTCACAAGAGCTGTTTGCGCAGCCCCGATAGTGTAGCAACATTGCAGCGAAGGTGCCCAGAGCAGCATCAGGCCCATAAGCCATTGCAGTGCAAGCACTGTGTGTGGAGAGCGACACACATGAATCGCTGCCTGAAATTGGGCTCTCTGTAAATAGACTTGACCTAAGGCTGAGGCAAACAGCTCTGACCTCTCTCAGCACGATTAAGCTAACGACCAAGCCGTGCCAAGCCCAAACGGCTAGGCGCTGAGCGGGAGCATGTCAAGGACGACCAAGGCAAAGGCTTAGAATGTGGCAGCTAAGTCTCGCTGTTGAATCGGTTCTGTGACACTCAGGGTGTCGGCTACCGCCAGAGTCTGAAAAAGCGGTTGACACTTCCTCAACTAGAACCATCAAAAGCTTTCTCTATTGACGCCCCCTTGCTCCTAGTCCTTTCTTCCCGGAAACATAGATCCATGATTCCACGTTGCTTCTCAGATTCGTTAAGAACTCTGCGTTTTGCTGCTCCATTGGTCCATTCTCAATCTACCTGACAATGCGCGCGCTTCTCCTCTGGCGCCAGCTCCTTGGATGCTCGAGCTGATCTCGCGGCTCCTCGGAGCCCAAGGAGCTTCTTTTGCCCGCGGCATGTCTCTCTCTCGATTTTGGCAAGTGTCCATTTTTAGATATGACATGATTATTGTATAATCTCTCAAATGTATATGCATATATGTAAGATTATACTCTGCTTATTGTCTCTTAAACCATAAAGTACATCAATGCCATAATCTTTGGCAAAGGTACCTGATAACTTGAGCCCTCCGCGGCCAACACTCAGATCGTGCGCCTCATCCTCAACTCCCCACGAAAGCGGAGTCACCTGGTGCCTCGGACCAACTCTCTCCTCGGCATCGCCGCAGGCCCAGGCCGAACCCCAGCGCGGCGGCTCCTGCGGAAAAAAGCAACGCTGCGTCATAGGCCAGGGGCCGGAAAATTGTCAGTGTTATACATGTTTGGTCGTTCCATAAAATCTGTCATTGTTACCACTCCTGCTGATAGGGCTGATAGGCCACGGGAGGCCCCTGGACCCACAAGAAGCGCTGGCCTCCTGGCCAGCCCCCTCGTTCAGCACAGCGCGGCTTTTGCTGGTGGGAAGATTGTGGCCTGGCAAGCCCGGCAAACCGAGAGTATCACCCAAAACTTTGCAATGCAACGCTTCTCAAAGGGTGCGTGTCACTGAAAAGGACAACTGAACATCCGGCCGGAAAGGATAAGGAGTCGAAAAAAGCCAACATGGCATCCAGGAGGCCATATGCTCGAAGATCTCTTACGATGGTCACCAACCTGCTTTGCCTTGCGAACTGCCGTGCTCAAGCAAGTCCGCTGTGAGTACACAAGCCAGCCACGGATCAGTGCTCGCCTCGGGCGATTCGCCAGTGCTGAAGCCTGGCATTTTTCTGAAGTGCATGCTGTGTCGCTTGTCTGACTGCAATGGCCCCTTCGCCGTTGTTGAGCCTTCTCCCAAAGCACAACGTTTGTGCATGCAAAGAGCATCAAGCAAGCCGCTGGAGCCTCCACCATGCCCGGGCGGGCAGCCACGAACGCGGCGCCTGCCGCGTTCGGGCTCTGGGACCAAAAGGATCCGCAACAGGGCAACTGCCCATGGAATTCTTTGGATGGAGAACCGAATCCTTGATGACACGAGTGGCAAATCTTTCATCCTAGCGCTGGCAAGCATGAGAATCCAAAATGAACGGGGCGGAGTTGCTCGATTCGTTTCGCAGAACGGCGCCCAAAGCAATTGCAGGCTCCCTCAATGCCCGGAAGGGAGCTCTTCTTTGAGGAAGAAGCAAGAGCGCCACAAGGAAACCGTTCATGAAAAAAGGCCACGCTGGTGCTGAATTTCGAACACGGGAGGCATGGGAAGGCGCGGCATAGCAAGGCCCAAACAGCAGCTTGTTCCTCAGTGCCACTGATTCCTCCACTGGCTGCAGCTAAGGCTAGCTTCTTCCCGCGTCTCAAATGATGTCGTTGGGGCAAAAGCAAAGTGGCATCCAGCTCCACTAACATAGATCTTTCCTCCAACAAAAACCCAAACTCAAGCTGTATTTGGCTGGATATTTGTTTGGCTGCATAGCCCTCGTGAAAAGGTTGCCAGTGCCACAAGCATCTGGAACATTCTTCTGTGAAGTCTTGCGGATCCTTTGAAGCCCGACATTCAACTGGGCGCCCGACCTGACTCCATGGAGCGCTTGATTTGCACAATTCCAGTTTCCTGGACTGCAATCCAACTGCAGTCAATGCTCCCTCGGCTCTTCGATCTTCGGGTTTGCTGGTCACAAATCGATGGCTAGTCCCTGGAGCTTCATACACCGCTTGGAAGTTGGCTGAAGGTCACACTGCAGTGGGCCAGATCTGCCCCTTACGAAATCGGACACATCGCCAACACCTGTGCAAAGAAATGAATCCATCCTGTCACTTGAGCCAACGGCTGCGAGCACGAGCTAAGCTGGTCCGTCAAAACCTCAAGCCGCAACACCTGCCACCAGGCACCTGAAGGATAGCAAAACTAGATCATATAGGTCTGGATCCTTGAGGCGCATCCAACATTCTATGCACATTGACATCCTGGATCTCACAAGCTGGCTGTCGCAGAATGACGCCTTCTCCGTCGCTTTTCCCCGCAGGTTCAAGCCATCGCTTGCAAGCGCGCGCTTTGCAACATGAGCCTCATCCAGCATGCATGGCGATTCGCTGCCCCCTTCATGCCTCGGCTCGCCTGGCTAAGCGCTTCCATTCTGGCTTGGCCATCACGAAGATATCAAGCAAATCATGGATGCACTCGAAATGGAAGGGAGAGCGGACAGCTCTAAAGCATGCGGTCTGACTTCGTCGCCTCCAGCTTGAAGCACGTGTCAGCCGGCTGAGGCCGCTTGAGGATACGTTTTTTGGTACCACAGCGGGAATTGAAAAAAGAGAAACGATGCGACAAATGGCAATGATTGCCTGGAAATTCAACGGCAACGGCTCCCAAAAGGGAGCAGAACAGCCAGCGCTTTCAGCAATGAATGTGTGTTGCAATAAACTTATCAAGGGATATCAAGGTTTCAAATCATAAAAGCCTCAACCAAATGACCATGTTTCAAGTCGTACTCTGGCCATCTGCAAGCGGCTGACCTCATCGCCGCGGCGATGAAAAACTGAGCCATCCTTGAAGGCTGCATGCCAAATGCCCTGCCAAAGTGCCCTGCTGGCGTTTGGCCGCCCATTGGACACATGTTCGGTGCCCGCAATTCCTTCCAAGCAGTCTTTCGCAAGATGCCCAGTGTCCATTGCCGGTATCCAGCCAAGGCGCTATGGATCACAGGTCTTCCTCTTTTTGGCACGGACTGCCTCAAGGTGGGCTGGCAATCCTCGGTCTTTGTGCTGCAATGGGGTGGCTTCCAAGTTGTGCCCTCTGGTAGATATTCTGATGTCTCCCTGCAACATCACAATGTGACAAATTATTCTGGCCGTAGATCAAAAGACTCGCAAGGAGAATTCATAATAGCTCTGTGTTGAGAACAAAGTAGTGACAACTGGAGTGTGCAGCTTCATCCAAGACTCGCCAGTGCTGGAGACTCTGAGCGAATGTGGAGGCAATCGTCTGGCCGTGTCCCAGCAAGCTTGGTGTACGTGATCTGCCAGAGCTTCCTCAATGCCGCGAATCCAATTCCCACCTGTCAAGAAACTATAGAGCCACTGGACTCAAGCTGTGCTACGTTAATATCTTCAAAGTGCCATTCGCTGTACAGAACATTTAAACCGATGTATCAACAACCTCCACCAAAAGCAAAGGCCCAATGTGCCATCACCATGCGGGCTCGTTCATGAACCCCAATATGGCCTTCATCACCAAGCTACACACGTCGCTTCTCGAAAGCTGCAGCGCATGCGCAAAGGTAGTAGACCCACCTGAGGCATTGGTTTGGACTTCCTGTGGAAAACAAACGCCTACAAGCAGCACTTGCTGCTTTCCTTCTACGTTCACTTTAAAACCGCGAAGTAAAGGGTACCCGAAAAACTAGTGGACAGGTGGCCCGAAAGCATTTTCCATGACGCGCAGCTTGATTCGGCCCATTTTTTCAAATATGCATTTCACTGTCTACTTTCCCTGCGCATGCCTCTATGCATTTCACTGCCTACTTTCCCTGCGCATGCATCCATGCGCTTCACTCTGTACTTGCCCTGCGCATGAGTCTATGCACTTCACTCTGCGCTTGCCCTACGCATGCCTCTATGCATTTCACTGTCGACTTTCCCTGCGCGTCGGGCAAGTGGAGAGTGAAGTGCATAGATGCACGCACAAGGAAAGTAGACAGGGAACTGCGTAGAGGCATGCACAGAGTAGACTGTGAAATGTTTCACTGTCTACTTTCCCTGCGCATGCATCTATGCACTTCACTCTGCGCTTGCCCTATGCATGCCTCTATGCATTTCACTCTGTGCTTGTCCTGGGCATGCATCTACGCGTTTCACTCTCAATTTCCCTTGCGCATGCATCTATGCACTTCACTCTGCACTTGCTCTATGCGTGCCTCTGTGCATTTCACTGCCTACTTTCCCTGCGCATGCCACTAATTATGCGTTTCACTGTCTACTTTCCCTACGCATGCCTCTATGCATTTCACTTTGCGCTTGCCCTACGCATGCCTCTATGCATTTTACTGCGCACTTTCTCTACGCATGCCTCTATGCATTTCACTGTCTACATTCCGACCTTGCAGCCGGAGCTGCGGGGACGTACTTCGCGTGCTACTTGTGTACTTAAAAGTTACGACTTTGCAGCCGGAGCTGTGGGGACGTGCTTCGCGTGCTACTTTTGTACTTAAAAGTTGCGACTTTGCAGCCGGAGCTGCGGGGACGTACTTTGAGTACTACTGTGGCGCTTAACAGTTGCGATGATCCGCGCAGACGGTCGCGCGCAGACCGCGAAGATATGCGAAGATTCACGCGGGACCACAGCGAGAGCGATCTGACACGCACAATCTCTGCAGAGTGTCGCGCGCGAACCGCGAAGATTCGCACGGGACCATAGCGAGAGCGATCCGCCACGGCAGGAATCGCCTCGACCACGCCAATCCTCGCAGAGGGTTGTGCAGAGGGTTGTGCCGATCCTCTCGGAGGGCCGCGCGCGTCACGCAAGACTTGCAAAAAGCCTTCAGCTTTTGGACATCGACCACGCCGATCCCGCGGGTCACGCAAGATTTGCAAAATTCCTTCAGTCTTTGCACATTGACCACGCTGATCCCGGCAGATGGTCGTGCGCGTGACGCGAGAATTGCAAAAAACCCTCAGTTTTTGCGCATCGCTCGCGCCGATTCCTGAGAGGGTCTCATTTTCGCAGAGCGCGCTTGGTCTCACCGCGCCGCCTTAAGATACTAATTCTAAGAAAGCGTGCAATTTCCTACTGCAAGTTATGCTCGTGCGAGAAGGAATGCAACATCGCTACACGTTACAGTTTCTCTGTGCATGCCTCTATGCATTTCGCTGTCTACTTGCCCTACGCGTGCCTCTATGCATTTCACTGTCTACTTGCCCTATGCGTGTCTCTATGCATTTCACTGTCTACTTTCCCTCTACATGCCTCTATGCATTTCACTATCTACTCTGTGCATGCCTCTATGCATTTCACTGTCTACTTTCCCTCTACATGCCTCTATGCATTTCACTATCTACTCTGTGCATGCCTCTGTGCATTTCACTGTCTACTTTCCCTATGCAGTTCACTGCCTAGTTTCCCTATGCAGTTGAGCAGTGCAGAACGCAACGACTTAACAACGTCTACTTTCCCTATGCAGTTCACTATCTACTTTCCCTATGCAGTTGAGCTGTGCAGAACGCAACGACTTTACCGGAAGAACCCTTCGCAATGCTTTCGGGAAAAAGACAGATCCATGTGGCTGTATGCTTTGAAAAGCCACTCGGCAAGACTAGGGAAAGGGTCGAGAGCTTGTCCGAAGGGCACCTGATGTTGGCAACGGAAGTACTGGCGCAGGCTGGAGACTCTGCCAACCTTTCAAAGGTCCTTGGAACTCTGTGGGGTTTTGAAGTGAGGATTGCCTGCAGGTGATTCCGTTGCCTTCTTGGCCCATTAGCTTGCTGGCGTGCAGGCAGCTCGCTTGATGCACCATTGTGCCATGCGTCACAATAAGTCGCTTGGAGTCTCGGGTCCCTTCACTCATACCATCTATCTGGCCTCCGGTGCCCAAAGTTCACCTGCATCGATGCTGGCTGTGATGATGGATTTATTTTGAGTTCCCAACGGGGAAAGACGGATTCCCTCTCTATTGCAAGCGGCCAGTGACAAGACCTCCAAGTCAAGACACACCAACGGCACTGCAAGAAGCTGGTTCCCAGAGACGTGTGGCTCAGTCCGGGCAAAGGCACATTCGCCGGAACCGCATATCGAGCTCGTCAAGGCCCTGGACAAGGCATCGACTTCTGCCGCTCCGCTTTGCAGAGGTTATCAGGCTCACCCGCTATTCTCGTTTGAGTCCAGACGTGGATTCGAGTTGGGTGACGTCGCTTGCCCCAAAGGTTGCGGCAAACTTGGAACACATGCACCTCTCGGAGAACAATGCTCAAGGCCTGCCAGTCCCTGATCTTGTCCAGCCAGCATCGCAGTGTCATGACGTAGCTCTTGCCAAAGCTGTGCCAATCCTCCATATGCCATCCTGAGGGCAACAAGCAGGCCCGAAAAAGTCAAAGCCGAAAACTGAACACAGCGGGCAAGCAACACTTGTCTTGATACCCTTGTAGCTGATGGGCAATGTTCAATGGGCAACGAGCTAAATTGCTTGTGATGAGTCTACACCAACGGCAGCTCAAGGTTTTTCAACCCAGGCTCTGTCGCTGAACTCCTGCGTCATGTGCGACATGGTTGGCATCCTCAAGCAGACCCCCTCGAATCGCCAACGGCTTCCACAGGCCTATGGCTCGCGTTCCAGCCAAGCCACTCACCGCCGGGAAAAATGTACTTGTTCACAAAGGCCTTGGCCATGAACGATGTCAAATCGGGTGTCCACTTGTAAAGTTTGAATCTCCCACTGCAAGCAAAGGTTTCTCGTTGCACAGACTCCCCACACATTGGCAGCTCGACCCATGCTACTGCTTCCTAGGACAATTTACAGACTGCCACATCCTGAGGCTTGCATCGCTCAAGACCACGTGAAAGATTGCTACAACGTGGACAAGGCGCGTTGTGGTTCCAGGGGCCACGTCGCGCCCAGCCCATAGCGTGGATCAACATGATGCCGTCATCCTTCAGTCGCGGGCTGTTGCGAGTCGGGACGGGATCGGTCAATTGGGCAAAACACTTGGGCAACCTTCTTGAGAGGCGCGTTAGAATGACACAAGATATTGATCCTGCATGTTTCAAGGACCCGGGAGATCACTACCTAGTGGTATTCGCCGAGGATTTGCTAGTGATATGCAGCATCCAAGAAGCTGCGAGAAGCTCGTAGCACTTGTCAAAGAAGGTGCTGTAGGAGTTTCGCCCAACATGCTCCTGGGCTCGCGTTGAAGGGTATCGGCTATGAGACGAGTTGCGCCGTGCGAACCAAGACCAATGTTTTGCATGGCTGTATGTCCGTATCACGCACTGCTACTTGCCACTGTCAACAACAAACTTAATGTGGCTTTCGGAGCCTTAACAACATTGAACCACTAGCTGCTCAGGCTGCGTGCCCGTCGAAACTCTTGCCAAGCAGCAAACATCCCCACAGAGTAGATGCGATCAAAGCTGCCAGTGACTTCACCTCGGAGATGAGAGCGGAATCAAAGTCAGGACCCTCTTGCGCAATGTCACCCTCAGGCTTCACGCCAAACACCGGCATGTGAGGAGATACCCATGCCCGCATTGCATGGGCAGCTTTGACTGTGGCGGCAAGGGGAACGCCAACATCCTAAATGTAAAATATCATTGACCCGTTCTCCAATGTGGGGAGCCATCGGCTGAATTGGGTTTAATCAATGGCTTTGGTCAGCTGGCCGGGACAACTGCATGGGACAAGCAGCGATAGTCCTGGTAGCGGTACTCAATGTTGGGATGCGCATTGTTCTTCACAGCCTTGGACGAAGCACAGCCTTCACAGCTCAGACAAGAAGAGGGCACGCGTGAACACATTTTTTCTTGCGAGGTTGCTCGCGTTGCTTTGCTGCTGTTCCTTCGTAGGGCACGTGAAATGGCATGCCACCAGCATTACCTGCATCACCAGCATCACTGGCATCACTAGCCGCCGACGCACCCACCGGTATCTTCAACAGGCAAACCCAACTCGTTTGCTGCTGCCTCAAAACTAGCCAGCCAAGTGCATAATGGAAGCTTCCAACATTGAACATGTGCATGAGGTCCCAAAAAAACACCCGCCATCCCCAAGCCATCTGACGAAGCAGGCAAACTGGTCCAAACAGGATGATTTTCTGGGAATCACAATGGTGCTTTTGGCCTGTTTTGGCCTTGAATCTCAGAAGCATCCCGCAATTGCAGCTGGAGGACCCACGCCATCTGCTCCTTGGAAAGTGTTACGCCCGTCACCTCGGATGGACTGTGCATTGCGCATGCCGAGATCTTGCCAACTCCATGCATATTGAGGTTGCTTCTGCCCTGCGAGATAGCTGCCAGTGCCAAGGAACGTGCACACCGTACTTTGAGGCCAGGTAGTATGCCTCAGTATCATGCAGTACATTTGCCATCTCAAGACTGGGGCAAACACACAAACACACAAACACACACACACACACACACACACACACACACACACACACACACACACACATGCTGGTCCAACTTTCCTTCTGTTCAAACTTTTGACTGGTCTGAGTCTGAGTTGAGTCTGAGTTGTCATAAGGAGCAAAATCGACGACCCGCCGATGGCAAAACATTTGCCCTCGGAATCACACCCAACTATATACTGTAATCCGTCTAAGGCGGCATTGTTGCAAACAAGCAAACTCATGCACTCATCTTCAGCCTGTGCTGAGGTGCCACTTGGCCAATTTGGTCCATCGAGGTATATGAAGGGTCCCACTAGCACCAAAATCCACATATGATGTAGTTCCGATGCCCACACGCCACTCATCCCCCGCCTGTGCTCCAAAGCCGAAGCCGAACTCCAAGCAGCGCCTGCACGAGGCTGACCGTGGCAAAGGATGTAGGACGAACGCCGCTTTTGGGGCCCGTACCAAGTTGTTGGGAATTCGCAATGGCACTGGTAGATGAGACTCAAACTAAAACCCATGCCATCCATGTTCAACCAAACAGACCTGCAAAGAATGCCGGGATTGTAACTCATGAACCAAACAACACCACCAGTGTCAACCTTGGCTTACTCACTGGAGTACTGAATCCCTGGTCGGCCCTAGGCTCTGCATGGGCTATGTAGCGATGCCGGCTATGCCAAGCAAGACCACGGTGCAAAGGAGGAAATGAAGATGAAGAGAGCAAATAGGGGCGGAAAATTGAGAGAGAGAGAGAGAGACAGAGCAGCAACATGTGGCAGTTTGACTTCAATCTCGCCATGGAAGTCCTTTCTGGACAGTGCTTTGGCAGTTGCCTTTCTTGGATGTGCGCACTATTGCTTGCGCTGAGCCATGCCCTGAAAATAGGAGCTAGACTGAAAGCATCACCAAGGAGATCAACGGAAAAGGAACCAAAGACTCTTTGCGGTTGCAAAGCAACCATACTTGCTGGGCCGCCAAGCATGCCCGGCTTGAGGTCGAGCTTTTTGGCGATCAAATCCATCTTCGCCTCGCGCAAACTGTTTGCCCAAGGTCTCAAGCGCCCCTAATCAATACTTAATCAGTGAGCTTCTGCCAAGGTTGCCTCAATTGGGTGACATCCCTTGCCCCATGGGATTGTCAATGACCACTTGAAAAGAATGCTACGGTGCCCACTGATTCGCATGCTTCCTGCTGATGGTGACAGCATGTAGTATTCAGGGCAGCCGATGCGTCGTGTTTTGCTGGAATTTCAAGCGGTGGGGCAGTTCCAGCTTCCGCTCTCGCAGCAGGTTGGCTAGGGTTGTAGGTGAATGAGCTTCAATTGACAGCGGCAACACTGTTGCCTGCTCCTGCAACCCAATGTCTGAAAGCTTCTGCTCTGGACAATTGCTTTCCGGGCAAAAAAAGGCTTGCAACAGGATGTCTTCTGTTACAGTGTGCGGCAAAGCTCCCAACGTCTCATGCGTCGGCCACCATGCGAAATGCGGCCACGGGTGTTGGTGAACGCAAGCCAACATGTGTTCTAGATCCGAAAAGCCGCCAAATCAAAAAAAAAGTGTGTTTTTAGAAGATCTAACTCTACGCAACGAGATGACATGGCATAGACCAGCTGCCGCATCGTTGATGATTCACCCAGCCATGTGCTGGAACCTGCTGCTCCTTCCCACTACCTCCGTGTCCGCCCGTCAATCATTCAAGCCTCCCCAGGTTTCTGCCTTAAACCATTACGGTGGGGACACTCACCTCAAATTGGCCGGAAATGTGATGCAAAGAACCGCCAGAAGGGAGGTATAGGGATCACCGCTTCTCAAAGATTGACGCAGATGACATGGCCTGCTGCGCTTCATCCAACGTCATGTCGGGCCGTGCATAAAAGGCGCAAGTGTACCTGAGCACTCAAGCGCAATACCCCAATGCTATCCTATTGCACCAGCATAAGATCAAAAATAGCAAGAAGTGAGTGTAGCAGGACCCTCAACCCCGAACGCTAATACGAACTATTATATTTACACAGCACCCGCAACAATCTGGAGTGCTGCAACACCCTCCAAAAGTCCCTGTGTGACAGCACCGTCCAACAGAATCCTGGGCAAAACCGCCCTGCAAAAAGCCCTTCAGAAAAGCCCTGCAAAAACGCCCAGCAACGGCAGCCTGCAACGGCAGCCTGCAACAGCACCCTGCAACAGCACCCTGCAACAGCACTGCATTGGGCCCTGCAAGAGCACGTAGCAGCACCCTGCCAAGATTAAGTAACACACCGGCCCAGCACCTTCCTACAGCACCCTGCGCAACAGCACCCTGCGCAACAGCACCCTGACAACATGTTGCGTGAGATACACACACTCTCACACACGCACACATAATCGTCTCTTGAACTTAGCTCTATATCTTTCAGCTGTTTGCGGAAAGAACGGCGGAACACCCCTATGGGCACAATCGAATGTCTGCCGCCCATGTTGGGCCGGGCAAAAGCTTGTTCCAGTGCGGATGAGGACTCTCGTGCAAAGCCTGCTCAGCTGGGAACCAAAAGAAGAGAATCCAGCAACATCTTGAATGTAGATGCTCACGCCCCCGTCTCCCGACACCTAGGCGTTTTTACACATCAAGTTCCGCGTCAGCAGGCGCGACGCAAATGAGTTCAAAACACACCCAGTATCCCGTAAACGCGGGACGCTCTTCTGATGCAGCCCAAAAGAGCCCAGCGTCACAGGAACACTTGCATGTGATTATGATAGATGCAGTTCTAACAGCGCCCACTCTGACTGGAACGTGTTGTGGGCAGCAAAGTGTAGCCTGTCTCGACAAGTCAGAACTAGCTAGCTGCGTATGTATCCATGTACATATATCTATATATATATATATTATACAAATAATGATTTTATCTATGTAAAAAGAGTATCGATGTGCTTATTTTGTTGTGTTACCCACTGCTAGTTCTATCCATAAATTCAATTCACGATATTTGTTTTAAAAAATATGTTGTGTGTGTGGGTGCGTGTGTGTCTGTCCGTCTGCGCGTGTCGCTGTGCATGTGTATGTGTGTGTGTGTGTGTCGCGCTTGTGTGTGTGTGTTTGTGGCTGAGCCTCCAGAACCAACGAACATCCAGAGAAGAAAGGTGGCAGCCCGCAATGAGAGTTTGTTGAAGTTCGCTTTGGAAGAGATTCTTGTAGTCGACGAAGAAGGATCTCGTGCATTGCCACAACCCCAAAGCGGAGCTCCAGAATTTTCAGCTGGCGGGCACGACGCGATTCACGTCTCTTGAGAGCTGGCGAGCCGTCTCTGTTGAAGCCTTCACCAATGTCCTGCTTTGTCCTAAATCTGGCTGTGGCTCAGAAACATGTACTACAATGGCACCTTGGTAAATGGAACCATAGACTAAAACCTGCGTAACCCTAGCTCTTAAATTCTGAGCCACGCCCAAATCTGGCTACAGGGTTCGCTTCATCTCTGGGGCCGCTGTTCAAAGCCGGTGAGAGGAAGCTCAGGATTCTCACGCTGCCATCTCATTTCCTGGCAGAACGAAAGACTGGACATATCTCGTTCAAGTTCAAAAATCACAGACACATCATGCAGCAAAGTACAAGTTGAGCTGCTCTTGCAATTCTAAAATGAGACCCACATTTGCCGCTCTGCAATGAGGCAGTGCGACTTTGTGATGCCTCTGGATCTCCCACAAACAAGCCTCCATCGTGGTACAAGCGGGCGTCGTAAGTCACCCCACATCGCGTCAAGTCACCCCAGCCATCCCCAGCCGCTTGGAACTACGAATCTATATATATGGTGGTTGATCTAAATTCCTTTGTCTCGAAACGGCCATTCTTCGCAAATAAAAAAGTTACTTTCGCGAATCTTTCGCGGATTCATCGCCGTGCTCTTTTCATTTCTCGAGTCAGAGAATCGCAGCTTTTAAGTGCCAGCGTTGTAAGCGAAATGACGAGTTCCCAACTCCAGCTGTAAAGTCGCAACTTTTCATCACAGGGGTAGTACATGACATGCGCCGGCTGGAAAGTCGCAGCTTTTCATTCGCCGTGCAGCTCCAGCTTGAAGTCGCAGCTTTCCAGTACCAACCTAGTATACTGACTAGATCGGCGCTCAGACTATACCTCCCCTTGCAATCGAAGCCTGCGCTTTCGCGCGGGCTTTCGCGGATCTTTCGCGGAACTTTCGCGAAACATCACCCACGTCTCAGAGCGGAAAGCCACCGACTAACACCCACAGACACACATACACAGGCTTGGAGCACTAACCAGCCAAGCAGGGTATCAAACTGTAGCCTCACCAGGCTTTATCAGCGCAACATCAACAAAGTGTTTTAATCAGAATAGAAGGAAGGCTCAGCAGACAAGATGAACGGTTCCACATATCATTGATTTACCAGATACAGTTACGCAAAACTTTCGCGAGAAAAAAAGTTACTTTCGCAACTCCATCGCGAATCTTTCGCGGAGCTACCTCAACCAACACCGATGGTCACCGAATACTAAACTCCTTACAAGGACCTTTAGAACGACTCCCATATATATATTTATTTATTTAAGTCACCCCATGCGTTTTAAGTCACCCCTTTTTTGCAAAACACAATGGGCACAGAACTGGAAGGGCGATGTTGCCAACCCCAAGAATTCACCGCACACTGCGCGCACATGCTCAAAACTCACTAGTTTGGGTTCATGCTGAATGCTTTTCCCGGGCAAAACCCTATTGGGCACACTGCAATTAAAGGGTTCCTATCGTTCAAACATAAACAGTATTTTCTGTTGGTTCCCCTGGAACACCCGACAAAAGGGCTGCCGGCGCGAGTGCCGCGCGACTCTGCGCGAGTGCCGGGCGAGCGCCGGGTGAGCCGTGCCCTCATCCCAACCGCTTGCGGCACAACTTCAAGTGCTGCGGCACGAGAAGAGAGAACCACCCTGTGGCAGTGAACATACACGCCTGCACACGGCAAATAAAAGCCGACCAAATGTTGATGTTATGAATCTGGGATCTCATGGGCACCTTTCTGTCAGGATACCTCGAGTAGAACATCATACATGTTGCATGCGCACAGCACAGAATTATGCGATTTCAGAAAATGACATGCTTGAGACAACTATCCTTACATCCACAAACACAACGGGCACACTCACCCAGGACGACTTAGATCAACCCGGGACGACTTACAGCACTTACCCTGTATGGTTTCCTGCCGAAAGAATTGGCGACATTTCAATCAAGACCCATCCCGTTGGCATCCCCTTGAAAGGCCTACCAAACCGCAAAGGTTCAAAGGGATGCAAACGTGCTACAACATGGCTCTGCTTTTTCTTTGGCGTACCCCTTGTTTGTGGCTTTTAAGGGGAAACCAAAAGGAAAATCGCCCCTTAAAACAACACACACACACACACCACATGCATCGCCTTTCTCCGTGCCTCCGCCTGAGCTGCCGCTAGGGTCGCTGGGGTCGTTGCCGGGGCCGAAGGGGCAGAACCTGTGGCCCCGGGCTTTGTGAGGAAACTTGCGTCCCTGCGGTTCCTTCCAGCGATAGGTGACCTGCTCCTGGGAAAGGGCAAGGACCTTGCATCTTAAGGTCCTAGACCGAGAGTTGGAAAAAGCCCTAGTACAAAAACAAGGAAAGGCCTGATAAAAAGGTGGGTTGGTTCAATGTAGGACTGCTTTCAATGGCCAGTGCCTTCCAAGACCACTCTGCACCCAGTCTCTGGATGGGTGCGATATTGAAATTACATTCAGAACGGTTGAGATGGTTTTGAAACAACCTGTGAAGTAGCAGGGCAATGGGAGCTTGCGATAGCTACATCCAGCAAGGCAGTCTCCGCAAGAACTCTGGAAGTCCATGGATTTTAAAGCATGGATAATCTTACCAAAATTGATTCCAAGCAACACTGCAATGTGCAAATGATGAGTTGCGAAGCAGGGCTGTCTCCTGCTGCGCCTATCCTCAAACTTGTCGCCAACAGAAGGGACAGGCATTGGAGAGCCCATATGACGCAAGCGCCTGTTTGGTATAGATAGAACTACAAATGCAGTTCAAGACACAAACAGCACACATTATCGTCTTTCTCTGCGCTCCGGACAGGGTCCCCGGCTTACGGCTCCCCTTCGGCCTAGTAGGTCGTGCCTTGCCATCGTCATCCTGGCGGATAGTGGCCAAAAAGCCACCAGCCCAGCCGTCTCTGGCGGTGCAAATGAGTAATTGCCAACAGTTTGTTCTGTTTTGAACAGACCACATTTTGCGGAGAGCTACCAAGTTCAAATTTATGTTCTTGGACTGAATTGTTCAGCCTGCTCCTACCTTGTTCCAATGAGTAAAAGGCAATGGGTCAATCGCCTGATGCTGGGCGCGGCATGATTTCTTCACAACAAGCCCCTGTGTTGATGACCTTCGATGACCTTCCCTGTTGCCCCAAGCTGGATCGTTTGATCATGCCTGATCCAACCTGGCTGCCTCGCACTTGCGGCCGCAGGCGTGCTACGTGACGATGCGAATATCCAGACCCCTGCCAGTGCGCGAATACCATCACAGAGCAAGCAATCTGAAGCACAAAACTCGTTGGCGCGCCTTAGTTTGAATAGACAAACATAGATTGTATGTACGTCAAGCGTGCATGGCGTGTGGCGGAAACTACCCACATGTCATGTTTGTGACCCGAACCGTGTGGGAAGAAATACCGGATTTTGCGCAGGTTCTCCAGACTACCCTCCGCCAAGCGTGAAGCAACACAAGTAGTATTGCTTAATGCAGAATCTTGATTCTACCTGTTGTAAATACCGCCTTTCCCCCAATGACCCCCTCCCCCACCCGGCCCACCCGCTCAAACCACCCGGGCAAATTCCAACCTTTCCAATGAACCTGTCAAGGTCAACCTTCCTTCTGCGGTACAGGACCTGCCATTTGCAACAAATGGCTGTGGGTCAAAACCCTGTCCCCCTGATAAACATCAAAATAGGTGGTACATGCATGTTCATCCGCCCCAAAATGGAGCCATATGTTGTGACCCATGACCAAATCGGAAATCAACGGGGTCGGTACCCCCCCCCCACCCGGCTCCCTGGCGAATCGCGCTCGGACACTCAACCCGAATCGGGTTTACCGGGGACCCGGCGGAGCCCTCGCTCTCCGAGGAGCTCTCCCCGAAGGCGCGGGGCTTGCTGTAGATGCAGCCTGAGCCACACCCTCAAGAGACCCCTTTCTTCTTTTTGTTTGTTTGTTTTTCCCCCAGATAGCTGAAAGCTATAGGGATTCTAACTTCCAATAAAGAGGAGAAAGTGACTTGCGAGATTGACGGCTGCTAAGGGGCATGCAGCTTGGGGTGCTGGTGCATGTGCTGCTTGGGTTCTGGTGACAGTGCGGGTGCATTTTTTGCGAGATTGATGGCAGGGTGCTAAAGCCATGCAGTTTGAGATGCTGGTGCAGGTGCTGTTTAGGGGGCCACGCAGTTTGGCAGGTGCTGTTTTGGGGGCTGTTTGGGGTGCTGTTGGAGGTTGCAGGATTGACCGCCGGGTGCTCGGGGAGTTCTTGGGGGGTGCTGTTCGGGGTGTTGGATGTTGGTGCTGGCACGGGCGCGTTTGCGCGAGATTGACGGACGGCAGGGCTAGGGGCACGCAGTGTGGGGTGCAGGTGCAGTTTTCGCTATCTGGGGTCTATGCTGGTGCACCTCCGGAAGGGGGGGGTTAGTGAATTGGAGGAAGCCCTACTGCGCCGATGCGCAGCTGCGAATTGCTGATGGATGAACAGAAAACCAACAAAAACACTGTTCACCGTGTAAAAACCATGCTGAAAGATTATGGGCGTGCCCAATGGAAAAACTAATGAAGAAGGTGGAGGAAAGGGTGCAATATCATATGATGAACACCATTGCGACCCTTAAGTTGTACGACACAGGATCTATAAATAGACCATTAAAAGAACGATATGAAAACGAATAAACAGGAATCTGGCATGCATGTAATTACTGCTCCAACTATGATCATCGCCATGATTCGTTGCTTTTGGTAGGTGTCGGGGGTGATCCACAAAAGTTCAAGCGGGCCTTTTTGTGTCTTTTTTTTTGGGGGGGGACCCGCCAAAAGTGCGGCTTTCCTTTTGGATTCCCTTCAAAACAACCAAAAATAATTCCCCGAAAGAAGGAGAGCCCCGTCCACCAAAGAGGATCCACTCTCACATGAGTTGCTCCGTGCGCCCAGAAATGTGCGGAACACCGAGCATCTGAAAAGTCACTAACTGAGCCCTGGGCATTTCTTGGACTTCTTCTTGTTCATATGCTCATTGTCAACCTTAGCTTGGCACCTGCTGCTATTCATTCAGGCAACCCTATGCCACACAAGGTGGCAAGATTTGAGCCGGACAAGTACCTCGCATAAAAACCCTTACCCCAATATGCAGTTCATTGCGCGGCACTCTTCATAGGACCGTTGCCCCGCACCTGGAAGCGTGTGGGACTTCCGCGGGACTTGCGCAGAACTTGCGCGCGAGAAGTTGCCTAGCTTTCTACTCAAAAACCGCGCTGTCTTTCTTCTGGCTGTACAAGTGTTGCTTGCGGAGCAGCGTTTCCAAGGCGCAACGCTGAGGCAAGCGATGTGTGTTGACTCGACTGTTGTCGCAGCTGGACTGGCGCCTTCCTTGCAGCCCATGTCTTGCGCACTCGGTCCAAAACAATTTGGGACCATCCCCTACTCGGATTGATGTTCGGCCAAGTTGGTGGTTGGCCACCTGTATCCCACGCTGGCCGAACACCAAGTAGACACATACAACTATTTGCTGCCAGGTTCTCAACACCTGAGATCCGTTACTTACATGTTGTGTGCTCACCAGCAGATCAGCAGATCCTTTTCACAGAGTATCCCCAGCCTTCATTTTGCCGAAGTGTGGTTCAAGACCCGAGATGCCATTTCTAGAGCCTGGTTCCTCAGCTTCGCCCGAGTCTCGTCTTCATTCAGCTTGCATAGCAAAGGTCAAGAGGCAAAGCAAAGCAAAGCGCAAAGCAAAGCGCAAAGCAAAGCGCAAAGCAAAGCGCAAAGCAAAGCGCAGCCCTGTCGTCCAAGGAGCTGTGTCTGAGGCCCAAGTGACCTCAGGATAGCCGACTCAGATAGCAATATGTGGGTGGCAGTGGTTGGCCAAGTTGGGCCGGCTGATCCCTGTTGAAGCGACACGGAAAGGATCCCCCAAAACAAACATGTGAGACATGGACATCCCATACTGCCAGCACAACGTATTGCCCGCAACACCGGCCCGCAAACGGGTGTCTTTGATTTCCAGCTACAAGTCTACCGCCAAGTCAAATCATGGTGCGTGTGCTCTTTGACCGAGTCACGTTGTGCTGCGGACGTGGCTGCAGCACCAAGTGGAGCGTGTTCGACACTCCCTGCTGTGTCTGCACCTTGTGCACGGATTGTTAATTGAAAAACTCATATCCTACGTTCGCATAAGGATGTACAGGTTGAACACATGCGGAAATGCAGATCCTTGTCGCAATGACTAAATGTTTGAGCTTGTGCATGTGTGCATGTCCACCAAACAAAAAACGAGGCTTGGTAATTGTAGATGACTCCAATACAGCTCTCCAAGATTGTACATGACGAACATAAAGCAAAGCCTATGCCTGCGTGGCGGCGTTTGAGGAGTTGTAGCCGCCGCTGCCACTGCTGCCACCTCTCGACAGTGAGCTTGTGAACAAGAATGCTGTACGAGTAGGCGTTACTTTGCGGTGCAGTCCGACATAGTCCAACTCCAATGCGTTTGACAGTGTCAAATTTCAGGACCTCTTGGTCGAAAGGTCTCCACGCTGTAACATCAGAGTTTCATTTTTAATCCTTGAGATTCATGCAATCAAGTCGGTGCAAAATCCAAAAAAAAAGTAAAAACTTGGATTTGTAGAGCATGCCAACATCCCCTCAAATGTTTTTGTTTGAAGAGGGTAACTTGCCCAGCGGTGTCCTGCCTGTGTTGGACATGGTGGCAGAGTGCACGGAGACCACTGTGGGTCCATCCAAGCTCTTGAGCCCGTGGCAAAGAGTCGATGCTGTGGGCAAGCGTTTGGTCCCGGCCTGCAATGGGAGTCTTTTTGTGAAGGTAACTTTGGTGGGTTCAAAGGAAAACAGCAAGGAAAACCACCAATGGAGGGGGGCAGGTCCTCTAGAAAAGACACACCCAAATTGCTTGAAAGCAAAAAAATAAAATTCACCCAGGCCATGTGTGATCTTTCAAACTTGAGCAGAGCTATATGCTGAAATCTGTGAAGAGCTCACCCAAAAAGCTTGAACACAAAGTGATACTGGTGGCCTCATTGTCCTCTTGCCGTGAGGGAAAGGCATTCTTTTTCAGTTCAATGCCTGAAAATATATTGGCACACCTTCGCATGGCAGGTTCCTGACTTTGGCTCCCTAGGCTGTTCATTGCGCGACCCCACCGGTATCAGCCAAGATGCTGCATGGTGGGCCCAAGCCTCAACAGAGACTGGGCTGAGAATTTCAGTG
This sequence comes from Effrenium voratum, assembly GCA_963377175.1. NCBI lineage: Eukaryota > Dinophyceae > Suessiales > Symbiodiniaceae > Effrenium > Effrenium voratum. The sequence continues at coordinate 966,272 of CAUJNA010001513.1, forward strand.
CGCTCTACCGATGCAAATGTAAATGGTGTTCCAACTCGGGTCTCGGCAAGCAACCTGGCAGCCCGAAGACATCCACAAGTGCTGATTACCTTCAGCTGGCCCCATTATTCTACCATGATCAAAGTCAGCCCCTAATCCCAATCCCCGCTAAAATAGACTAAATGGGTGGTGCACCTACCCCAAAATGGGATCCCATTGGTTTTGACCCACAGTCACATAAGCTTGTGCTGCAGTCCAGCGTCATCTTCTCGTAGAGTTTGGGCGAGTCCAAGACATCGTAGGTGCTGGCCTCAGGATGTACCCGGAAATACTCAGCGGAGGGGGGCCGCCTTAAAACAGGTTTCTGCTACGGCTCTGGAGGGGCCCTTCTTGGAACAACGTCCAGTTCTTTCCCAAGCGCACCATCTTCAGCCACGGCATTTCAAGTAAACATGATGTGCTGAAAGCATCGGAAGGTATCAGAAAGAAGAAGCACTATTCACCATCAACGTCACTAGTTTGGGATTGTTTTGCCTAGTTTGCGCGCTTGCGTATGTGACAGAAAGGCATGGCGGCATGACTCATGCACGAGGTATCTTGCTGGCCCGGCATCCCCATGTTTAACAGTTCATCGCTTGACAGTTTGAGTTGCAAATGCTAAGCTCCTAGATTTGGATACGTCTGTTCTTCGGCCAAACTTGAGATGTTGCTCCAACAAGAATCTTCGCACCATCTATTGGAGCCACCCGCATTTTGCGGTCAAGACCTATGAATCCGCGACGGTGCAGCTTGACCATCCACACTTTCGCTAGTTCAGCTTGACCCATGGCTCCAATGCCATGAGGTCTCGGCTGAGGTCCTGGCGATGTTGCTCTGGGCGCCTTTCAGGGAGTTGCCAGGAAACACCTTCCTCAGCACGGGTGCTGACGACATGCGAGCACCCAAGAATCAGCAGTGAGAGAAATAGCGCCGGAGGGAATTCAAAGTTTTCAAGGGGCTCGATACTGGCGCCCGAAACCAACATGGGAAGCCGGGACGGGTGCAAAAAAATGTGCAACTTCGCATGTGTGTCCGCCCGAGCAGCCACTTCAGGGCACCCCAGAAGATCATGCTTGCCAGCGGCAGCCTCGGATGCCAGTCAAACAGACAGGCGGACGGCATGACCTTCAGTCATTGACGCAGTTCCCATACAGAGTATCCCCAACTTCTTGTTCTGCCCATTGCGGCAATGTTGTACAGTAATTATGCCAGTCATCACAAGGGGGAGAGCGCACCCTTCATTAAGACTCGATAGACTTGTTGAGGCCTGCTTCACAGGGAAAACACATGGTAAGTGCAGCATCAGCGATCAGGGCAGATCTGAGAAGAGCTGCACAGATTGATAGCTGTCGTGTGCAAAGATGTTGATGTTGCCAGCAAGCATGAATTGACGTCATCCCTTCAACTTCTGGCATCTGCTTTCCAGAGAGTCGGGAAATCGCCGGACCTTGAACGGTCCATTGATATCTTCTGGCTGTAATATAGCATCGTATAGTTCAAAGACGCACAATTGCGCGTTCTCCTTTGGTGGGGCGTCTCGTTCTCGCCACCAACGACTTGGGCAAGTCACGCTACGTAGCTGCTTGCAAGATAGGGCCGAAATCAAACCCCGAGGTGTTCTTGCAGGTGAGCTGCTCTGAAGTGTTCAAGTTCCTTGTATCATGTTCGTTGTATCTGGGATGATGATCACAAATTCAAAAGGTCCAAGTCGCTTTCTGAGCATGGCTAAGAACTTCAGTAGGGCTGAAGCACATGTTATATCTTGAAACTATTTTTTTGCCACAGGTCTCAGAGACATTCGGACATCAGCCGGGCAGCACCCGCCAGCCCAGCTCGCTACGCACGTTCTCAAGCTTCAGCCTTGGCTCTGGGGCTCTAAACCAACCACAAAGCATCCGCCTGCAACTTGCACAGCTGAGCACTCACCTGAAAAAGGAAGAAAAGAACATGGGCCCCTTGAAAGCAAAATCCTGCAAGCATGCCGGAAGCTCCGAGCTGAGTTTTCCGGGGCCGAGCCAAGACATCTTGAACCTCGAGTGGAGCCGAGGGCCCGGCATTTCGAAGATGAGGCGTTCCAGATCATCGGTGTCCCAGTCCCCATCCTGCCGGTCGCTTCACGGTGCCTGTGGCTCAGGGCCACTACTAACGTCTGCGCAAAGAAAAGCTCGGGATTCCTCTGCAATACGTCCAAGGCAAAGAAGTATCTTTCAACGGACACAGGGTTCATTCCAGCTGTGGGCCTTCAAGACCAGACTCTCTGCGAACGCTTCCCCCTTTCAGACAAGGAGCCATGTAGGACTCGGCAAAGCCGAGACCTGGCGCGGATGTGGTCCTTCCCTTCTGTCACTTCTGTTCAACGTCACTACGTTGCGGAACCACGAGCACTGTCTCAAGGGATCGCGCCGCTCAAATACTTGGCGAACTGCAAGGACTAGGAACAGAATAGGGCCTGCACTCAAGCCGGAGAGGGCCGGAGCTAGGTTCATGAGCTCTGGACGCGGAAGTTTGGGAAAAGCCTTTGGAATTAGAATCACGGCTGTGTAAGCTGCTCATATTAAAACCGAAAAAAAAAAAAAAAAAAAAAAAAAAAAAAAAAAAGTCTGAATGCCCCGACAACGCAGGCTTGTGCGCTCGGTGTGCACGCTTGGAAAAATGTTGAACACTTGTGGAATGTACAAGGGTTGAAGAGCTTAAACAACCCCAACCCCCTCCTGGGGTTTTTCAACCCTCGGAAGCTTTGCACAACTTGCCTGGAACAATCCCAGCGCACCTCCCTCAAGCAGCACGCGCTGCAAAACGGACGGCTTCTTCACGATCTCAGCGAGCCAAGGAGGTCAAAGCCCACCAGACACAAAGGCTCGACAGAACAATAAAGACACCCATGCACTATCAACAATAAGCCGAAACCAAATCCTAAATTTCTTAACATATTGCGTTCCAAGATAGCTTACCTTTCAAACATTTTCTGATTTCATGTTCTGCGTCAAGCAGCCGGTAGCCACACAGAGATTCAAACTCGCGTGAGTCCGCGGCCCAACGCACTGGCGGCAACTTCGCGTTGCCGGCGTACCAGTGCACTTCCTCGCCAGTGGCCTTCAAGCGACTGAGCTGGGCGTTTTCAAGTGACACGAATTGAGCGTGGTAAGCGTCAGAGGCCAATTCTATGACATGCTGTGAGTGCCTTGAGTGCCTTGATGACGGGCCGCTAGTCACGTGAATTCGGCTGAGTGGCACCCTGACACACTGGCTTGGGCACGAAGGGCGAGGTCTCCGCCTGCCCAGACAGTGATGCGGCGTCTTGACCGATGCCGCTAGTGGGGACGGGTCAATCGATTGTCCTTCTTTGGTCCTCAGAAGCACCCAAGGGCACCTGCATCTGCAATGATACCAGCGAAATGAGGCCTACCCCGTCCAAACATGGTCCATGTTGGCAAGATCCGTAAGCCGGGCATCAGAAGTCAACAGATCTACTGCCAGCCATCCCCGGCCTTGGGCGGGTCAAAGTCCTCCTCAATGACGATCTGGCAGTGGCGAGTAAGGTGACGGGCGTAGCGCAGCAAATGCCAAGAGTTCGGCAGCAAAATGTCAACAAACATGAGTCTTCGGCACGCCCCTGATGCTGAAGGACCGCCGTGGATATGTGCATCTTGACGATTGTAAGCAGCCCACGTTGGTGTGTCGCGAAATGAGGTCGCGCAGGGCAGAGTCATTGCCTTGGATAAACTCTGTACGAAAGCCTAGAGCATCCTTATGCCCTATGCCTTGGCCCAGCCCACACTCTGCGACATGAAATCCTCGCTTGGTTCAACATCAGTTGACCGGCGGGACCGGTCGGTTGTCCCCAGCACCGGTCCAGGTCCTGAACTAACCCCAGCTGTGTTTTGCCAAGTTTCTGCCCAAGCGTTGCGCCACCTGCCACGGTTCTCCAAAACATGACCTTACGAACCTGTCCAGCAAACCCAAGTTTGGCCAGCATCATGCCACTGCGCCCTAATCAAATCAGCGCAAAGCAATGTCATGAAGTGGCAAGCCTGTTCAGTCGGAACTTGCGGTGTCAAACAGTTCAATCTACCTTGACAAGATCACCTGTGAGCGGGTGCAAGAGTTGCTTGCGTGGACACACTCTTCAAAAGGAGCCCTCATCAAGTCTTCTTCTGGCTAAGATAGTTGTTCTTAGTGGCCCCATGTCCATCCCCTTGCAAAAAATATGAGTACCAATCAAGTGTAGTTCATGAGCTAGTTTGAGTCATAGAACTGCACAATCTTGATCATCCTTGTCATAACCCTGTTGTCGGGAAGCATAAGCTCTCATAAAAACGTCCATGGGCGTTGCGATGGCTTATTGACCACACAGGCGAGCAAGGTAAACGCAGCTGTTCCATGGCTTTGAGAAGCCAACGAAGAGCCTTTGCAATGATCAGACAAACTACACCAAACAAGAAACAAGGCAAAACCCACACCCAGAAATCCAATGCACAAAAACGGATGGGTATGTTTGTTTAGTTCTCCAAGTCGCAGAAAACAAAACTCCACGGGAATTTGTCTTTGTCTTTGCGTCTCTGCCTGCCGCAGCAGCAGCGCCCCGGCGGCGCCGGCGGCCAGAGCCTGCGGCAGCGCCGCCAGCGACACCTGGTGGGTGCTTGGAGCGTCGCCTTTTCCGCGCGGGGTGCGCATGATTTGTGAGGCTGTTTTGCGGGTGTTTCAGGTTGTTTGAGGTGTTTTGAGGGTGTTTTGCGGGTTTGTTGGCCGGTCACCCTGACAAGAACCCTGACTTCGCCAATCAAACGCAAGCAGCCACCACAGCAAAGAGCATCTTGACCAGCACCCAAACAGCATCCTCACTGCATCGCCAAACAAGCATGCTAGCAACTGCCACTGCAACTTGGGTACACCACCAAAACAGCACCGACACCAGCACCCAAGCAGCACTCGGACTAACACCAGCAGCAGCCCTGACCAGCACCGAGCACACCAAGCAGCACCCTGACCAGCACCCACAAGCACCAGACCAGCACGCCAGCAACTGCCACCACCACACTAGAAAGCACCGCACCAAACCGCACCCTGACCAAGCTGCCAAACAAGCACCGCCAGCAACTGCCACCGCACCTTGAGCAAACCTAAGATCACCGTGACCGTCACGAAAAAAGAGCCCTAGGGCCAGCAACAGCAACCTGCCAGACTGGCGTGTTCTTCTCTCTTAACAGGCTGCCCCGGAAGCTTAAGACTAAGAAGCACAACAGCATTAGTCTCGCAGGAATCTGCAGCGTGCAACTACTTGGCCAAGTTGATGCCCTCTGCTGCGCAATCCAGAATGGGGCATTGGGTCACTTGAGGGCGCGCTGAAGCTTCAGCACGCAACGCACGACAAGCGCAGTATGTTTAAAGTTCCCTATGCTCGCGAAAAAGGATCCTAATGCTCAATCCTGCGAAAGACGCGATACGGGCCATTGAAGCGCTGCATGCCAAGTTGCCAATCCAAGACTTATTTTACTTGTACCATTTCAGTGCTGCTTCCGCTGTTAGGGGACTTCAACGTCCCCTCTTTCTAAAATGGACAATCTGCGGGTTGTATAGCGAAGTAGCAGTGATGCTGGTGCTTCTGCCCGTTGTGTGACTCCTGCTTTCGCTGGCAGTATTCCATTTGTCATGTTGTGCGAGGGTGGCCATGTTCAGAGTTCACGAACTTGGTCCAAAAATGCAAAAGCTTACCTTTGAGGGTAGTCAACATCACTTTCATTGCGAGCCCTATCTGAACACGGCCACCCTCTCCGCTGCAGAGTGAAAACAATTCCAGGGAAAACATGGATTCAACACACCACATGACCCAACTGCCAAGCGCACAGCAATAATTCCGTAAATCGCAATGAGGCAAACTAAATCCTGAACTGGACATCTGCATCCTGACCAAGGGGCAAACATTCGATAAACATGTGACTTCCTGTCAACCCTGAACGTCCGTGCCCTCCTCTGCATGAAATTCACCAGCGTCCTGCTGCACGCCTTTCACACAAATACTTGGTACCTTTGCTGAGTCGCACGTTTGGGGTAGGTTGAGGGTCCAAATGCCTGTAAGCCTCGCCCCCCCCCTTCCGCTCAATCAGTGAGGGAACGAAAACCAACAGGGACCGGGCCATTGAAAGCCCAACGCGGCCGCTTTCGTCTGACGCCTCGCGCCTTGGAGGGAGGCCGGCCAAAGTCACTGAGCTGTGGCCTCTTCGGCGCGGGGTGAAGGGCAGGAGCGAAGGAAGTAGACCGTTCGAGCCTTGAAGTCTTGATCCATGCGAAACAGGAGTGACCCCCTACCAAGACTTCTGCGTCTTTGCTGTCGCAAAGCTTTCGATGCCAACGATCGCATGTGGGAAAGGGGCGCCAATTGGAAACAGCCCGTGCTGGCCTCGTGAGCGGCAACCGTGCTGGGGCCGGACGAGGTTGGAGAAATGCCTGCACTCTGACAGAGCAAACCAAGGTGCGACACGGTTGCCTTTCCTGGCTCCGAATCAAAAACCAGAGCCACAGAAACACCACAAAGGTTGTGCAGATTGCCGAACAAACGCATGCTCGGCAAAGTTTCAGGAATCAATTCGGCAATGTCCTTCAGTTGGAGTGGCTCGACATGCCAAACCATGTCAAATCCGCAGGCTGCACGTAAAATTATCACTATCCCGACATAGCAAGATATTTGAGCATGATGCCACGTACTCACACTTCCAATGCAACCGCAGCACGAGTGGAAGGGCACAGCAAAGAAGCAGAAACGCGCCCGGACGGCGCGTCATGGCGTCGGTCAGGTTGGACCAGGAAAAATGTGCTGCGTGCGGAACTAATCATACCTTCCTTCGAGAGTGGTTGCTCCTGCAAAAGCGCCCTAAGAAATTGACGCTGCTGTAGAGTGCTCATCTGACACATTGCTGCGCAGCAGATTTTTTCGCAAGTGTCTTTCCCCGAAGCAAGAGCGATTGCTTCTCAAACGCAAGCAACATTGCCCTGCCGATTGCCTGGGTCATTCTTGGACGTGCAGCTCCTCCCCAATCTTATTTGGTAGCAGTCAAAGCGGCTGAGCCAAAAATTGCAGTTTGCCATTGCCGACAAATGCACAATATGGCGACATGTGGCCGTGGGTCAAAAGCCCGTACCCCCAGTGAACATCCCAATCCCCACTAAAATGGAGTAAAATGGGTGGTGCACCTACCCCAAAATGGGATCCCATTGGTGTTGCCCACGGCCCCGTTCAGCTCGTTGCACATTTTGCGTGACTGCGCCTTTGGCCTGAAATGCACTGCCAATCGCTGAAATCCTCTCACGATGCAAACTCCCAACACCTCGCCCCGATCTTGAGCCACCCTGCGACTTTCCGTTGACGACTCTGCCGCTTGCCGCCTCGGAACTGCCGTTGGACATTCGACCCCGTGCATGCGCCCCGGTGCATCCACACAAGCCTTCGAAACTGCAGTGGTGCAGGGAACCCGCCACAGAAGATATCCAGCTTTCAAACAATATGAAAACCGGCCACCCAAATAAACCTGTAGCATGGGTTCTCACTCAAGACATCTCCTTCCCTAGCGCCGCATCTTCCGTCCGTGCCTCCCTCCGCGGGTTTCTGGCCCCGTCGCGTAGCAGCTCTGGCGCAGAGGGAGGCGCCGGAGATGTTCAGAATGCATGCCATTCTGCTCATCAAGTGGCCAGTCCCAATTCAGGCAACTCTGAGTAAATAATTTTGCCTCAAACGGAACTCGGTTGGCCTTGATTGAAGCATTTCGTATCACAGAAATCATCTCAATCCTTTCTGGTGCGAGTCTGCAGCCTTCCTGCCCATCACCGATGTCGTTTTTTGCGCTTGTCACGACTGTCGCGTTAGGCTGTCAAACCGGAGAACCCCATGGCCCGACCTATTACCCCGTCGGCAACCCTCGACGTCCGGAGTCAACCTTGCCTTCGGCTCGGTCCCCACCTAGACTTTGCCGCAGGAGGGAGACCTGCTGAAAGTGCACTGGGGAGACATTGGCGGGGGAGGCATTTTGGGAGAGGGGAAGGTCCAGAAACCCTGGCTGCACACATTCTCTTGCCAGTGTTGCGGGCACACATCGACTAGCAATTCCTCATGAAATGGAGGAAACCCGTGGCCCCAAAACCCAGCACTCGCAACAACCTCTCCTGTTTGCTATGGCCGCACGGAGATCTCACTGGCCTGCATGTCGCTCAGAGGCCCGCTTTGGAGCAGCAGCTGAGCTGCAGCCTCCGCTCACAGGTTGATGTGATACGCAATAGGAAGACCGCGAGCCAGTCCCGCCTACCGTAAAGCAATCAAAGCTCTTGGAACCGGTGACAATGCCATTTCGGCTTCCTAGAGGTCGCAAGCGCTGCACATGCGCCATGGCGATAACAACAATCGTCATGGTGTTAAGGGCCCAGCTTTTGATTGCAGCTTGGGGTCTAGGTAGCAGTCATGTTCTGCTTGTTGCTGAACGTAATTTATAGCAACTCGGCACGGTTGCTTCGAAATGCTCCACCTCGACGTCACCTTTCGGAGTTTTGTTCCAGGCGAGCCCCAACCAGGCAAAAATGTGTGTGCGTGCGTGCAAAATACAAATGTGAAACCTTTTGGCGGCATTAGTCACACCACAAGTGTCTAACGAGGCTCGACACACATCGCGGTAACTTGGGTCAAACGAAATGGGTACGAACTAATTGAAGATTGAGTGGCACAGGTGACCGCACATTTGATGGGTGAAGCAAACAAGCAGCTGGCACAAGAAGCATTCATTGAACAAGCCGTGAGAAGTGGACAGCCAGCTTAGAAACTCTGCATGGCAGGGCCACAAATTACCGGCATTCCGCTACAATTGGATGCTTCAAAAATTGAAACTTGGAAGCGGATAGTCAGTGTCAAAGAGCTTGGAAGTGGACAGCGACCAGCCAACAGAAGCATTGATCATTGGAAACCAAAAGGCCAAGGGACCTCAAAGGCATCACTCCGAAGCCTCCCAGGCTCTCTCGGCGCAGCGCCTCGGCCCCTGCGACATCCCCGAGCTGCGCGCAGGTGGAAAGGAGCTGCGTGGAGAGCTCCGGCGGAGGCTCGCCTATCGGACGCCACCAAAAACACAAATAAAGCACACGCAAAAGCCAAATGCGCCCAAACACCGCGGCGAAAAATGTGCTGTTTGTTTTTATGTTTTGTGCTCTTTTTTGTGGTCGCCCTAGACACGCCGGAAATTGCATTTTGCCTCTACTTGCCGCGTTCCGCGGGATGGGTGCTGAGGTGGATGTGGTGAGCAGGGGGGGGGGGCGGTGCGGGGCGTCGGCGGAGGGGGGGCGGGAGGGGGTCGCAGGCAGGGGGTGGGTGCGTGCGGGGGCGCACGCAGGAAAGCATTAAAAACGCACCAGCACAAAACACCACACAAACCAACAACAAAAGCATGCAAAACGCAAACAATCAAGACAATGAAACAAAAGCACTGTGTCAGAGTGAGCTATTCGTTGGATCACTAGGCGGAATGGACGGCGGCCGGCCAACTGACACTCAAAATGTGTGCTCCTCCCGAATGACCATTTTGAAGGCAAACCCTTTTGACGACTGTTGCTGGGCAGGGGAGAACCCCAAGTATCGTCCAAAGAGATGCACTAGGAACGCCGAAAACTGCGACGGTCCTTGATTGACACTGATCTCAGCTGATTGAACCAGGCAACAAGATCGTGTGAGACAGAAAGAGAGAGAGAGAGAGACAAACAGAGAGAGAGAGAGAGAGACAGAGAGAAAGAGAGAGAGAGAGAGAAAGAGAGAGAGAGAGAGTGAAAGACTGTGTGTGTGTGTGCACCAGCCAAACTCCTGTACTCGCACACGAATGCCCACAGTGGGCTGTCAAGTCTGCGACATCTGACAGCACGTGTTTGTATTTGTTTTGTGATTCAAAAGCCATCGACCAACGATGACAGAAACAAAACTCACTAGCTGTTAACAAGTGCTGCCAGCACAAGAGATCTGCTCCCATGACTAGAGGGAAAAATGCGTTGCACTGGACTCAACTTGGCAAAGAGCGGAGTGCTAATCAGGATCAAAACAATACACAATGGCACAGCATGCTTGAAAAACCCGGCGGCTGCACAGTTCACGGCGCAAATGTGCTCCAAAACCTCAGACTGCGATTGATCAAAGGCCAAACTCGTGGAAGCGGGGCATGGGGCGGCGGGGCATGCTGCTTGTGGCTTGGCGCTCACACGCCTTGTCAGGGCGCCCTCCTATAGACAGAAAACTGTGAGGGGTGCCTCTCCCCCGCCCCCCCCCCCCGTCAATGCAGGCAAGGCCCACGTTAGGTGCGCAATCCCAAAGGCATAAATATGTGCAACATGCTTAGCCATGTCTCTCTTGCCGGCTGAGCGAAGGTTGATCCATCTGGTAAACATACACACAAACCGTCAGTGATTTAGGCCCATGCCTCAAAAGCAAAGAGCAAGCGTCACAACCCGAGCAGATCGATGATATTCTTTCAAGTGCTTCATGTGAGCTGGACCAATTGAAGCTACAGCTGTTCCCACTTGGCAAATAAAACATCTCAATCCAACTCCTCCAAAATCAGAGCAGCATGAGCAGGTTGATGTGTGAGCTCTGCCCAAGCACCACACTCCAGGCACCCCGGCTGCCTTGGCCCTGCCCAGCTCGCCCCGCTCCATCAGCTGGTTGGCAATCTGCGAGGGGTCTGTCTATATGCACTGACGCATATCCATACATTCATGACTCATTAGCATGTGATACAGCAAAACTCAGAGGGTGTATTCCTACGCGCTCTGCCGCCGAATTCCTTTCCACAATGTGTTGCCCTTCGGACTGACCATTTTCTCATCGCACAAAGAGCATTCTCAACAAAGCGGGCCCTTTGCCAAACACCACATGCGTTAAACGCTGTGCAAAGGGGAACCAGGTCTAGTAAAAGCTTGTTATCTGTCTGCGTGTGTGTGTGTGTGTGTGTGGCTTCTTCATACTTCCACTAGTGTCTAGAGCTCATTTGGCTTGGGCAAATCTGTCCCAATCAGGCTCTTTCCAAAACCGCATTGCGCATACTTTGCAAGTTATTGAAAGCCTTTGCAAACTATTGAAAGGGCAACGCCATGTCTCATGCATCGCTGCAGCTGCGTGAGTCAAAACCAGCCCCAGCGTCTAGTGAGACAGCATAACAGCAATAACTGTATGAAGTCCGCAGCCAATGTCGGTCCAATCCTTGCTCAATGTCCGAACCCGATGCGGACAAATCCCGCACTCAACCACCACCATCCTCCGAGGCCGCCTGCTGAGTGCGGACAGGTTCAGGGTCAACCATGTGCAACACCTGCCGCTCTGCCACTTCCAGGTCGCCTGACAGCGCAGGACTGCTGATTCTGCTCGGTGACAAGTCTGGGCGCAAACATCACAATGTCAGGGCGCGATTAGTAACCCCCCCCCCCAGATTAAAAATGTCCCCTTTTCCCTCCCAAATTCCCACCAATCCTAAAGTAAAGGGCCAAGCAGCCCGGAGGCCCAAAACAAAACCTGCCAGAAAGGGGGAGGTCCTTTTTGCCTAGTATTTGCTTAGCCTGACCGGGGGCAACCATGATTGACAGTCAATCTGACTTCTCTGCCATGCCACCCACAAGTTCCTGCGGCTGCCTGATCGGAAGGCGCTGTCGATGACGGACAGGCGCAGCTCATCCAAGTGACCGGAGCTGGCGATGCGGCGGCTCTTCGAAACGGATCCGACGGAGTGCTCCGCACATAGTCCTTTTAGGGGCAATGGGTTTCCCTGTTTGATTAACCCACCAGGTAAACCAGGAATCGCCATCTACTGTTCTACCAAAACAACCAAAAAGGACACCCATGGGCCTGCAAAACCTTCCCCCCCTTCAGCCCACCTGGGCGCGTAGGTCTCCAGAAGGTTCTCTGCCCGCAGGGAGTTGCCCACCTGCGATTCCCACGCCGATGCGGCAGAAAGGCCATGGATCGCCACGGGCCAAATGGGCAAGAAGTGGTGAATGACTTTATCATTCCAAATACTCATGCATCCATTCCTTTTTTACAGCCATCGTATCGCACGACCAGCCAACTTTGTTGAGTATGGTTCGTACAATGGCTCTCCTTCAAAGGCCTTTTGCCAGTGAGACACTCCGGAAACGAAAAGCTTCCCCCATTAGGACATCATCCGATGGTCATGTGAGAGTAAAGAGGCTGGTGTGACTGGGACGTTGGATGGAAGCTTTGAGAGGATTTAATAAACATTGTTCGAGATCAAACCACAACATATGTTGGAAGATCAAAACACATTCACGAAAACTAGTGGTACTATTGGTCATTGGCGTGCCGCAAGACAGGCGAAACTTGCCACCCGACAAATCATAAACAAATCAAACACACCTCGTGAATTCCTTAGCGGGTGCAGCGCGAGCGCACAGTACGTTCGAGCTTTGCATGTGCAGGTTTTGGTGAAAATGCCTGTCGAAATTCATGTCGGGTGCACTTTCAAAAGTGTCGAAGGATGTGGCAAGCGCAGCACAGAGTGAGCGCAGATTATGTTGCGGATTTAGAATACGGAGCATTGCAAGAGGTGCGCAGCAAACGGAAGTGCCTGGGCGGCTCACCTCGTGTAAGTTTGGCGACAACTTGTCTCTCTGGTGTGTGTGCTTGTTTTGGAATGGGTTATACGCGAAGTGTGCGGTCCTATGCAGAAAACCGCACAAACAGAATGCAGCGCACACCCCAAACAAAACACCTCCAATAATATACCAAGGCGTTCTTGAAACATTTTCCAGGCAAACAAAAACGATCCAGCGCACAAGCAAACGCGACCCAGCAACACTCTCTCAGCGCGTTGAAAATGGGGGGGCCCGTCGACACAACGCGAATCCACACACGGCGCAGTTACAAACACCATCCTGGCAATGATTAAGCGAATCAGGCGCGCAAGCATGTGAAACCGGTCCTTGCCTGTCTGCCTCTCCGCCTCTCTGCCCCTCTTACTCTCTGTCGTGCTTCCTCTCTGCCTCTCTTCCTCTCTTCCCTTGCCTTCCCTTCCATTGCATTGCATTCCCTTTCGTCTCCACAGGAGTGGAAGTATGTCTTTCGGTCGACCACCAATAAGTTCCCTTTGATGGCCTATTCTGCCATCAGCATCCAAGCCAGCCAAAGCCAGAGCCGGTCTTGCGCAGCCACGCCTCTGCATGAAGGCCAATGACCTGAGCGGCGGCACTACTCTCGGTGAGCTGCGCAAGTGCCAAGTTCTAGTCCACGCCATGGTGAGCCTTGTCCCTGATTGACCAACGAGTTTTTTGAGGCTTAAGTTCCGGAGGCAATTCTTGGACGAAAGAATTCGCTGCACGAATTGCCATGTGCCACATTGGATTCAGCGGCAAGAAATGAATACTTGGAGATCCTTTGCCCCACAACCAGACCAGCTTGCTAAGGAGGCGCACACCCAGGAAAACAAAAGCCCCCCGACTGAACAAAGATACCCCTCTAAGGCATGTGTCCTCGTTGCGTTAGCTTGTTTAGAAATAGATGGCGCTGCTTTAGATTCCATTTACCAGGGCCATCTATTTGTCCAAAAGGTCGCTCTAAGGATTCATCAAACATTGACAGTTGGCCGAGACCCTGCCTCCTGAAGAAGCGCTTCATCGATGTGATGGCCGGTGGCTTTCATCATGGACAGCACGTCCTCCGCCTGCGGCATGGCCGGGCTGCCCTTAGGGCCCAAACTGGCGAACATCAATTCCTTTGCTCCAGTCGCAACCTCAACAAGGACCCGCACAATTGAAATGCCTTGGGAGGAAGATCAGTCGCTGAGTACAAATCTAAGCAATGCTCCAAAAGACAAGTGGTGGCAAATGCATTCTGAAGACAAACAGGAAGCATAGATCTGCGCTGGTGGCTTCTCAACGCCCACCTTGTCGGGGTTGCCGCTGCGCACGAATCCAATGATCACCGGGTGGTAACAGGAGTCCGGCAAGCGATACCTCCCAGTTGGCAATGTGCGTTGCCAGCGTTTTTCCCCTCTGCTGCCCATGTCCCTCCTGTCCCTCCTGTCCCTCCTGTCCCTCCTGTCCCTCCGGATCTGTTGCTCTTGTCCTGTCCGTCTGTCGCCCTAATCCTTCCGTGTGTCATCACAAAAGTTGCCAAGGTCATTCATTCTTGAAACTTGCCACTACTCTTTTGGCTGTCAGAGTTGCATCTCAACATCAAGTCACTCCACACACCAAGGAACCAAAACTTACATAATACCAACATGTTTGCAATTTAGGGACCTATACGTTGCCACTCCATGTATGCAATTTTGACAGCTGTTCCCACGGGTTACCGAGGTACCGCAGGTGTGCAAGCTCATGGGTTAGCAACACGTGCACGGCGATGCAACCTGTGGGGCACTCTGTCTCCTGCGATCGCCGAAGCCACTCCTGAAGGATCAGGAAGCGAAAGGCTGCCCAGAATCCAGGGAGGCTTTTGAAACACAGATGTTCCATCCCAGATTCTGCGAGTTCATGGGAGTCGGTGAAAAGAGAATATAGAGATAGTCCACCCTGTCATCGGGTATAAAGTGGTGGCTCATCCAGAAAACATCGAAGTGCACAGACCCCTTTTGAGACACTACTTTCTTGTGGAAAGGTCTGTGTATCTACCATGTTTGCCGGTGTTAGAGCAAATGATTCTGACAGCTCATGTCCCTTTCAGATGGCTTCCGTCCTCAGCTTTCATCGCATCGACTTCTGCATACCTGAGGACGAGGGTCGATTCAACCATTGAAAATGCACGCCTCACCTCGATACCTCGAAAAGTCCGGCATCCATCTGCAAAGACAGCCACGCGAGTCCAGGCAGCACCCGTAACATCACTCAGTGCTGGTGCAGAAAGCATCCCCCATTGCCGCAATGCCCATTGCAAGAAGCGGAAGACGCTCGCTGTTCTTTGTGTTGAAGCCTCATCAATCAAATTTCACAGCAACTGCGGCTTTTGGACCAGACTATCTACAGGCTCTGCTTTGCAGGTGTTCAGCTGTGCCACTTTCAAAACAGAAAACCAGCCAATGCTTCTCATCTCTAGGCAAATTGGGCGCTCATTCGCTGCCAAGCAAGAGTCAAGCATCCAGGGCTTCCCGCTTGGCAGGCAAGATTCATATGTTAACAACTGCTGTTGAGTGGAATCATGTCGTTCTGTTCATGTTGAGCAGTCTCTCGCATTATGCAGCAGCATGTTCGATGTTGCACAGGTCCCAAATTTTGCCGTTTCTGATGCCCCAGCCTCTCTATCTCTCTCTCTCTCTCTGCTCGGGGCCAGGCAAACGCACCACAGCCTCGAAGGCCGCCTGCTGAGGCGTCCAGCCTGGGAAGTAACCCACCCAGCGCAGTCACCAGATGCTCACCCCCGACGCACATGGCGCAGAGGGGCCTTGAGTACATGAAGATCCTGCAAAATGCTTTGAACAACAAACCCCAAAGGTCTCAAGCCGAATCAAGTCGAACACATGAGCAGCGTCTGCGTTGGAAGAAGTGGCCCCAGCCCAGCACTGAGGCCTTCGCCAGATTGGCCAGCGTTCAGCAGCCATTCCTCTACCTGCAACAGCGATGTGCGCCATGACTCTCTTTGCCAGACTGTCCCAAGCCTGGGCATTCTTAAAAAGAAGGAAAGGGCTGCATCTGCTGCTTCAAGAGATATGCACAAAAGCCCGTGTTCCCAAGTCCAACCTGCACGTGGTACGTATCTGGCCTTGATGGGATTGCGCTGCTTGGCAAAGATGCCGATCACCTTGTCAAACACCTGCAAAGTTGCTGCTGTCGGGTGCTCAGGATGCTGTCGGAGTCAGAACTGGCACCGGCTCAGACTTGAGATGGACAACGCGCGCTTTTCGGGAGAGCTGAGAGGCTGGAAGCCCCTTGAAACGAGCAACCCAAACCCCCGCCTCCCTGGGCGGCCGAATGCGGAGGTGCATCATCTGGGTCATGGTGTCCTCCACCTGAGACACGCGGACTCTGAATCGGCTTCACTGCATGTCACAAGCCAGCCTGCCAGAGACTGAACAGCATCAACAGAAAGGTCCAAAACCAACATGCATAGCCATCAACAACCAGCCAGGAACAGTGCCTTGGGTGTTCTTGGGCAGTGTTTCAACTGGTAACGGTGACATGGCGACTCCAAACAGCCTGAACTCCATATTAGGCCCTTCCCGTCTAGCTTGCAGTTGGGCACTCTGAGTAAAGCCAACAAAACCGACTGCCAGTGCAGTGCCACTGGGCCACGCCGCCGGTAAACCTCAACTCTTCGATTGCCGACAACTCAGCCTTGACGGCAGCGCCCTGCTTGCAGCCCGCGCTGATCACAGCCACAAAGCTCTCCTAGGGCTCTGGACACACCCGAGGCGATCGAGGGCATGCATGTGTCGTCAAATGCGGTGTAAAGCCAACAGTCGCGGATAGATCCAAGAGGGCTCTATGTAAAAGGCTCCTCTCGGGGAACAACGCCGGCTTGAAGAGCACGCCAAAGCCACTCCTGCACAGTCTCTGTCGCCAATCTCAGCGACCCCGTCATACACTGAGGTCTGAAAGCCCTTGACAAAATCAGAGCACCAAAACGTTCACGATGGCTTTGAATCCAGCTCATGTTCATAGACTGCAACTGCACAAGTCAGCCACGTCATGGTGTCCAGCTGAATGTTTTGGAACCAAAACAGAACTTCAAGAACTTCACACGTGTATTCCTACCTGCTTATCTTCCGCACCCCGTCCTCTGCCTTCGCTGGTTGCCTTGTTCGGTCGTAGGAGAGAATCAGCGGATCGTAAGCCTGGAAGTTCCCAAACGAAATGGCGGATGTTGCCAAAAGTCCTTCCTCTGAAAAGTCAGGCGTTTCCCGGCAAAACAAGCAAAGCAAGCACGAGCATGCACCAACCACTGCCTCTGCTGTTTTTGGCAAACCACGGGTGTCCGGGTTCCCGCCTCGGGCACGGGACCCAGATGCAGCGCCTGGCGCAAGAGCTCCTCAGCCTCAGCGCCGAGCATGCCCGGAAAGCTGCTCTGCTCGGCTTGTTATTTCTTTGAAGTCAGGTGGGAAAAGCTGAGCATTCTTGCAGCCCAGCTATTTTTGCGTGGGAAAGCTGCTCCTCGAATTCGACGGGGGGGGGGGGGGGGGCACGGAAGGATCTGGGCGGGGTCGCCTGTGTCCTTTCAGCCGGAAATGGAGGAGGTCGACCGAAAGGTAAGTCTCAGGCCCCATAGCGCCCCAAACTGTAGCGCTACAACTCACCATGGTTCGCTCACATCGGTACTTAGAGAAGAATGTCTTACATCTCCGCGGTTCGACGCCAGTTCTCAACCAGCCCGGTCAACCCAGGGACCAGGCTGGCGCTGGCTCGTCCGCGTTGGCGCTCTCCACTATGGCCTGCACCAAGTCCTGTGAGACTGCCGCCGGCGTTGGACACACGCCGGCTAAGCCACATGGGCGCGTTGTTGTGAGGACCCTTTTTGGGGGAACCAAAGGGATAACCACTATTTTAGGGTCCCCCTATTTTGACAAATCCCCATGTATATATATATATATATATTATACATGTATGGCTGTGCCTCTGCGCCTCTGTTCTGAGATTTTTGAATTTTGGTTAGGGAAACGAAAGGAAAACATTAAGAGACAGCCCATGTTGTCATAGAAGGACTCCAGAATGCCAAACGAACAAGCATGATGAATCAGCATGCCGTTTGCAAGTGACAATAAACGTATTGCTCATGTGCAGCTGTGTGCAAAAACTGAGGTTCCTTTTTGGGGGTGGGCGGTTGAGCAAACATTGAAAGCAACCATTGGAACCAACAACCATTTGGAGGTTGAGCAAATGTTGAGACAGAGCCAACCTGCACATCGATTTGGCCACATACATTATGTTCTGTTGCACGAGTTCACTGTACGAAGCTGGTCATGGACGCTTGGAGCAGCTGTCTGTCCGTCTGTCCTCTGCTTGTCTCGCTCTATCTGTCTGACTGTCTGTGTGTCTGACTGTCCGTCTCTGTCTCTGTCTCGGCCTCTGTCAGCCGAAGCGATCCCCACAAACAATGCTCGGCTGATGAAATCTCGCTCATGGCCTCCAAGCGCGGCTCAAGCAAGGTGCCTGCAGGACAGCATAGGCTGGCGATGCATGGGTTCGAGCCTGTTCGACCCCGCTCACATCGTGGTTGCACAATGTCCGTAATTATTCTCCTGAAATCCAGAGACCATGTTGCGAGGGGGTAAATACAGCAATAACTGGCAAAGGCCTGCGATTGGTGGAAAGATTGCGGCCAAAACAGGAAGAAGTTTGCTCCGGATGTTCCTTTCGTCACATTGTGGCCATTTTGGTGTCAGTATCCTTCTGACAGTTGCGGCGGCATGAACGTTCGCCGAAAGTCACAGCCAGCCGACATGCCAAACTACCGAAAAGCCAAAATTATCTCACACTGACAGACCAGCTCCGGCGCATCTGTATCTGACCGAATGCCCATGGGAAAACTCCCACATCTGAAGAAAATGTGGGATTCTGGTTGCATGTCACATCCCTGTTCAGAACAAGCTGTTCCTGAGCCCCCGCACCCACTACATCATTTCCCCCAAGTGCGCAGTTGAATTTGAAGAGGGTGTGTTCGGAGGTGCGGGGTTGGAGGGTCTCTCCAAATGCCAGAACCGAGCTCAAGTTGCCAGCGCCACCGCTCCCACTTCCGACTTCCGGCGCCTTGCACTTCCGGCGGAGCGTGCTCCTGGCCTCGGCCAATCATTAGCGTTCAACTTTTGTGCCGGTCACCTGCGACCTTGAAAGAAAGAGAACTCGAGAAACTGCACTCGAGCAGCTTCTCACCTGTTGCGGCCTGTTGCGCTTTTGAGTTTCAGTGGATCTCGAGCATGAACCTGAACTGCCAACTCCGGGGCTCGAGCTTGGCTCTGCCTGGCGAAAGGGGCCGCAAGCGATCGAAACTCGATGGCATGCAATGAGATTCCGCCTTTCTCCTTGAGAAATGGCAGTTCCCTTTTACAGAAACCGTCATATATGATGCCTGTCTGAATCCCCTGTCAAAGGGTTCGTCAAAGAAATGTTGCCCTGCTTTCCTGCAAATCCTACTAGATCCCGATTATCCGTATAATTGCACCAAGCGACCGGGTGTTTCAGTCATGACTCGGAGCGAAATGCTTCAAATGTCTGCGGCCGCGGCTCAAGCTGAAGCACGGTCATAGCGACTCAACCGTCTGATTCAACTCGAGAGTTGGTTCAGCCCGTGCCTTCATTCTTGCAGCCCCGTGTTTTAGGTTGCCATTGGCATAGTCGGGCTAGTCTCGCTGTAGCGGGGTCAGCCAAAAACGGATACATTGCTTCACAGCCATTGTAGGTCATGCAAGGAGAAGACATGTGCCTTTGCTACAGAAGAAAGCAAAAAATACGAACGCTGAAATCGGCATAGCGAGTTGCTCACTCCTCGAGCAATGCTTCTCATAAAGACTCTACAACCATCAGACGGAACTTCATGTCGCATCGTTAGGGCACAAAGCAGGCAAGGCTCCTTTCAAAGGGAAAGCCCAAAGGACAGTCCGTCTCAGCAGGGGTCAGTGACTTGTCGTACAGTCATTGCCAGATGTTGGGAGGGGATCAGATTTTCCCAATCTGGCCTGCACCTGTGGCTCCTCCGCTATCGCCAGGGCCTAACAGAGGCGCAAACGCACCCCCTTGGAGCAAGTAACGGGAACCAGGATGAAAAGTTGCCATTCCTCTCCGCACTCGGGAACACGTGCAAATCCCAGGAAGTGAGAACCTGCATGACGTGGCACTGGTGCGTCTGCCTGGTCCTTCAGGCCTTGCCGATACAGCAGGTAGTAGCCTGGAGCTGGGTTGATGATCAGGTTGCCTCTTAATTCGAACCTGCAAATATCCAATGCGTGCAACGCAGGCTAGCGCATGTGTCGTCCTACAGTCTGTTTTTGGGGTGCGAATGCAGGGGCACCCAAGGCATTCTTTCAGTGGCAAAGCCCTTAGGCAATTCCTGCCAAGATCAACGGGTATCTGCGACTGGCCGGCAGGCCTCTGCTTGAAGCAGAGTACACGACGCAAAAATCATCGTTGCACTTGAAGGTGCCTGGCCGAGAAGTTTGAGTGAAGCGCCTCACTCTGCTGCAGGAGTGCTCAAGGATGCAAATGAAGGTAGGCTCCCCCAATTCTTTGGTGCAATGAGATGGCTTCGAAGCGAGTGGGCAAGAAAGCTGAGGGTTTTCCAAACGAATGACAACCAGCAACAACTGATTGCGACAAACGTCTTGCGACATTTCTTTGGCAAGCTGTCCGTGAATCGTTGCCCTTCCTCGTGATTGAGCGCGCGTAAACATGTTTGTTCTCCTCAAACCCACGGCCTGCTGGACCAAGTAGCTGACTTTGATATGATGTTTGCAATTGCCACGAACAACGTAGCTTCACGGGATGGCAAGGATAATGCATCATTTTGGCCTCTTGCCTACGCTCACATATTGCTCAGATCTGCGGGATTCCAGCATTGGCCCAGTGGGCCCCCTGCGGTGTCAAGAATGCTCGCAGCCTCGGTTCAAGCCCTCCACGGCGGAAAACGCCGAGATAATCGTGTCCTTGTCAAGAATGTGGACCTCGCAGGTCTATGCCAACGGCAAATTGCTGGTTTCCGCAAACGGATAGCCACATCACGCTCTTTCGTGTCAAGGAAGGGATGTGGAAACAATGATCATCTTCATCATGCAGCAGACTTCAGCGAATGGTCCCTTCCCTTCCCTGTAAACCCTTGCCCTTCTCTTCCCTGTCGACCCTTCCTGCCTGCCCTGCAAGCCGATCCACATCCTCGCCCAGCCAAATTGCCTCAAGTGTGGGGTCAATCACCCTCCAGGCCTCCAAATAAGCAATAGCATGCGGTGCTCTTTTTAGTGCTTGCACCACCCCGCAGCCCTCGCAGAACCTCGTGGAACTCTGGTGGAACCCTGGTGGAACCCTGGTGGAACCCTGGTGGAACCCTGGTGGAACCCTGGTGGAACCCTGGTGGAACCCTGGTGGAACCCTGGTGGAACCCTCGTGGAGCCCTCGTGGAACCTTACCTCAGGGCCGCCCCGGACCACCCCGGAGCCTATCTGGGCGGAGACCCCAAAGCTTTCAGCTGTTGGGGAAAAAACTTGATCCACAAACCCACCAAAAACTATTCCAGTGTAGCAAATGCAGTGGGAGATGCTGACAGACCTCTCAACCCATAAACTTCCAGGGTCAAGAAATTCTGTGGCCCGTCTCTCAATCTGCAGCTGGGGGATGGCATGTGCGCCACCTTTGTTGCGCTTGTTGAGAGTCTGACATGCCCATTGCACGCTGCAAGTACTGCACATTTCGCTGATGATGGCGCTCAAACAGTTGCTTCCAACGTCATCGTCCATGATGTTCCCGCACATCCCAGTTGCTTCCAAAATGAGCCCGGTAATGGCACGAGTTCTGAGTGGTAGCTTGGAAGCTTCACATTCCGTCGGTGTGGGTGTGCGAATCAGCAACATGAAGACCTTGCATCTCAGTTTCCCCTGTCCTGCCTGGTCCACAGCCCAAGGTGCCTGCCGCTGCACCTGCGATCAGCCCAATGCACTCACCCAGAGGATGGAACTAGCATGTCCTGGCATCTGACGTCTTTGCAAATGGTCCACATGTATTTCTGCTGAGGACATGGATGATAGAAATACGGATCATGGACTCACGGCTCCGGGTGCTGTGTCAACATCCCGCCTGCTCTGGCGTTGGGATTCGGATCATTGGCCTTGGCAGGAAACACCTTAACTGGAATGAGTGATCCTGATGGTTGAGTGCTAGTGATCCTTGGTTTCATATTCTGGTATCGGTCAAGTTTCACTCACGTAGGTATGCCCCAGAGAAATGCCTGCAGGTTCACACTGGGAGAAAGCAGGCCAAGGGCCACAACTCCACGCAAAAGGACACTTACGCTGGGCAGTCTTCAAGACTCCTTGAAGGGTCCTGCGAAACTAAACGTCAATCTGGGCAGCCCAACTTCTCGGCATACGATGCCTCCTCAAACCACAAGCTTGCTGAGTAGAATTGCAAGGCATTGTGGATGCCATAGGCTAGTCTGACGTGGCACATTCACCGAACATGGAAGTTGATCCAAGCAAACATTGTGCCCTTGCCAACGACGTGAGTCAAGGGCAACGGCAATGGCTCGCGCTGCAGAAGCCAAAATGCCAACATTACTGGAGGCAGCGGGCTGACTCAATCCCGCCGGCTGAAACCCGTCAAGCCAGGTTTGTGGACATGCATTGCATATTGCCCCTGTTGGTGAAAGCCGCTTGACAAACGGTTTGACAAAATAAAAGTCATAGGCCATTGGGCCAAGATTCCACGAAAACGGCCCTCCTATCTGCAAATTGAAACAGCCATCCCGGTCCTGCGCTACCTCCCAGGCACCTGCAAGATGGGGTCTCTGCACTGTGTTGCTGTTTATTTTGCTTCTGATGTTGCTATTGCTGTTGCTGCTGTCCCTCCTTTTTTACATCTCCCCAATTTGTCGGGGGTGCCTGACGCCTTCACATCGGGCCTGTCAAAGTACAACCTGCCAACCACCTTCAAACTACCGTCTCAAACAATCAAGTAAGACTAAATCTCTGCGTGACAGCCTTCCTCTGAGCTTACCCGACAAACACGAGCAGTGAGGAACGATGCTTCTGACCCGCGCGCTTAGCACTTGTGTCATGAGAACATGCATCATCGGTGCAATCAGCATGATGGCTCCCCCCATTTCTGGTGAAACGGATCTCCAAAAAGCCGCGCCGTGCCGCAAGCCACCCTGTTCCGTGAGGCATGTAACATGCTACAGAAACCTTCTTCCTCATAGTCTGCCACTTGGGGTCAATGCAGCTGACTGCGCAGCAACAAAAAATGAATAGCACTAACACGTACGCAACTCGGGAGCCAATCTGAGGAATGGCGTGCGAATCTATGACCGTTTGGGAACTGGCCTATATGCATATATATATATATATGTACATGTGTGTGTAAACTCAAAGGGTAGGACTTAGGACCCAAGCTTGTGCCAACCAATGCTTCAAACATCTTTGACCCACCACTGGTAACACGCCGCACACGCACACACAAATGCACATCCATACGGAAAGACACATACACCAATACAACTACATAAATCCGCCGACTGCAGACAGCGTGTTGGACATAAGAAATGATCCTTACTTCTTTACCTGTTACCCCTCCCCCGGGGGCACGTACCACGCAGTGATTCCCAGACGTTCCCTTTTTTCGTAGATTAGAGCACAGTTGGGATGTTGCTTTTGCATACTCAGCAACATTGACAGCATCACGAGCATCACTGGCATTATCTGGATTACATCAGGGAAAAAAGGGGGTTATTCGTGTCCAAGATGCTCAGCCATTACAATGTTTAGATATTAACGTGCTAAAATGTTCATGGCTTAACACCACAAATATTAATGGCTGAACACCTGAAAGTCCTAATGGCTTATACTCTGTAAATCTGAGCGGGCTTGCAAACCTTAGCGGATTGACGTGTTAACAACTCAATGGCTTAAAGTCTGAAAATAGTCATGGCTTGCAACATTGAAATATGAATATCCTAAGATGTTCAGCCAATAAGATTTAACCACTTTAAGCCACTAAGATTCTAGATTTTCAGCCAGTACATGTTTTAGATTCAACGCCAGTAAGATGTTGTGCCATGAAGATTCTAAGATAAGGAATTGAAACCATTGAGATGTTAAGACTTTAAGCCACGAAGATTTGACTCGATAAACCACTAAGAATTCTAAGATAACTCCATTAACATGATACGATTGGAAGCCATTAAGCTTTCAAGATTGTAAGCCATTACTGTTTTCAGACTTGAAGCCATTAAGAACAAGTTAAGCCACTAAGATCTTCAGATTGTAAGCCGCTCATATTTACAAGAAGACATTCCAAAGAGAAAGGGAAAAATCGAAGGGACAACTCCAAACTAAAAAAAAAAAACATGGGGAAGGATCTAATGGAAGAGAACTCGAAAAGGAAAAGTTCAATAGGACAGTTCCAACGGGAGAAATACCATGGGATACGTCCAATGCGAAAATTCCGATAACTCGAAAGGGAAAAATCCACTGAGGAAATTCCAAAGAGAAAACGTCCCAACGGGAAAAGTTCCAAATGGGCTTTGGTTTCAATGGGAGAAGTCCAATGTGAAATGTCCGGGATAAATTATGGAGTGTGCCAATGGGACAGTTCCAAATTCACGGAAAAGTCGAATGGGAGAACTCCAAAGGGACAAATTCCAAATGGGAAACTTCAAATGGGGCTTTGAGTGGGGGAAATTCCAATTGGAAACTTCCAATGGAAAATTCCAAAGGGACAACTCCATGGGGGAATTCTATTGGGAGAATTCCAACGGGAAAAATCTCACAGGAAACATGCCTAAGGGAGAATTGCAATGGGAAAGTACCAAAGGGAAAACCTAAAATATCCAAAGGGAGAATTCCAAAGGGAGAATTCCAAAGGGAGAATTCCAAAGGGAGAATTCCAAAGGTCCAAAGGGAGAATTCCAAAGGGAGAATTCCAAAGGGAGAATTCCAAAGGTCCAAAGGGGGAATTCCAAAGGGAGAATTCCAAAGATTAAAAAAAAAAAAAAAAAACTCAAAGGGACAATTTTTAGGGAGAATTCTAATGGGAGAATTCCAATGGGAGAATTCCAAGGCCAATTCCAAGGCCAATTCCAAGGGGGCAATTCCAAAGGCAAAATTCCAATGGGAAAATTCCAAAGGAAAAGATAATTCCAAAGTGAAAATACGACACATATAAGGAAGCAGGCCTGTAATGTTGGCGTCTGAGCCGGAGGCGTTGAAGTATACACATTGCGCACAAGCTCCATCATGGTAGACCAGACCCGTTTTACCTGCCTCATCCCCCCCCCCCCCCGCCGTCGCTGTCAAGAGGTTCTCGACCTAGCATATGCTGACACTGAGCTTGTGGGACTTTCTTTCTCGTTTCGGCTTTACCAAACCCAAACACGTGCCACAAATCGGCTCGGTCAACAAGCAATCAGTGAGATTGACCCTACAGGGGTCACCGTTTGGGACTTGACATCCATCATCCCCGCCCTGCGCCCGGTCTGCGCCCTTCTGGCGAAATCCCCCGGTGAGGGAGTCGAGGGAACCGCATGTGGCCGTCATGCAACGCGGAACATGCGATGCAATCGTGTAACATGTACAAGGCCAAACAGAACAAGTGCATCAGGCCCCAACAACAGTGATTCTTGATGTCTGCCTGCTTTCAAGAGAAGGTTAAGCTGACCCCCTTGGATGGACCCGCGCTACTGCAAACCAGCTCTTGCCCGCTCACGCCTCCGCTGCCGGAATGACTGCCTGTGCGCTTCTTGGGCCTGAGCAGGAGCTTTGGGTTGACTTCCATAGGAAAGATATAGAATGCGCAAGGATCATTTGTTGCAAAGGCCGGTTATTGGATTGGCCATGTGCGCAGCTGCAACAGAAGGGTCTAGTCTAAGCTTGCAATGAGTGCCTCTCATTGGAATCCGCCCACCCTCTCCCAGACTGCGGGAGGCGCACGGGAAGGATGGCAACAAGTCACGTTTGGGGATGCGAAAGAGCAACATATTTGGCCCAGACACAAGTGGTGCTTGAGCATTGCAGTGATCATTGCCCGACCTCCCAGCATCATGCATCACCTGTGTTTTAGTAAAGGGCTGTGCCGGTCATGCTAGCGATGCTGCTGCTCCTTTATTTACTGACGCTAGTGGTGATGCTGGTGATGCGAAAGGAATACGGATGGTGTTTGAGCATACATCATGAGTACAGAGACCAGCACCCGACATCCCCAGCATCACCTGAGGAAATGCGGCTCCCCTTGCTGAAAGTAGATGTTGCTTTGGTCTGTAGACGAAGAGTGGTCGACACCCCAGCGTCACCTGTGTTTTAGCAAATAAAGCGGTTTGTTTTCTTTCTTTCTGCAGTACCCCCAGCATCAGCAGTGTTTTGTAAAGAAAACGAGATTCTTTGCGCGGGATACGTATACATTAGATGAAATCAACATGTCTCTAGTGGTGATGCTGGGTGTGCGAAAGAATGGCACTTGTTGCATATACTAGTCATGCTTGGATGCGCCAACAGGAACGACATTTTGGCAGCATTTGGTTGCAGCTCGGTGTCAGGATGTCCCCAAAGGCCTGTTGGCATGGCTCTCTTTTGGGGACATCGCGAAATCCAAAGATCCTGACGTCAAAACGTTCGTCTAGTTATATATTTATATGCACATATTGTAGATTATAGATTGGCATGTTCAGTTGTGCTAATTTAGAAGCAGGTAATACTCGCATGGGGCCGAAGAAGCAACCTCTGGGTCATGGGATTCCAAGCTCGTAAGAACCTGCATCTTTTGTTTCTTGGTATGGCTAGCTTTTGGCGGCCTCTAAGAAATTTTCCCTTTGAGCAACGAGGATGCTGGGCTAACGGCTCTGAGGTGTTCGCAACCTGAAGGCGTCCCCCAAAAAACCAAGTCGCCCCTGCGCGCGGCCCGCTGGGCCGCAAAGCACCGCCATTCCAACAAATCAAAGCCCGGGAAGCTCTTCCCTAGAGGTCTTCTTTGGGGATCTGGGATCGGAACAATCCCGGGCTTCCCTTCGCACAAACACCGCGCCTTTGCAGCCGCAGGTCCTACAACCCGGGACCACAAATCGCAAAAGAAAACTGGCAGCCGTGCGCCACATGCAGCAAAATGCCAGTTGTTGGCAAGCAAAGCTGAGGACCTAAGATAAGGTCGTACCTTGACTCGACACGAACATGCGAAACAAAATTTGGACCCATCCGTATCCAAAGCAGGCTGCTGGAGGGCGGCAGCATTCTCGCAAAGAGTGGTGGCTCAAAGAAAGTCTTTGTGCCCTGTTTGATGTATGCCCATATCCAGTACGATAGGCTCTGAAAACTTCATCTCGACCCCATCTCATGCGACAGCTTCTGTCACAAAGCAATAGGGCCACTTGCTACTTGCTCCCTGCACAAGATTTCCTGATATAGAAAAAGAAGCTTCAAAAAGGATCTGGCGTAAACAAGTCCATGTGTAAAGATATGTTCAGCGAACATCGAGACACGCATTGATCGGTGTCAATCATCGAAAGGTACTTGCGCTCAGGACAGAAAACTGTGGCAAGGATTGAAACCGCTCGTATTTTCGTGGGAGCCGCAGCATAAGTTCACAAGTGAAGAAAGGTGACATTGCTCAAATGTGGCTGAAAAACCAAGTTGAGACATGTCTGTTTGTTGGCAAACTACAAAAGCACTCCAACGTGAGCCTCTGAACTGATCATGAGAGGACAGCCATCCCCTACCGGCATAGTCAAAGGCATAGCCGCTCTAAAGCTCCTCGGTGAACCCCAGGCAAGCTCGGAAAGGGTAAGCTTGTCCAACCCCTTGCCCCAGGCGCTCCACAAATGGAGTCATCCCGATGTCCCGTCCTGTCTGGTTGAGCTGCGCAGCCGGAATGGCTAGCCTCAAGAGGGAGCATCCCTTCGACGCAACTGTCCCAGCACAGCATAGGGATATGACATTGAGCCTCAGACAAAATTACTCGCTTCCCCTGAAAAGGAACGGGAAAGTTGGATGGCGCTGTTTTGGTGGGAAACTTGGGTGGGCTCCCATGTCCTCCCCTGAGCAACAACAAACAACCAGCAATTTGTGTGTGTGTGTGTCAGTTGCTCACATTGACATGTATCTTAGACAATCTTGGACAGACAAACAAGATTTGGTTCCATGCAACCACAGCAACAATAGTCCACCTGAAACCCTCTAAGTGTGCGCAGCAGGTTGCCCATGCCATGCTGAACAGCTGCCCCTGAGGGGGCGCAAATCACGCAAGGAATTGTGCGTATGGTAAAGCATGGCATGCGTGTGCCACATCTCAGTCATTGTTTGTGAAGATGTGAAGCTGATCCCTCATTATTACACGTCTTGCGTTTCAGACTCAGCAATAACAAGACC
This sequence comes from Effrenium voratum, assembly GCA_963377175.1. Classification (NCBI taxonomy): domain Eukaryota; class Dinophyceae; order Suessiales; family Symbiodiniaceae; genus Effrenium; species Effrenium voratum. The sequence goes on from CAUJNA010001513.1 coordinate 994,291, forward strand.
TGTGTCAATCGAAGCTTGGCGGGTTCATTGAATTCTCGGCGTGTTTTCGAGTTTATCCCCCAACAGCAAGCCCTGAGCTTCCTTTACGAGCCCCTGTTCAGAGTTCAAAAAGCAAATCCTCGGGATCCCAGCGAACGCTCCTGCGGTTGCGGCGTCTGCTGTGGCGTCGGCTGCGGCGGCGCCGGCGGCGGCAGCGCCGGCTGCGGCTGCTGTGGCTGTGGCTGCTGTGGCTGCTGTGGCTGCTGCGGCTGCTGCAGCTGCTGCGGCTGCTGCGGCTGCTGCGGCTGCTGCGGCTGCTGCGGCTGCTGCGGCTGCGGCTGCTCCCACTGCTGCAAAGGCTGCTGCAGCCGTGCTGAGGGTGGAGGTGTAGACCTGCCCGTCAAATCAAGGGTATTCCCAATTGAAGTGGAGCTGGTTGAAATGGGTCCCAGCAATAGGATGACATACAGTCAATGTATTCATCAAGCAAGCAAGCAAGCAAGCAAGCAAGCAAGCAAGCGAGCGAGCGAGCGAGCCAGCAAGCAAGCAAGCAAGCAAGCAAGCAAGCAAGCAAGCAAGCAAGCAAGCAAGCAAGCAAGCAACAAACATGATTACTGGCAACATTCGAAATCTGCAATCAGGTGCTGCTGTGCCAACTTCCAGAGAAGCCTCAGAACTTCCCTGATCGGACGTCGCAGGTGCGCATCGCAGAAGCCTTAAACATGCTAGCATGAACGGTAGCTGGAAGTGAGGCCAGCCTCCCCTGCTCCGATTGGTTGCTCATGAGCTTCTCAGAAAACAAAGCATACAAGTAGCCTGTTGCACTGCATCAACATCTCAGGATCTGCATTTTCGCCAATGAGCACGCCTCGTCTGCAGCGGGTTGGCTGGTGGATTCGAAGACATGGAGGAGGCCTCAACTGGAACAAGATTTCGGACATAAGACTTGAAGCCCATGTAGCGCTTGGCTTGCAGGGTGGCTGCCCACCAAGGCCAAGGCATACAATGCAATGCAGGGCAGAATGCAACAACTTCATGGAAAGCATTCATTCCAATCCTTTATCCTGTCGGATATATCTCACTTGACAAGGATGCATAGCACATCCTTGCCAACACTCTGCCTTCGCGTGGGCTCCTCTGTGTGCGTGCCTGTGTATGTGTGTGGGGGGCTGTGCCTCCCTGCAGTCCATACTCATCTGTGTGGCCACACTGGCTTAGCTGAGCAGGGCACTTCTCTTGTCGGACAACATAATATCAGTTGCCGTCATGCAAAACCGTGAAACTGCATCACTAGCCACACGTGACAGAATGCTGCACTGGGTGTCTCAAGGACAAACAGGACACAATTCAACCATGCTGCAAAACCTTCCCTTTCACACGCTTCCATGCAAAAGGCGCGAAAGCTGCTCAGGACAGATATCACAACCCAAAAAAGCCTGTAAAGGTTTGTTTATCCCGTTTGTTCCCGAACCTCAGCCGCTGGCCATCACTGTTACCTCGGGATCGTCAGCTTCCGGCCTGCGATGCAGCAGGCACAAGCACCACAAAGCTGCTAGCGTGTCCTTCCACACGACAACAGACAACAGCGTGGCGTAATGAGGTGCGCCAAACGTCAAATGTCAGGAACCAACACGTTCGGTCAAGGGGGAGGCTGGCCGTGCTTCGTATGAAGGATCAAGCTCAACCCATGACGCGTACGCCCGGCGAGCAACAGCCCAATCCAGGCAATCCCTATCTAGCTTCTCCCACGCCCTCATCCTGCAGCGTATCATGGAGAGCGTTTAGACTTATAGTGGCAACAAACAACATGTTTTGTCTACACTCTTCACTAGCTGCCTTTGTGCCCCTCCGCAAAGATCGCACTGCGGACAAGCGTGCGATCCGAAGCTTGCTTCAGGGGGTAGAGATGCAGCAACATACTAGAGACACTTTTATGCACATGTGTGCAAATCGTGTTCGCTTTACCTGCATTTCACCCGAGTTGCTTGTTGGCAAATCTGCTTTACGCTTCATTTCGGGGTAGCATAGGCAACATGGGCTGACATCGCGCTATAGCCCTTACGCCGCCGTTGCGCAAGTTTGCGGCGCGTGCCAAAGACGTAGTTGTCCATGCGCATCGAGGTTTGGGAAGCCATGCCGGCCTCGTCATCCAAGGCGGTATGACCTCTTCTTGAAAGGAAACAGAATCATGGCCTGCTTGAAAACGGAAAGCTTTCCAAAGGTAAGTCGCCATCCTTGCTGCCCTATGACCCGTGTTGTTCACTGAGGACTACCATCCCCTCTAGCCAACGACAATGTCACCTAAAGCGTCCCACTCCCGCGATTTTGTGTCGCTGGATTCGGGAAAAATGGCGGGCGGCCTGCGATCCACCTCTGGCGGCCTGGCAAACAAGAGTCGGTGTTTGAAGCATCAAAAGATTGGTGCACGGACTACAGTCTACCACAATGGAGCTCGTCAGTCAGAAAACTCTTCAAGCAGAAAATAGCAACCATTGAACCAGTGCTCCTTTCACAGAAACGCCATGCCTCCGCTCGGTCTCAGGCTGGCTAGACCTGGGTTGCTGGGCCAAAGCACTCAACAACCCATACAAGTCTCTCCGCTGCGTAACTTCATGCTCGTTTTACTGTGAGCCTCAAGACATGGCGCCTATCGGGCGGAGCCGAAAAACCTCAACCTTCCGGGATAAACTTTCGGAGGGAAGCTCCCTTGCATGTGAGAACGTTTCATCCGTTGTGGTGTTTGACCCCAACTCCAAAGGCGCCTCGGCGGAACAGCGTCTAGCACCGTCTTGCGGAGGCTGTGGTTCTCTCGGCGCAAGCCTCAGCGGACTGAACCTCCCACCTTGGGTTCCATTACGCGCAGCGAGCGCGTGGGCAATAATAACAATTCCTTCAAGGAACATGTTGCTCTTCTCGACGCAGTGTCCAGCTGTCTGCAGGCATTTGGACTTGTTCGTTTTGCAAATCTGGCTGAACGGATTCTAAAGGGTCAATGCCAAACACACTTGCACAAAGGACCCAGAACGAAGTTAAACTTTGCGGGCCATGACTAAAGTTGGATCAAAAGGAGAAAACCAAAAGGTCACAAGGTCGGCTTTGAGCATCTGAGCAAGGAAGACTGCAAGCGTGTCGAGGGCCCAGCTCTCGACATCTGCCTCCAGGCCCTTCAGAACTGAGGCGAGCTGCTTCACCAGTTTCCTGGCTGCGTGCGTTTGCGGGACCGAGATGGTGGGAAACATCGACGGAGTTGTGACTGGGTTGGGTGCTTGGTTTTGCCTACACAGACAGGGCACACGCTCCAGCTTCCTCGAATCGAAGGGGGCGTGGTGATGAGCTCAATAGCGGCTCTAAACGGTGGGCCCAATCACCCCCCTCCCCCGCCCCCCGAAACCAAGTCGCTGGCTCAAAATCCATGTTCCAGCTGCCCTGAAGCGAGACGAGCCCCCGCCGCAAGGTCCTGCAGCTTCCTGACTCAGTCCCAATCCAGCCCGGCCAGCTCCAGCCCTACCACCCCCCCCACCCAGCCCAGCTCACCACACAGCTGAGGCTCCCCTTGCCAAACCCCAGCAGCTCCAAGCAAGCTGTCAGCTGCACGCACCTACCCAGCTCTTGAGCCTGTCATGCCCAGTTCGGCTCATTCCAGCCATGCAGTCACTTTGCGCTGCATCAGACTGCTCAGCCCAGCCCCGGGATCTTTTGCTCAAGCTCATACTTCTCTCGTGTTCTTTTGAGCCTGGCAGCGCGATCTTGGTCATGGAATGTTTTTGCGTGGCCGTTCGCACGGCGATTTGTGACCGATACTCAGCAACGGAGAAGCCGCAAACAAATCGATTTGAGGCATGGCAGGCGAGGTCAGCTCGCGAAGCACTTGCGAGGTGAAAATCCGCCGACCCCTTCTCCTGAAAGGGGGAGGCGCACGGGAAGGGTGGTTACAGCACAAGTCCAAGGTGGGTTGGTAAATGAGCATATCCGAAGATTCAACATTATCAGCGTAAGCAATACCGTCATCGTAGCATCCTTTGCACCTCAAAGATGTGTCTTTCTACACCTTTCAAGTGTGGGGTTAGAAAGCATTGGTGATGCAGAGGATGCTACGATGATAGTTATTTTCCGAGCTACTATTATCGTTGTCATCCTTATCTTTCTCCTATCTGATCAGATCTGTGTCATATACGTTTCAAGCGTGCTGTTAGACGCGGTTGGAGATGCAGAGGATGCGTAGTGATGACGATGATGATGACGATGATGACGACGATGATGATGACGATGATGATGATGATGACGATAATGACCACCATCATGGTGATGATGACATGGTCATCATCATCACATTATAATCGTTGTGACCTGATTGGAGATGCAGAGGATGCGTAGTCATCATTATCATCATGACTGTTGGTGATGCAGAGGATGCACGATGATGGTTATCATCGATGATGATGACCGTGATGATGACGATGATGAGCGACGGCTCTTTATGTTTTTCATATACGATTCAAAAGTCCCGTTAGACCCGATTGGAGATGCAGAGGGTGCGTAGTCATCATTATCATGATGACTGTTGGTGATGCAGAGGATGCACGATGATGGTTATCATCGGTGATGATAACGGTGATGATGAGATTGGACACCTCTGCATCTCCAATCGGGTCTAACGGGACTTTTGAATCGTATATAAAAAACATAAAGATAAGGATCCTCATCATAGCCGTCGCTCGTCATCATCATCATCATCATCGTGCATCATGCATCAGTCATGATGATAATGATGACTACGCGTGCATCCTCTGCATCACCAACAGTCATGATGATAATGATGACTACGCACCCTCTGCATCTCCAATCTAATACCGTTATCAATCCGTCGATGATTAACCTTCATCGTGCCCCCCCCCCCCCTGCATCTATCCGATGATAACCATCATCGTGCATCCTCTGCATCACCAACAGTCATCATGATAATGATGACTACGCACCCTCTGCATCTCCAATCGGGTCTAACGGGACTTTTGAATCGTTTATGAAAAACATAAAGATAAGGATCCTCATCATAGCCGTCGCTCATCATCGTCATCATCACGGTCATCATCATCGATGATAACCATCATCGTGCATCCTCTGCATCACCAACAGTCATGATGATAATGATGACTACGCGTGCATCCTCTGCATCACCAACAGTCATCATGATAATGATGACTACGCACCCTTTGCATCTCCAATCTCATCATCACCGTTATCATCACCGATGATAACCATCATCGTGCATCCTCTGCATCACCAACAGTCATCATGATAATGATGACTACGCACCCTCTGCATCTCCAATCGGGTCTAGATCTAACGGGACTTTTGAATCGTATATGAAAAACATAAAGAGCCGTCGCTCATCATCGTCATCATCACGGTCATCATCATCGATGATAACCATCATCGTGCATCCTCTGCATCACCAACAGTCATGATGATAATGATGACTACGCGTGCATCCTCTGCATCACCAACAGTCATGATGATAATGATGACTACGCACCCTCTGCATCTCCAATCTCATCATCACCGTTATCATCATCGATGATAACCATCATCGTGCATCCTCATCGATGATAACCATCATCGTGCATCCTCTGCATCACCAACAGTCATCATGATAATGATGACTACGCACCCTCTGCATCTCCAATCGGGTCTAACGGGACTTTTGAATCGTATATGAAAAAGATAAAGATAAGGATCCTCATCATAGCCGTCGCTCATCATCGTCATCATCACGGTCATCATCATCGATGATATCCATCATCGTGCATCCTCTGCATCGTTATCATCACCGATGATAACCATCATCGTGCATCATCTGCATCACCAACAGTCATCATGATAA
>CAUJNA010001513.1:1000250-1007750 GCA_963377175.1 Effrenium voratum
GCAGAGGATGCACGATGATGGTTATCATCGGTGATGATAACGGTGATGATGAGATTGGAGATGCAGAGGGTGCGTAGTCATCATTATCATCATGACTGTTTCATTATCATCATGACTGTTGGTGATGCAGAGGATGCACGATGATGGTTATCATCGATGATGATGACCGTGATGATGACGATGATGAGCGACGGCTATGACGAGGATCCTTATCTTTATGTTTTTTATATACGATTCAAAAGTCCCGCTAGACCCGATTGGAGATGCAGAGGGTGCGTAGTCATCATTATCATGATGACTGTTGGTGATGCAGAGGACGCACGATGATGGTTATCATCGATGAGGATGCACGATGATGGTTATCATCGATGATGATAACGGTGATGATGAGATTGGAGATGCAGAGGGTGCGTAAAAGTCATCATTATCAATCATGACCTTTGTGAAGCAGAGATGCCACCCGAAGGCTGTGGCAGCCACAGCCCGAAAGCTGTGGCAGATACAGCCCGAAGACTTTACCAAAGCCACAGCCCGAAGGCTGTGGCAGCCACAGCCCGAAAGCTGTGGCAGATACAGCCCGAAGACTGTACCAAAGCCACAGCCCGAAGGCTGTGGCAGCCACAGCCCGAAAGCTGTGGCAGACCTCATTATTTTCATCATCATGTCCATCATAATCATTTTCATCATGTTCATCATCATCATCATCATCATCACCATCATCATTTTCATCATCATGTTCCTCATTATGTTCAGCGTCATCATCATCCTGATGATAATCATCACTGCGCATCCTCAGCATCACCAGCAGTTAGCATCATATGACCTCTGCATTTCCAGTCGGGTCAGACATACTCGCTGCTTAAATTTGTACCCGTTTGGTCAAAACACCACTACTCCATCATCAGCATCATCATTTTCATCATCATGTTCATCATCATTTTCGTTTTCATCATCATCAGGAGCAGTCGTCATGACAATCATGACAACGCATCTTCTGCATTTCCAGTCGGGTCTAACAGGACGAACATGATGAAGAACATGATCATGCTTGCTTGTCATGTTCATCATGAGGATGCGTAGTGATGATTATTCATCATCGTCATCATCATTATCATTTTCATCATCATCATTATCATCATGTTCATCATCATCATCATCATGTTCATCATCATCATCATGTGCATCATCATCATTTTCGTCATCATGTTCATCATCATTTTCATCCTCATCATCATGTTCATCATCATCATCATGTTCATCATCATCATCATCATCATCATCATCATCGTCATTTTGACGTCCATCACATCCCCAGCATCAGCAGCAGTTATCGTGACAATCATGACAATGGTGCAGCCACAGCCCGAAGGCTGTGGCAGCCACAGCCCGAAAGCTGTGGCAGATACAGCCCGGAGACTGTACCAAAGCCACAGCCCGAAGGCTGTGGCAGCCACAGCCCAAAAGCTGTGGCAGATACAGCCCGAAGACTGTACCAAAGCCACAGCCCGAAAGCTGTGGCAGATACAGCCCGAAGACTGTACCATCGCCACAGCCCGAAGGCTGTGGCAGCCACAGCCCGAAAGCTGTGGCAGATACAGCCCGAAGACAGTACCAAAGCCACAGCCCGAAGGCTGTGGCAGCCACAGCTCGAAAGCTGTGGCAGATACAGCCCGAAGACTGTACCAAAGCCACAGCCCGAAGGCTGTGGCAGCCACAGCCCGAAAGCTGTGGCAGATACAGCCCGAAGAATGTACCAAAGCCACAGCCCGAAGGCTGTGGCAGCCACAGCCCGAAAGCTGTGGCAGATACAGCCCGAAGACTGTACCAAAGCCACAGCCCGAAGGCTGTGGCAGCCACAGCCCGAAAGCTGTGGCAGATACAGCCCGAAGACTGTACCAACGCCACAGCCCGAAGGCTGCGGCAGCCACAGCCCGAAAGCTGTGGCAGATACAGCCCGAAGACTGTACCAACGCCACAGCCCGAAGGCTGTGGCAGCCACAGCCGGAAAGCTGTGGCAGATACAGCCCGAAGACTGTACCAAAGCCACAGCCCAAAGGCTGTGGCAGCCACAGCCCGAAAGCTGTGGCAGATACACCCCGAAGACTGTACCATCGCCACAGCCCGAAGGCTGTGGCAGCCACAGCCATCATCCTGATGATAATCATCACTGCGCATCCTCAGCATCACCAGCAGTTAGCATCATCCCCAGCATCAGCAGCAGTTGTCATGACCTCTGCATTTCCAGTCCATTTTCAACATCATGTTCATCATACTCGCTGCTTAAATTTGTATTCGTTTGGTCAAAACACCACTACTCCATCATCAGCATCATCATTTTCATCATCATGTTCATCATCATTTTCATTTTCATCATCATCAGCAGCAGTCGTCATGACAATCATGACAACGCATTTCCAGTCGGGTCTAACAGGACGGACATGATGAGGAACATGATCATGCTTGCTTGTCATGTTCATCATGAGGATGCGTGGTGATGATTATTCATCATCGTCATCATCATTATCATTTTCATCATCAGCCCGAAAGCTGTGGCAGATACAGCCCGAAGACTGTACCAAAGCCACAGCCCGAAGGCTGTGGCAGCCACAGCCCGAAAGCTGTGGCAGATACAGCCCGAAGACTGCACCAAAGCCACAGCCCGAAGGCTGTGGCAGCCACAGCCCGAAAGCTGTGGCAGATACAGCCCGAAGACTGTACCAAAGCCACAGCCCGAAGGCGGTGGCAGCCACAGCCCGAAAGCTGTGGCAGATACAGCCCGAAGACTGTACCAAAGCCACAGCCCGAAGGCTGTGGCAGCCACAGCCCGAAAGCTGTGGCAGATACAGCCCGAAGACTGTACCAAAGCCACAGCCCGAAGGCTGTGGCAGCCACAGCCCGAAAGCTGTAGCAGATACAGCCCGAAGACTGTACCAAAGCCACAGCCCGAAGGCTGTGGCAGCCACAGCCCGAAAGCTGTGGCAGATACAGCCCGAATACTGTACCAACGCCACAGCCCGAAGGCTGTGGCAGCCACAGCCCGAAAGCTGTGGCAGATACAGCCCGAAGACTGTACCAAAGCCACAGCCCGAAGGCTGTGGCAGCCACAGCCCGAAAGCTGTGGCAGATACAGCCCGAAGACTGTACCATCGCCACAGCCCGAAGGCTGTGGCAGCCACAGCCATCATCCTGATGATAATCATCACTGCGCATCCTCAGCATCACCAGCAGTTAGCATCGTCCCCAGCATCAGCAGCAGTTGTCATGACCTCTGCATTTCCAGTCGGGTCAGAAGAGCGCCGTCATCATTTTCAACATCATGTTCATCATACTCGCTGCTTAAATTTGTACCCGTTTGGTCAACACACCACTACTCCATCATCAGCATCATCATTTTCATCATCATGTTCATCATCATTTTCATTTTCATCATCATCAGCAGCAGTCGTCATGACAATCATGACAACGCATCTTCTTCTGCATTTCAGTCCTGGTCTAACAGACAACATGATAGGAACATGAAGCAATGCTTGCTTTGTCATTTCATCATGAGGAATTGCGTGGTGATGAATTAATCATCATCTCCATCAATCATTATCATTTTCCCTCATCATCATTACATCATGTTCATCATCATCATCAATGCTCATCAATCATCACATCATCATCATGTCAGTCGATCATCATTTTCATGCATCATGTTCATCATCATTTTCATTTTCATCATCATCAACCATCATCATGTTCATCATCATCATCATCATGTGCATCATCATCATTTTCGTCATCATGCTCATCATCATCATCATAATCATTTTCATCCTCATCATCATGTTCATCATCATCATCATCATCATCATGTTCATCATCATCATCATCATCATCATCATCATCATCATCATCATCATCATCATCATCATCATCATCATTTTGACGTTCATCACATCCCCAGCATCAGCAGCAGTTATCGTGACAATGGTACAGCCACAGCCCGAAGGCTGTGGCAGCCACAGCCCGAAAGCTGTGGCAGATACAGCCCGGAGACTGTACCAAAGCCACAGCCCGAAGGCTGTGGCAGCCACAGCCCGAAAGCTGTGGCAGACACAGCCCGAAGACTGTACCAAAGCCACAGCCCGAAGGCTGTGGCAGCCACAGCCCGAAAGCTGTGGCAGATACAGCCCGAAGACTGTACCAAAGCCACAGCCCGAAAGCTGTGGCAGATACAGCCCGAAGACTGTACCATCGCCACAGCCCGAAGGCTGTGGCAGCCACACCCCGAAAGCTGTGGCAGATACAGCCCGAAGACTGTACCAAAGCCACAGCCCGAAGGCTGTGGCAGCCACAGCCCGAAAGCTGTGGCAGATACAGCCCGAAGACTGTACCAAAGCCACAGCCCGAAGGCTGTGGCAGCCACAGCCCGAAAGCTGTGGCAGATACAGCCCGAAGACTGTACCAAAGCCACAGCCCGAAGGCTGTGTCAGCCACAGCCCGAAAGCTGTGGCAGATACAGCCCGAAGACTGTACCAAAGCCACAGCCCGAAGGCTGTGGCAGCCACAGCCCGAAAGCTGTGGCAGATACAGCCCGAAGACTGTACCAAAGCCACAGCCCGAAGGCTGTGACAGCCACAGCCCGAAAGCTGTGGCAGACCTCATTAGTTTCATCATCATATCCATCATACTCATTTTCATCATGTTCATCATCATCATCATCATCACCATCATCATTTTCATCATCATGTTCCTCATTATGTTCAGCGTCATCATCATCCTGATGATAATCATCACTGCGCATCCTCAGCATCACCAGCAGTTAGCATCATATGACCTCTGCATTTCCAGTCGAGTTAGAAGAGCGCCGTCATCATGTTCAACATCATGTTCATCATACTCGCTGCTTAAATTTGTACCCGTTTGGTCAAAACACCACTACTCCATCATCAGCATCATCATTTTCATCATCATGTTCATCATCATTTTCATTTTCATCATCATCAGGAGCATCATCATTATCATTTTCATCATCATCATTATCATCATGTTCATCATCATCATCATCATCATCATGTTCATCATCATCATCATCATCATGTGCATCATCATCATTTTCGTCATCATGTTCATCATCATCATCATAATCATTTTCATCCTCATCATCACCATCATGTTCATCATCATGTTCATCATCATCATCATCATCATCATCATCATCGTCATTTTGACGTCCATCACATCCCCAGCATCAGCAGCAGTTATCGTGAGAATCATGACAATGGTGCAGCCACAGCCCGAAGGCTGTGGCAGCCACAGCCCGAAAGCTGTGGCAGATACAGCCCGAAGACTGTACCAAAGCCACAGCCCGAAGGCTGTGGCAGCCACAGCCCGAAAGCTGTGGCAGATACAGCCCGAAGACTGTACCAAAGCCACAGCCCGAAAGCTGTGGCAGATACAGCCCGAAGACTGTACCAAAGCCACAGCCCGAAGGCTGTGGCAGCCACAGCCCGAAAGCTGTGGCAGATACAGCCCGAAGACTGTACCAAACCCACAGCCCGAGGGCTGTGGCAGCCACAGCCCGAAAGCTGTGGCAGATACAGCCCGAAGACTGTACCAAAGCCACAGCCCGAAGGCTGTGGCAGCCACAGCCCGAAAGCTGTGGCAGATACAGCCCGAAGACTGTACCAAAGCCACAGCCCGAAGGCTGTGGCAGCCACAGCCCGAAAGCTGTGGCAGATACAGCCCGAAGACTGTACCAAAGCCACAGCCCGAAGGCTGTGGCAGCCCAGCCCGAAAGCTGTGACAGATACAGCCCGAAGACTAAGCCACAGCCCGAAGGCTGTGGCAGCCACAGCCCGAAAGCTGTGGCAGATACAGCCCGAAGACTGTACCAAAGCCACAGCCCGAAGGCTGCGGCAGCCACAGCCCGAAAGCTGTGGCAGATACAGCCCGAAGACTGCTGTGACAGATACAAGCCCAGAAGACTGTACCAAGCCACCAGCGAAGGCTGTGGCAGCCACCTCAAACAGCAGTGGCAGATTTACAGCCCGATGCTTCTGTGCAAAGGCCACAGCCGAAGGCTGTGGCAGCCACAGCCCGAAAGCTGTGGCAAATACAGCCCGAGGACTGTACCAAAGCCACAGCCCGAAGGCTGTGGCAGCCACAGCCCGAAAGCTGTGGCAGATACAGCCCGAAGACTGTACCAAAGCCACAGCCCGAAGGCTGTGGCAGCCCACAGCCCGAAAGCTGTGGCAGATACAGCCCGAAGACTGTACCAAAGCCACAGCCCGAAGGCTGTGGCAGCCACCGCCCGAAAGCTGTGGCAGATACAGCCCGAAGACTGTACCAAAGCCACAGCCCGAAGGCTGTGGCAGCCACAGCCCGAAAGCGGTGGCAGATACAGCCCGAAGACTGTACCAAAGCCACAGCCCGAAGGCTGTGGCAGCCACAGCCCGAAAGCTGTGGCAGATACAGCCCGAAGACTGTACCAAAGCCACAGCGCGAAGGCTGTGGCAGCCACAGCCCGAAAGCTGTGGCAGATACAGCCCGAAGACTGTACCAAAGCCACAGCCCGAAGGCTGTGGCAGCCACAGCCCGAAAGCTGTGGCAGATACAGCCCGAAAACTGTACCAAAGCCACAGCCCGAAGGCTGTGGCAGCCACAGCCCGAAAGCTGTGGCAGATACAGCCCGAAGACTGTTCCAAAGCCACAGCCCGAAGGCTGTGGCAGCCACAGCCCGAAAGCTGTGGCAGATACAGCCCGAAGACTGTACCAAAGCCACAGCCCGAAGGCTGTGGCAGCCACAGCCCGAAAGCTGTGGCAGATACAGCCCGAAGACTGTACCAACGCCACAGCCCGAAGGCTGCGGCAGCCACAGCCCGAAAGCTGTGGCAGATACAGCCCGAAGACTGTACCAACGCCACAGCCCGAAGGCTGTGTCAGCCACAGCCGGAAAGCTGTGGCAGATACAGCCCGAAGATACATACATACATACATACATACATACATACATACATACATACATACATACATTACATACATACATACATACATACATACATACATACATACATTACATAATTACATTCATACATACATACATACATACATACATACATACATACATACATACATACATACATACATACATACATACATACATACATACATACATACATTACAATACATACATACATACATACATACATACATACATACATACATACATACATACATACATTACATACATACATACATACATACATACATACATACATTACATTAATTACATACATACATACATACACACATACATACATACATAATACATATACATACATACATACATACATACATACATACATACATACATACATACATACATACATACATACACATACATACATACATACATACATACATACATACATACATACATACATACATACATACATACATACATACATACATACATACATACATACATACATACATTACATACATACATACATA
>CAUJNA010001513.1:1010250-1022750 GCA_963377175.1 Effrenium voratum
ACAGACATAGATACATACATACATACATACATACATACATACATACATACATACATACATACATACATACATACATACATACATACATACATACATACACACAACATACATGCATGCATACATACATACTAACATGCAAACATGCATACATGCATACATACATACATACGTACGTACATACATGCATGCATGCATGCATACCTGCATACATACATACAGACTTACACGATTTTTTGTGCTGACATTTGTCCGTCTGAAGAGCTCCCTGACCGCAAACTGGGGTCGGCGGCACTGGGCGGCAGCCCTTAAATAGCTGGGATGGCCTGCAAACAGCTCCTGGATACAGCTCACTGCGCAACCCTATCTGCACAAGTGGATTCAGCTCGCCATGGAAGGATTCAGCGGGATCCTGCACCCCATTTAGGCAAGGTCGGCTGCCATCTCTGGCGCTGGCTCGCCGCATTTCACAGCTATTTGACTCACAATTCCTCAACAAGCCTCCAACATGCGCTGCTTCCGGACTTCATGCATTGGCTTTTGATGTTGGGTTAAAGGAGATTGATAGTAGCCCTGTTGCAGGGACACCCAAAGGAAAAAAATAGCAAACCGATCTCCAAGCTACGTGTATGTCTTGCCTCGCCCTGAATAATGGGGAAACACAAAACAAAGAGGACGCCTGGTGTTTCTCTCTGAAGTTGATTTGTCCTAAAGGTTCGAACCCGTTGCAAAGCCGGACCCTTTTCAAATGAACTGTTCCCCGCTGACACCCGTTTGCCCAAATGGCCGAGGCACGCAGTGTCGCGACAGTGTTCCAGGATATCCTTCGGACACACAAGCAACCAGCTCACCGAGTGCATGTGCAAAGGCAGAAAGCACATAACCCGGTGCACCGGCCGACTGAGCCACTTGGCCACTTTGCTTTTTGCCGTGAATCATTTTGGACTCAACCTCTCACTCGCCTGCTGGCTGTTGTCCTTCTCCTCCGGCTGGGGTGAAAGGACCTAACACGCAGAGTGCGGCAAGAGATCTTCTGCCTCGGAATTCCGTTTCTTTGCCTACGACCTGATGGCCCAGTGGCCAAGCAATGACTTGGCTGGTCATAAGCGTCCTTGACCTGGTACTTGCATGTTTATGTTCCTTTCAAGCAGCCGTCTGAATTTCGCTCCAGCACCCATACAAACCAACCTCCGAGCATCTGACATGTATGCTGGAGATCTCGGCATCTGGCCTCGGGCCGGGCTTCTGCATCGATTGCCCCAAAGACTTGGCAAAGTTCTGGAGACATGTCACTCTCATACAGGACCCGCAAGCGCCAAGGCTTGGCGCCTAAGACCTGCTGCGCCTTGCAGGCAGAACTTGAGAGAAGCGCAGACTTACGTGCAGAGATATCCTGACGAGCAATTCACCTGAAGCACCTTGGCATCCGGCTGTGGGTTCCAGTCGACCTCGCTGGCACCTGGGTCGGGTGCGCTTGGACATCCACATGGGAATCAGAGAATGCTAGCACAAGCAGTGTGTCTGTGTGTTTGTGGAGAAAACTGTTGCATTCCTCCACGTGTACAAGGCATCTTGCTTCAACCAGTGTCTTACCGCTTGCAAACTGCGTGCCTATTTGTCCACGTGTCTTTCTGTCTGCCTCTCTGTCTCCTGATCTCTCTTTCTCTCGGCTTGTCTCATTGTTTCAGTGTCTGCCTCTCGCCTCTGCGTCTTGGCGTCGAGTGCAGCTCGAGCAGTATTGCTCAACGTTGTGAAGCAACTGCAACTTGTTCGCTGCATTTAAGGCCCCTTGATACACTGGGGAGGCAGTGCTGCGAGTCACCAATCCCAAGAACATGCACACATCAACAGAAGCTTGCGATACATTGGCCGTTGGGTGGTCCAAGAAAGCAACGCCTGGGAATGGAGTGCCCTTAGTAACGCTGTAGCAGTGGAAAAGCGAACTTGGCGGTTTCATAGCTATGCAATCTGTGCAGATTTGGGCTCCCAAATGCTGTGTTCAAAGCTGGACTAGTGTCATCTCTCAGCCCCTCCGCATGTGTTTTGAGGGTACCCCTCTCTTGTGGATTTGGAGGGAAACCAAAAGGAACACCACCATTTCGAGGGTCCCCACAAAGTGTCCACGAACCGCGGTACCCCAGCGCCCTCGAACCGAACAAACCCCTCGCCTGGCAGCCGGATGGCCTTGCCAACCAGCTGCCCCTGGCAGCAGGAGAAAGATCCGGGTCCATGAAAGTGACATCCTCAAACGGTTGTCTTTAAATTTGGTGATGTAGAAGGAAATCCGAAATGTATTTTTGAGAGCTCGAAGTGTTCACTTGACACCCAGATGGCAGAAGCCACCTGGCACAACACCGCAGCTGAACCTGCCATTGTGCTGGGAAGTAAAGATGCATGTGCGAGGCTACGTAAGTTGAAGCGCAAGGGAAGTTGCGTAGGAACTGCGCATTAACTCTGGTCAAGCCGCGGTGCATGAATGTCTCGCAGTGAACTGCTGGTAAGTAGCTGCACGCGGTTATTCCAAGACCTTTCTTCTGGGGGCTGCAGTTGTGTAAAAACATTGGGGTGTTCGATTCCCCCCGGTCCGTTGTTGCATCCTTAGCATCTCCTGGGCGACATCGCCAGCAACACCTGCATCATTTGCATCAGCGCCTGCCAAGGATGCGAATGATGCAAGTAATGCTGGGGATGTTGCCCATGCCGGTGAAGGAAAATCTGGGAAATGATGGAAAATGCATGGAAATGAACGACATGAAGTGAAATGAAAGAAAAGGAACAAAAACAAACATACAGGGACATGAACCGGAAGTGAAGGAAAGTGAAGGGAAATGAAGATCTTCGGGGGAAAGGGTGGAAAAAGATTTTAGGGGGGAAGGCCGGAGGGGGGGGAGAGGAAAGGGAAAGATCTTAAGGGGGGAGAGTGTCGGAAAGATCTGAAGGGGACAAAGGACTTAGGGGGAAAGGGGGGAAAGGATCTCAACAGGGAAAGGTGGCAAAAAAAGGGAGAAGATCTGAAAAGGCCTTAGGGGGGAAAGGGGGGGAAAGGATCTCAACAGGGAATGGGAGAAAGAATCTTGGGGAGGAAAAGGGAGAAGATCTCGGGGGAACGGCCTTAGGGGGGAAAGGGGGGAAAGGATCTCAACCGGGAAGGGGGGGAAAAGATCTTGGGCAGGAAAAGCGAGAAGATCTCAGGGGAGGAAAGGCCTTAGGGGGGAAAGGAAAGGGGGAGAAAGGATCTCAACCGGGAAGGGGGGGGAAAGATCTTGGGGAGGAAAAGCGAGAAGATCTCAGGGGGGGAAAGGCCTTAGGGGGGAAAGGGGGGAAAGGATCACAACAGGAAAAGGGGGGAAAGAGCTTAGGGATAGGGAGGAAAAGGGAGAAGAGCTTGGGGGGAAAAGACCTCAGGGGGGAAAGGGGGGAAAGGATCTCAACAGGGAAAGGGGGGAAAAGATCTTAGGGAGGAAAAGCAAAAGCCTTGGGGGGGAAAGGGGGGAAAAGGATCTCAACAGGGAAAGGGGGGAAAAGATCTTAGGGAGGAAAAGGGAGAAGATCTCAGGGGGGGGAAAAGGCCTCAGGGGGGAAAGCGGGGAAAGGATCTCAACAGGGAAAGGGGGGAAAAGATCTTAGGGAGGAAAAGCAAAAGCCTTGGGGGGGAAAGGGGGGGAAAGGATCTCAACAGGGAAAGGGGGGAAAAGATCTTAGGGAGGAAAAGGGAGAAGATCTCAGGGGGGGGAAAAGGCTCAACAGGGCAAGGGGAAAGGATCTTAGGGAGGAAAAGGGAGAAGATCTCAGGGGGGGAAAGACCTTAGGGGGGAAAGGGGAAAGGATCTCGACAGGAAAAGGTGGGGGAGGAAAAGGGAAAAGATCTCAAGGGGGGAAAGGCCTTAGGGGGGAAAGGGGGGAAAGGATCTCAACAGGGAAAGGGGGGAAAAGATCTTCGGGAGGAAATGGGAGAAGATCTCAGCTGGTGGAAAGGCCTTAGGGGGGAAAGGGAAAGGGGGGAAAAGATCTTCGGGAGGAAAGGAAAATCTTTCTTGGGGGCAAAAGGCCTTAGGGGGAAAGGGGGGAAAGGACCTCAGGGGCAAAAGGCCTGAGGGGGAAAGGGGGGAAAGGATCTCAAACAGGAAAGGGGGGAAAGATCTTAGGGAGGAAAAGGGAGAGGAAAAGGGAGAAGATCTGAAAAGGCCTTGAAAGGATCTCAACAGGGAAAGGGGGGGACAGATCTTAGGGAGGAAAGGGGAGACGATCTTGGGGGGAAAAGGCCTCAGGGGGAAAAGGGGGGAAAGGATCTCAACAGGGAAAGGGGGGAAAAGATCTTAGGGAGGAAAAGGGAGAAGATCTCGGGAGGGGGGGGGGGAAGGCCTTAGAAAGGAAAGGGGGAAAGGATCTCAACAGGGAAAGGGGGGCAAAGATCTTTGAGGGGAAGGGGGGCAAGGGCACCATTCCAAAGGGACGCAAATAAGAAAGCAGGCCTGTAATGTCGGCGGCCTGAGCCGGAGGCGTTAAAATAGTCAGAACATAAAGGGGCAAGCACTGCTCATCACAATGAACAATCACGGAAATCCCGAGTAGTCTCCAACAACTCCACTATCAAGAATCGCTGCAATTTAAAACTTGAAACAGGCAGCTCAAACAAGCAAGCAAGCAAGCAAGCAAGCAAGCAAGCAAGCAAGCAAGCAAGCAAGCAAGCAAGCAAGCAAGCAAGCAAGCAAGCAAGCAAGCAAGCAAGCAAGCAAGCAAGCAAGCAAGCAAGCAAGCAAGCAAGCAAGCAAGCAAGCAAGCAAGCAAGCAAGCAAGCAAGCACTCCCTTACTTACTCGCTCGCTCACTCACTCAGTCACTCACCCAGCCACTGGCTTGCTAGCTGAGGAATTAACTAACTAATCAACTAACTAGTTGACTTAAGTAACTAACTAACACTCTACCAACTATCTAAGTAAGTAAGCAAATAAGTAAGGAAGCAAGTAAGCAAGTAACCCGCTAACTAGCTAGCTAACTAACTAGCGAACTATCTAGCTAGCTAGCTAGCTAGCTAGCTCGCTAACTAACTAACTAACTAACTCACTATCTCACTAGCTCACGAACTCACTAGCTAACTAGCTTACTATTTATCTATCTATCTATCTAACTAACCAACCAACTAATTAGCTAACTGACCAACTAATTAACAAGCGGATGAACGAACGACCCAGCGACCGACCGACCGACCGACCGACCGACCGACCGACCGACCGACCGACCGACCGACCGACCGACCCACCAACCAACCAACCAACCAACCAACCAACTGACCAACTGAATAAGGAAAAAAAGACGAACCAACGAACCAACCAACCAACCAACCAACCAACCAAGCAACCAACCAAGCAAGCAAGCAAGCAACCAAGCAAGCGACTACCCACCAACTAACCACAAACTAACAGACTAACAAACTAACAGGCATGCAAATCCACGTCGCGGATGCTGCGGCCAAATGAACCATAAAGCTGGTGCCAAGCTAAAGCAGCATGATCCTTTGTTGAACCTGCAAAAGTGTGACTTTGCTTTCTGAGAGCATCAGTATGTTGACACCCTAATCCCACCTCAGACGGCACGTAGCTGCTTGCCTGCATGCTGCACATGAGCTGGCAGGCCAAAGTGGTCTCTTACATTGGGCAATGCAGAGCTCGACGCGAAGGTCAAGTACAACTGCGCTTTGCATCCCAGTACCTGGCCTTTGGAATGCAACGGTCCCACATCAGCGGAACACCTTGTGCCTTGCATCAACCACAACCTACTCTCCTCCCTCTTTTGTTGCCCCCTTCCGCGCCTCTCCGTGGCTAGGCATAGTCTGCGGCACGACCTGGCCAACCCCGAATTTTACCCCGCGCAGCGGCAACAGCAGGACTGTTGCTTTCAAGAAACGAGCTTCGAATAGCATTCTACAGGCACTTAAAAGGCGGCGCAGCCCATCGATCGAAAGTTTGACCATCAGACCAGGTCCCAACCGCAGCCCAGGTTGTCCCACCCATTGTCACTGAATGCCACGCAAAATCACACTGAGTGGCCCAAGACAAATACTCAAGGATTGCACCCGGCCTCGGGGCCCAAGCCAGGGATCGCCTCGCAGCAATCCCACACTCAAAACCGGGAGTTCGCGAGACATGAGGTTACCAACGTGCCCCAAGAAGCCTTCGAGCCATCCCATGCCTGTGCGCTGTCTTTGCTTCCGCCAGAACCCCTGCAAACATCATTCTGAACAGCCAGGGATCACCCCAGGCCTCACCGGGCATGGTGATCACCGGCATGGCTGGCTGCATGGCCTGCGATGATCCGCAACCCAGCTCATTGCACCACTCAGCGACAAACACAGGTGGGCTTCTGGCAAAATACATGGCCCCGGCAAATGGAATAAAATTCATCTAGACCAGTGCCATCGATTTCTAGCCAAACTAACCCAAGAAGCGCACCTATGGCCCGAAAAATGTCGCGGCCACGGGGAATCCGCGGCTTCGTCCGACGTCGGCTCTAAGTCGCCTGGACTGGCGGCGCAGAGCCCAGCCAAGGCGACGCGGGCTGCGGGACGATGGTCCTGGTCGACCGTCGGCCGTGCTTCTCGTCTCTCGGAGACACCTACTGAGAAAGGCCGTCACCCCAGTCCTGGTGCTTGCGGACATGCTTTGTGGCTGCCCATGATCCTGATGGTGCAGAACGGCCAAGAGATCAGGGTCAGTCAGCAAAGTGGCTGCAAAAGAGGAGGGCAAGGAGCACTGTGTCTCTATTCATGGTAAATTTAGGTTTTGCACACCTGTCTGGGCACGACGGAAATCATATTCATGCTTTCTGGCATGGGCAGTTTACTGCCCATCGGCTTGCTGGATTGGGAGCACAAGCTCGCGCCTCCCACAGCTGCCAGCCCTGGCAAGGACAGTCAGTGGTTGCAAAACTCCTTCGGGTCTGCTGGCTTCTGACTTGCTGAATACCAGGTTCAAGAGCGCACAAGCATCCTGATCAACCAAAGCGCAACAGGGGTGGTAAATGCACAGAAAGAAGCCAGGCATAAAAAAATGACATGACTGGCAGCGTCACAGAGGGGTACAGTTCGTCAGACCATCACTCCACACCATTTCCGGCTCCGCCTGCGGCAGCTCAGGCGCAGGCCTCGAAGGAAGCACCACAAAAGAGCGGCAAACGCGGCGCGCACGGTCCCAGAAAACCGCTCGGAGCGTGGCGAAGTCTCTAGGGTCCTGATTGGGGATCCTATGGGAATCTTTGTGGTTCACAAACCGGACATCTTCAGGAACACACGGTTCAGACATGCTCAGGATATAGGTGGCCCGAGAGAACGTGCAGCTGAAGGACTACCAAACTACCAGGACCGGGGCTCCCTGCTGAAAGGGCACTGCGCCATAAGGCATCTGCAGACCTGCAAAGTGCATCTGCTTCTCTCAACTAATTACGCTGGAAAATCATCAATAGATACAGAGACTATGACAGAGTCACATTGCTTGCCGGCAGGAAAGCATTGGGTAGCACATCACTTGCAGGCTTCCCTGCAATCAGCCTGTCATGGCCCAGGATGCTGCGTGTGACTCCCCTCCCACCCCACTGGAAAGCCCATGCCTGGCTGGCCAGGGTACATGACCTGTGGAGCATCCGTGAGGCAGGCATCCCAACCCGTGCCCGGAACGGAGAAGCCCTCACTCCAGGGCAGTCTTGCATGATGTGCCATGCAGAATTTCGCTTTTCAAGTTTGGTTCTCAGAACATAAGCCAAATCTGGGGCCCAGATTTAACACCAGCAGTCCGAGCGCCTCAAGAAGCCAGCCTTTTGCCGGCCCCAAAACCGCAAGACATGTCTAGTCCGGACATCCAAACGCCACGCCAGCGAGCCTGCGGCGAGCCGGGCACGGGAGGCGAGCTCGAGGGCGAGGCCCCGTGAGGGCTCGGCGCCTCGAAATGAGCTTGGCCACAGAACGGGAAGCATTGAAGATGCTTGGGGGGTCTTTTCTTTGGGGGCTACTACCCTTTGGTGGTTTCTGAAGGGGAACAAAAGACAAAACACCAATTTTGAGGGTCCACTAGTTTGAGACGAACCAACTTTGCAATTGCAAAGGAGAAGCGTTGGTGTTGGGACCAACCTCCGAACCCGCGCCTGAAAGGACTGGCCGAAGGCAAAGGCCGGGGGCGCCATCGACTCTCTCATCGACTGGTTTCCCTGGGAGCTGGCAAGTGATTAGGCGGCTTCCAAACCATCAACTTGTGCGGATCATCTCCCAGCTTCGAGCTTGATGGGTTTGGAGGTCTGGAATGTATGCGTACAAATACGCGTCATGCACGAACAGTTGTATGTGAGGCAGCTTGCGCACAGCTCCAAACTCCAGGAGCTTCTTTCGCGCCCGCGAATCCCTTCAACCCGGAGAACAGGTTGCCCAGCGAGCCTGCGCGCCTGGCACCTGCCAGGCGCTCGATCGCTACGACCATGAGATGCAGGGCTCATGGGGAAGCATAGATCGATCAAAAGAGATTCCCGTGTGTGTTGGAAAAAATGAGACAACTGTTCATGGAATGATGTTCATGGAACTGTTTGATCAACAACATACCTCTGCCTGCAACTCCAACATGCACACGCTCAACGGTGAGAATAAGACAAATGTTCATGGATTTGCTTGGCCAGCAACATACCTCTGCCTCCAACTTCAGCATCCACAGCAGTGCTTAATTTTCGTGGAATTGTTTGGCCAGAAGCGTGCCTGCAACTCCAGCATGCACGGCAAAGCTCAATTTTCGTGGAATTCTTTGGCCAGCAACATACCTCTGCCTCCAACTTCAGCATCCACAGCAGCACTCAATTTTCGTGGAATTGCTTGGCCAGCAACATACCTCTGCCTCCAACTTCAGCATCCACAGCAACATACGTCAGCAACAAACCTCTGCCTCTAGCATCAGCATGCACAGCAGAGCTCAATTTTCGTGGAATTGCTTGGCCAGAAACGTGCCTGCAACTCCAGCATGCACAGCAGAGCTCAATGTTCGTGGCACTGTTGGACCAGAAACATACGTCAGCAACAAACCTCTGCCCCCAACGTCAGCATGCACAGCAGAGCTCATTTTTCGTTCAATTGGTTGGCCAGCAAACATACCTCAGCGACATACCTCTGCCTCTAACTTCAGCATGCACAGCAGAGCTCAATTTTTGCGGAATTGTTTGGCCAGCAACATGCCTCAGCAACATACCAGCATGCACAGCAGAGCTCAATATTGTTGGTGAGAATAAGACAGATGCTCATGGCACTGTTTGGCCAGAAACATACCTCAGCAACAGACCCCTGCCTCTAACTTCAGCATGCACAGCAGAGCTCAATTTTCATGGAAATGGTTTGGCCAGCAACAAACCTCAGCAATATACCTCTGCCTCGACTTCCAGCATGCACAGCAGAGCTCAACAGCGAGAACAGGACAAATGTTCATGGAATTGATAGCCAGGAACATACCTCAGCAACTCAGCAACATACCTTTGCCTGTAACTTCAGCATGCACAGCAAAGCTCAATCATGTTGGCGATTAAAAAAAATGGACAAGCATTCATGACACTGTTTGGCCAGCAACATACCTCGGCAACCTTTGGCGGAACTCCAGCATGCACTCGAATTGTTGGTGAGAATGCGACAGATGTTCATGGCATTGTTTGGCCAACAACATACCTGTGCCTGTAACTCAAGCATGCACAGCAGAGCTCAATATTGTTGGTGAGAATGAGACAAATCTTCATGGAATTATTTGGCCAGCGACATACCTCAGCAACATACCTCCGCATGTAACTCCAGCATTCACCTCAGAGTTGAATACTGTGGAAGAAGAGCGAAATGTTCATGGAACTGTTTTGCCTGCAACATACCTTAGCAACATACCTATGCCTGCAACTCCAGGATTCACCGCAGGGCTCAATTCATCTAAGGGCTATTCGTGGATCATGTCTATGCCTTTTGCAGGATGGCTGGACAATTGGCATGGGCATCACACATCTCTTCTGAGACAAACCCTGCCCTGGCTTTCTCTGCAAATGCCTGCTCTCAACAAAAGCTAGTAATGATATGGGCATAAGACTTGAATTCGTGAATTCGGCATCTCCGCCACAACCAGTTTTGTATATGTCTCCTGGCGCCGTTGACTGATTGACTTGCCCCCCGTCTTTGAAACGCGCCCACCCCAACAACTGATGCTCTTGCAACGGGGCCGTGTTTGGCAAGAGGTATCTTCAACATGGTCCCACTAAACTACCCTCAACTCACAACTGGTCTGACGCGTCATGCAAGACACGTCACGTCTTCCAATCCAAACCCTGCCTGCATGTTAAAGGGCGGTTGCTGCGCCGCCGGCCCCCGGGCCTGCGGCCCCGGGCCCGCGAGCCCATGAGGCGGCCCATGGGGCCCATGGGGCCCCACGGGCCCGGGCACGGTCGCCTAAGCGCGAAGTCGCAAAATGTATGCCATTCCAACCGGACGCGTCCCACATCCAGCCTGCATGTAGGGAGACTGGCACCGCCGCGCCTGGAGCTTTCGGTGACGCGCTCAACTACTTTTGCCTTGCGTGATTTGCCTTCAGCAGCTCCCACGTGCTGGCTGGTTTTGGAAACGATAATGCAAACACTTGCATAGTGGTTTTGGGGAAAAGGTCCCCCCTAGCAATGAAAATTGTGGCAGCAGAAGTAGTCCAAAGTCACCAATACACAATTTAGAATATGCAATTCTAAACCAAGTCTAAACTAGCAATTTCCCCCTCCAATCCCAACTCCAGTCGCATTCGTGGGAACCACAATTAGACTGATACTGAACCAACACATGTCTGCAGCGTAAACTCCTTACTCGGAAAGTGCCATGTTCAACGATTTTGAGCCCGCAGAGTGGATTTCATTTAATGACGAGGACCGAAGCGGGCCGAGGACTGGACTTCATATTCCCAGCGTGCCAAAAACCCGAAACAGCTTCTTCTCAAAAATGTTGCTTGTTGCTCGGGACCTTTGTCATTAGGGGGACCAGAAACCGGAGAAGCCTGAATGCCCCTCGCAGGACTTGTGGAAAGCTTTTCAACTTGTGCGTCCGATATCTCTAACAACCTCCGGGAGAGAAAAATGACACGGTGTTGGTTGGTGAAGACAAAGACAACAGCACCGTCGTCGATCTGTACATCATGGTTGGCCTCACTGTTGGACATCTCCACAACGTGTGGATGTGAATGTTAATTGGGGACCCTTTGGTGGATCCTTTACATGTGGATTCATGTCCAGCTACCATTTTTGACGGGTCGCTATAGAAAATTCATCGCCAAATAAGGCGCGCCTCTACCACCGGCGAGGCTGCTCGAGGGGAAGCAGCACAGGGCGAAACCGCGCCACAGGGGATCTGGGGCATCTGGCGCATCTGGCGCGGCTGGATAACATTTTTAGTTGATCAAAGATCTCGAGATCGCATGCAGAGACAGCGAAAGGGGTCAGACTGGTGGCGCCGGGCAATTGACCAAGCACGTGAATGATGGATTCGCCCAGCAAAGAGTGCATGGTCCGCGGAAGCTTGCGAAGTAGCAAGTACCCTCAAACATGCTCGAACATCCAACACACAGAAATTCACGTTTGCCCGAGAAGTTGCTCGTTTCCGCCATGTCAGCACCACCAAATTACATCAAGATATCCGTTTGGAAAGGTGAGTTTGGGGCCCCCAATGACGCAGTTCATCCTTAGCACCCCGCGCCTGCACTGGGGACATGCGGCCCTGAGACGCGTGGCCCGGGGACAGGCGGCCAGAAGACATACAGCCCGGCGACATTTCACAAGGCGCCTCAGGCAGCAACCTGAACCTGGTTCCTCAAGTGCCTGGGGTAGGCCCTCCATCTTGGCACTGGAAAGATTACATTCAGAAGAGACCCCAACTGTGCGTCGGCGGAAGGACTTTGATGAGACCGGGGACAACTGAATTCAAGTAGATTCAAAAGAAACCAGGAAGGAACCTCACGTTTGACACCAACTGCCGTTGAAATTCCACTTGGCTTGCAAGCCCGCCTGCGCGCATGGCATTGGAGACATCGCGCGGGGCGGGGACATTGCCCGCGGTGCGCCAAGGGATGCGGAGGCCTAGCCCCACTTGCACACAGCACCCCCACCCGGTTCTGAACATGGGGGAACCCCCGAATTTAGAGACTGAGCGTGCGCTTTGTTATGCATTTAAAGTACAAAATATTATTCATTTGTGCGTGCGTGTTTCGTTGTGTTGTGTTGTGTTGTGTTGTGTTGTGCTGTGCTGTGTTGTGTTGTGTTGTGTTGTGTTGTGTGTGTGTGTGTTGTGTGTGTGTGTTGTGTGTTGTGTGTTGTGTGTGTGTGTTGTGTGTTGTGCTGTGTGTTGTGTGTTGTGTGTTGTGTGTTGTGTGCTGTGTGCTGTGTGCTGTGTGTTGTGTGTTGTGTGTTGTGTGTTGTGTGTTGTGTGTTGCGTGTTGTGTGTTGTGGGTTGTGTGTTGTGTTGTGTGTTGTGTGCTG